>JAYKKT010000026.1:0-365343 GCA_036023115.1 Brasenia schreberi | reverse complement strand
CGGCCCGTGCCTGTGCGGAATCCTGTGCGGATGCCGGTTGTCCGGCACAGTGTTGCCTACATAGGTGTTGACAGTTTAGGACGGGATCGCTCATTTTCCCGCACAAGCCCGCGATGGGCCACGAGCCTGGGAGTCCGACGTATGCCACGTACCGCAACCCTTACCGTCGATGGCAAGACCATCACCCTGCCCATCATCGAAAGCACCCAGGGAGAGGCTGCCATCGATATCGCCAAGCTGCGCGATCAGACGGGTCTGCTGACGTTTGATCCGGCTTACGGCAACACCGCGGCCTGTTCGTCGGCCATCACCTTCATCGATGGCGACCAGGGCATCCTGCGCTACCGCGGCATCCCCATCGAACAGTTCGACAAGCATCCCAACTTCGTCGAGGCCGCCTGGCTGCTGATCTTCGGCCAGTTGCCCAACACCGAACAGCTCAGGGGTTTCAGCCAGAAGCTGACCGCCAATGCGGGCATCCATGAGGGCATGAAGCACCACTTCGAGGGCTTCCCCATCAATGCCCCGCCCATGGCCATCCTTTCGGCCATGATCAGCACCCTGGCGTGCTTCCACACCGAATACCTGAGCCTGGGCGAAGACGGCTCCTTCGAGGAGGCCGCGGCCCGTCTGATCAGCAAGGTGCGCACCATCGCCGCCTATTCGTACCGCCGCAGCAAGGGCCTGCCCTTCATCTATCCGGACCCGCGCCTGCGCTACTGCGCGAACTTCCTGCACATGATGTTCTCGATGCCGTACGAGCAGTACATCGTCGATCCCGACATCGAAGACGCGCTGAACCTCATCTTCATCCTGCATGCCGACCACGAGCAGAACTGTTCGACCTCGACCGTGCGCATGGTCGGCTCGTCGAAGGCCAACCTCTTCGCGTCCTGCGCCGCCGGCGTCAGCGCCCTGTGGGGGCCGCTCCATGGCGGCGCCAACGTCGAAGTGCTCACCATGCTCGAGCAGATCCACAAGGGCGGCCTGTCGCCCGAGCAGTGCATCGAGATGGCGAAGGACAAGACCAACCCCTTCAAACTGTTCGGTTTCGGTCACCGCGTCTACAAGAACTACGATCCCCGCGCCAAGATGCTGCGCGTGGTCGGCGAGAAGGTCTTCGCCAAGCTCAACAAGCGCGACCCGCTGCTCGACATCGCCCGCAAGCTCGAAGAGCTGGCGCTCAAGGATCCCTACTTCGTCGAACGCAAGCTGTACCCCAACGTCGACTTCTATTCCGGCATCATCTTCCGGGCCATCGGCATCCCGGTGGACATGTTCACCGTGATGTTCGCCATCGGTCGTCTGCCCGGCTGGATCGCCCAGTGGAAGGAACAGCATGACCAGCCCGGTGGTCGCATCAGCCGTCCGCGTCAGGTCTACACCGGCGTGCCGTTGACCGATTACAAGCCGATCGATCAGCGCGGCTGATCCCGGCGATCGACTGGACAAGGTTACGGGCGTCGGGATAACCCTGGCGCCCTTTTTCGTGTACCCTCCCTGGCCATGATCGCATTCATCTCCGACATCCATGCCAACCTGGCGGCCCTGCGCGCGGTGTTCGAGGACATCGATCGCCTGGGGACGGTGAAGGCGGTCTACTGCCTCGGCGACGTGGTGGGCTATGGGCCCCAACCGCTCGAATGCCTCGATCTGGTGGCCTCCCGCTGCAAGACCATCCTGCTCGGCAACCACGAGCACGCCCTGTTGTTCGGGACCTATGGTTTCCACGCCGGTGCGGCCCGCGCCATCGAATGGACCCGTGTCCAGATCGAGGCCCAACCGGAGGTGCGGCGCACCGCCATCCAGGAGCTGCTTCAGCATCTGCCGCTGCGCCATGAGCTGGGCGACGTGTTGCTGGTCCACGGTTCACCGCGCGATCCGGTGATGGAATACGTGCTGGAAAGCGATCTGTGGGAGGGGGCCGATCCCGCCAAGATGGAAGGCATCTTCGCCGGTTTCCGCCGTCTGTGCTTTGTCGGCCACACCCATCGTCCGGGCGTGTTCACCGAAGACCGCTGCTTCCTGCCGGCGGGCGATCTGCCGGATGGTTTCGATGTGTCGGACGGACGCTATCTGGTCAATGTCGGTTCGGTCGGCCAGCCGCGCGACCGCAACCGCCGCGCCTGCTATGCCCTGTTCAGTGGCGATGCCGTCTATTTCCGTCGCGTCGACTACGACGTGGAGGCCACCGCCGAGGCGGTCCGGCGGATCCCCCAGCTTGACCGGCGCTTTGCCGACCGTCTTGCACGGGGCGAATGAACGACCCTGGCGGCTGCCCGGCGCATCCTTTTGCTTCCGGTCGGCGGTCTGCTACAAGCCCCGCCGTGCGCCCGATCCAATGCGCACGGGAGATGTTATGGCGACGGCCCAGGCCACGGTGGTGCTCACGAACAAGATGGGCTTGCACGCCCGGCCATCGACCCAGATCGCCACGACGGCCAGCCGCTTCCAGGCGGACATCCGCATCACCAAGGACGGGGTGGTGGCCGATGCCAAAAGCGTGCTCGAATTGCTCATGCTGGCGGCGGAATGCGGCTCGGAACTGCTGATCGAGGCCGAAGGTGATGACGCCAAACAGGCGGTTCCCGCCCTGGCGACCCTGATCGAAGGCCGCTTCGGTGAACTGGACGTGGACCGTTGATCCGTCACGGCCACCGTTGGTCGCTGCCGGTGTTTCTGGCCACCGCCTGTGGTATCGGCCGGATGCCGCGGGCTCCTGGCACCTGGGCCAGCGTGGCGGCCGGCATGGTGGCTTTAGCCCTGCTGCCGGCCTTGCCCGTGGATCAGGTCCGGCTGGCCTTCATCGCCATGACGCTGGTGGCGTCGGCGGTGGGGTTTGCGGTCTGTCCTGCGGCCGTGCGGCATTTCGGCGCTGAAGATCCTTCCGCGGTCGTCATCGACGAGGTGGCCGGCGTGTGGTTGGCCCTGTCGGTCATGCCGCCGACGGTCCTGCATGACCAGCCGGTGGTGGCGGTGGCGGTGGCGGTGCTGGCCTTCCGCGTGTTTGACATTGCCAAGCCCTGGCCGGTGGATTGGTTGGAGCGTCGCTCCGGTCCAGCTGCCATCATGTACGACGACCTCGCTGCCGGCTTGCTGGCGGGTCTGGTCGCAACCGCAATAATGGCCTGAATACATGACCACGCCCACGTCTCGCCTCAGCACCCGGAACAAAGTCCCGACCCGTTCGGCACCGGCCCAGGTGAACACCCGTCGTTTCACCGGGGACACCAGCGTCCATGCGCCGCTGGTCGATGTCGCTGGCGATGGCGGGTCCGGCAATCAGCGCGCCCCCAGCCGTGCGGGTGGCGGCCAGGGATCCGGCGCCGCGCATGCCGTTCCGGCGGGCGGATCGCGCGCCTCCCACGCGTCGCGCGGTTCCCTGACGACGGGGGGACAGCTTACCAAGCTGAATGGTGGCGTGAGCCTGCGCACCAAGTTCATGCTCCTGCTCGCCGTGGTCACCGCGGTGGTGATGATCACCCTCGGCGCGTCGATGGCGAGCATCACGAACACGTTCCTCTTCAGCCAGAAACAGCACGACGGCATCGAACTGGCGCGTTCCATCAGCACGCTCGGCCAGACCATCGCGGCTGAGATCGTGGCGAAGCGTCACGAACTGGCCCAGAACAAGGAAGCCAAGCCGCTGCCTCTGGACGAGGAGCTGAGCAAACAGATCCAGCAGCGCATCGCCGCCGGTCTCAACCACACGCGTGATTGGTTCAACGGCCAGTCCTTCGACAATTCCGACATCATGGCGGTGAGCTTCGACTGTCCGCTGATCAAGGAATTGCAGGGCGCCGGTTTCGGCGATCGGGAGGACAGCGCCCAGGTCGGCAAACACTACTCCGAACTGAATGACGTGCGTACGGGCGATTCCATCAAGCTCGAGGGACGCGGCATCGACGTCTACAGCGCCACCAAGCGCATGCCGAATGGCGACGAGATCCCGATCTACCGCTTCCGCATCGATCTGCCGACGGAATACGGCAAAACGCTCGGCTCCAACAGCGAACCCCGTCCGGCCAACGTCCGGGTCGATATCGCCGCCCGCAGTGTGCAGCGCGTGGCGGGGAACCTCTACCTGACCATCGGCATCGCCGTGCTCATCGCCATCGCGGTGGTGGTGGGCGTGGCCCAGTGGTTGGCCTCGACCATCACCAAGCCGCTGGTCATGCTGATGCGCGACATGAAGACCGTGGCCCAGGGCAATCTGGAGCACAAGACCGAGGCCCATTCCAAGGATGAGATCGGGGTGCTGGCCAGCGAGTTCAATCGCATGACGGAAAACCTCAAAGTCGCCCAGTCGGCGCTGGTCGAACAGGAAAAGGCCGAATACGAACTGTCCATCGCCCGCGAGGTGCAGCGCCAACTGCTGCCGGCCGATGCGCCGACGTTTGTCGGGTTCGACTGCGCCGCCTACTACCAGGGCGCCAAAGCGGTCTCGGGCGACTATTTCGACTTCATCCCCCTGGGCGACGACCTGTGGGGCTTCATCATCGCCGACGTGTCCGGCAAGGGCATTCCCGGTTCGATGGTGATGGCGGTCACTCGTACCATCATCCGCCTGGTGGCGAACAAGCACCGGGACAATGCGGCGGAAACGCTCAAAGAGACGAACCGTCTGATCGCCAAGCAGATCAAACGCGGCATGTTCGTCACCGCCTGCTATGCCATCCTGGATCTCAAGAGCCGTCGTCTGGTCTATGCGTCCGCAGGCCATAATCCCATCGTCATCTATCGGCACGCCACCAAGACCTATGAATTGGCCCAGGGCAAGGGCATCGCGCTCGGGTTCAACGAAGGCCCGATCTTCGACAAGACCATCCAGCAGCAGGCCACCACCATCGGTCCGGGCGACGCGTTCTTCCTTTATACCGACGGGTTCCCCGAGGCGATGAATGCCAAGAACCAGGAGTTCGGCGAAGAGGAGTTCTATCAGGCCATCGCCGCCCATGGTGGCGAGGATGTGCGCCAGTGCGTGTCCAATCTGGTTGGTGCCATTGCGACTCATCGCGGCAAGCATGAGCAATCCGACGACCTCACCATGATCGCGATGCGTAATACCCAGGGCGCATGAATCAGCCTTTCCACGAACATCTGGTGATCGGCAACGATCTGGTATGGCTGTCCAAGGTCCGGGATCTTGTCCGGCGTGGAGTCGAACGGGGGGCTTTCCGGGGTGATCAGCTCAATCGTCTGCAGATCGCCGTCGATGAGGCGGTGACCAACATCATCGAACACGGCTATGCGGGCAAACCACGCGATGCCGCCGCGATAGAGATCACCATCGAGGTGGATGCCCAGAGTTTCCGCATCGACATCGTCGATCACGGTGAACGCTTCCCGGTGGATGAGTTGCGGGAGGTGGACATCCAGGCCCATGTCGCCGCCGGCCGGTCGGGTGGTCTGGGTGTGTTCCTGATGCGTCGCATCATGGATCAGGTGGACTACCATTTCCGCGTCGGTCAGCCCAACCGGCTGACCATGATCAAGCGTCGTTGAAGCCTCAGGGCCGGCAGCGTCGCCGGGTCAGGCAGGCTTGGGGCTTCCGGACCCGCGGGGTTGACGTATCCGTAGAGGCCGAGGGCACGTTCGATGACCGCTGACCCCCTGGTCGGATTCGAGAACGAGGATCTGCGCTTCGAGCGTCTGCTTGGTCGCGGCGCCATGGGGGCGGTCTATCGGGGCGTCCAGCTGGCGAACGGGCGCACGGTGGCGATCAAGATCATCGCCGAGCATCTGGCGGGTGATCCGGAGCATCGGGTGCGTTTCGCACGGGAAGGCCAGACCCTCAGGCTTCTCTCCCATCCCCACATCGTCGCCTGTCATTTCGTCGGCGTGACCGAGGGGCCGGACGGGCGCGAACTGTTCGTGATGGTGCTGGAATACGTCGAAGGCTGGACCCTGGGATCACTGCTGCGCCGGGGCGTGCTGACCGTGCGGCGGACCCTGGATCTGCATCGCCAAGTGGCCGAGGCGTTGGCCTATGCCCACGACAACGGGATCATCCATCGCGACATCAAGCCGGAAAACATCCTGGTGACGCGCCAGGGCGAGGCCAAGGTCGCGGATTTCGGTCTCGCCAAACTGACGGACGCGACCCTGCTGACGACGACCGGGGTCATCCTGGGCAGCCCCGCGTACATGTCGCCGGAAGCCTGCCAGGCCCAGACGCTGACTCCGGCATCGGATCTCTACAGCCTGGGCTGTTCGTTGTACCACTGCCTGACCGGGCGGTTGCCGTACCCGGCGGGGTCGTCGTTGCAGATGCTCAATCTGCACGTCACCGCTCCGGTGCCGGTCCTGTCGCAGGTGCGGCCCGATCTGAGCGCGCTGGATGAACTCATCCAACGGCTGCTGGCAAAGCATCCGCTCGAACGTCATGCCGATGGCCGCATCGTGGCGCAGATCCTGCAGACGGTGGTGCGTCGCATCCCCAGTTCCGTGAAAGCCGGCCAGCCGATGTCGGGCTCCGCGCCGGAGGCGGAACCGGCAGCCATGGCGGTGACCACGCCGGCCACCGGCAGCCGTCCGCAGGATGATCGTGGTGGCCGACGGATACGTCTGACCCTGGTCACCATGGGCGCGGTGGTCGTGCTGGTGCTGGCATTGGTGTGGGTGTCGTCCAGCGGCCGTCAGGCGGTGGCGGTGGTGAATCCCGTGACCGTGCGGGAACAGTTCACGCGCATTGCCGAGCGCATCGCCATGGGCCGGGCGGATGATCTGGAGCAGGCGGGGTGGCAGTTGGACACCATCCGGCAGTTGGGCGTGGCCTTGCCTGAGGACCTGCGTGGTCGGGTGCCCGGCCTGGAACAGGCCATCGCCCAAGGATGGACGCGGATCCGGGACGGTCTGGACCGGCAGTTGGCGGCGGTCGAGGACCTGGTCCGGACGCGGCATTTCGAGGACGCCATGGCGCGTCTCAAGGAGATGGAGATCCCCGCGCGTTTCCCCGAGCAGCGGGCGGCGTCGCAAGCGGTGCGGGCGCGCATCGTCGCGGCGGTTCCCGACATCGAAGCGGATGTGCAGGGCCGGACCTGGGTCCTGACGGACAATGATGGAGTGCGCCCGCCGGTCGGTTCGCTGCCGGAGGTCCCGGGATCGGTTCCTGGCGGATGCGGCCGGGTGGTGGTGAGCCGGAGCCGTGCCGGCGGACAGCAGATGACCCTGGTTTTGCCAGGAGCGGTGCGGTCGGCGGCGGGAGACGGCCTGGCCGTGGTGTTGCATGCGCGCACCGAGCGCAGCCTTGAGGTGCAGACGCCCGATGGTCGGCGCCTGGCCGGTTGTCTGCTGGAGGGACGTGACTGGCAGGTGGTCCGGCTTCCTCTCGGCCAGCCGGGCGAGGATGGCCGGCTGGTGCTGACCATGTCGGGGACGGAACCGTTCGTGGTGGCCAAGGTGGTCTATGGGCGGGGGATATTGCCGGGGCCGGAGACGTTGGGGGTTTCCGCCGGCACCCTGGTCCCGCCCTTGTGGACCGGGGAGGCGGAGCGCCCGGGATTTCGTGAATGGCTGGTGCGCTGTTGCCGGCAGCATCCGAATTTCCCCGATCCCCGGCGTCTGGTGCTGGCACGCTGGGGTGGCGCCATGACCGAGCGTGAGGCGCAGGCCCTGCTGCAACGCATCGACCGGGCCTTCGCTCCCGATGCGGGGGATCTGTCCTCGTCGTCCCGCGTGCTGACGTGGGCGGAACTGCTGGCCGAGACCAAGCGCACCGCGGTCAAAGGCGATGAATCGGTCCAGATCGTGGTGATTCCGGTCTTCATCCGGCCGGATCCGTCGCGTGAAGAACTGGAGGCCCTGAGGCGCGGACTCCAACTGTTGCGGCTGCGTGGCGTCCTGCCGGTGGTGGTGTGGCGGTCGCAGGAGGGGACGGAGCGCACGTCGCCGGCCCCGGGCATCGCGGCGATCCGCGGCCAGTGGCCGGGCCTGCCGTTCATCGACCTGGATCGCGTGGTGCCGTTCCTGGCGGACAACCACCTGGGGTCGGTCGATCAGGCCCAGATCGACGCGGGCCTGGCTGCGGGTTTCAGCGAACTGGCCGAACGCATCCGCTGGGCCGTGCAGGAAGGTGGCGTCGGGACCGAGGCGTTGCGCCGGGTTCCGGCGACAGGTGCCGCCGGGAAATGATGATCGGCGGGCAGGGCCCGCCGATCATCGCCTGGTCCGTCGGATGCCGGTCGGTGGTGCGGATCATTCCCGCAACTGGCCGGTGGCGAGGCGGTGGAATACGCCGTTCTTCGCCATCAGGCTGTCGTAGGTGCCCTGTTCCACCAGTTCGCCGTCGTCCATCACCGCGATGCTGTCGGCGTTGCGCACCGTGGTGAGGCGATGGGCGATGATGAGCGTGGTGCGTCCGCGCATGAGGTCTTCGAGCGCGGCCTGCACCAGGCGTTCGCTTTCCGGATCGAGGGCGCTGGTGGCCTCGTCGAGGATGAGGATGCGCGGATCGCGGTAGAGGGCCCGGGCGATGGCGATGCGCTGGCGTTGACCGCCGGACAGGCCGGTCCCCCGGTCGCCCAGGATGTGCTGGTAGCCGTCCGGGAATTCACTGATGAAGCTGTGGGCGTTGGCGCGGCGGGCGGCGGCTTCGACCTTGGCGAGATCGGGATCGTCATCGCCCCAGGCGATGTTGGCGGCGAGGGTGTCGGCGAAGAGCACCACGTCCTGGCTGACCACGCCCATGTGTTCGCGCAGCGAACGACGGTCGATCCGGCGCAGATCGTTGCCATCGACGGTGACGGTGCCGGTCTCGGCCTCGTAGAAACCCAGGATCAGGCTGGCGACGGTGCTCTTGCCGGAACCGGACGGGCCGACCAGGGCGAGCGAGGTGCCGGCGGGGATGTCGAGGCTGAGCTTGTTCAGGCTGTAGCGGTCGCTGGTGGCGTAGCGGAAGCGCACATCGGTGAGCTTGACCGCGCCCTGGACGGATTCGATGCGGGGCTTGCCGTGGTTCTGCTCCTCGGCGCCTTCGGTGTAGAGTTCGGACAACGAGCGTAGGGCGTCGCTGGCGCCGGCGATCACCGGCAGGCCGTTGATCAGGGCGCGCATGCTGGCGGAGATGGTGAGGAAGTAGGCGATGAAGACGTAGAGGTCCTTGATGTTCGCCTGATGGTTGACGCACAGATAGGCTCCGACGCCGATCACGCCCATGTAGAAGATGGTGTCGATGGCCCAGCCGGACGAGCCGAACAGGGTGTTGAGGATGTCCAGGCGCACGCCCTTGTCGGCGACCTCGTGGCTGGCCTTGGACAGGCGGCGCTCGGTCCACGCCTCGACCGCATGGGCGCGGGCCATGCGCAGCCCCTGCAACGCTTCGGTCAGGTAGGTCATGAAGCGGGATTCGGCGATGCGGTATTCCTCGTTGCGGCCCTGCATCGGCGTCCACAGGAACTTCGCCGCGAGGAAGTTGGCCGGCACCACCAGCGCCAGCACCAGCAGGTACCAGGGATTGATCATCGCGATGATCACCAGACAGACGATGATCTTGGTGCCTTCGCACAGGATGGCTTCGCAGAGGTAGTCCTGCACCGCTTCAAGGCGGCTGATGTCCATGAAGAACTTGTTCTGCAACTCGCCGGCGCGGGCCTGGTCGTGGAAACTGAAGGTCAGGCGGTTCATGCGCTTGAGCAGGGAACGCCGGAGCGCCGAGGTGAGCACGCGCTTCTGTTTCGCCCGCACGCGCTTCTGGGCGACGGTGGTCACCACGTTCAAGACGCAGAGCAAAAACACGATGGGCATGGCCCATTTCAGGTACGGCCACACGCCGCCGGGTTCGACCTCGATGAGATGGAAGACCTCACCGATCAGATGGGGAAAGACGATGGTCGGGGTCTGGGACAGCGCGAGCAGCACCCACACCAGCGGGATGAGCTTCCATTTGTTGTCCACCAGCTGCAGGTAGGCGGACAGCGGATTGACGGGCAGTTGCAGATTGCGGGCGGTGCCGATGGACGACAGGCGTTGGGACAGGAGCGAAATGGCGACCTCCGGGCTGGCGAAGGTGCGATTTCATGGCCTGGGGCGCGGCGGTCAACTCCACGTCGCAGCCGTGACCGGCATGGATCCGGCCGCAGTGACGTTTCTGAAACGCTGGCCGGGCGCCACGGCCCCGGTCACTGGGGGTGGACCCACCGGGGTTCCGGCGCGAAATACGCCCGCTCCAGCATCAGACCCTCGGCCGGCGCGAGGTTGCCCAGGCGCGGGGCGCCGCGTCCGGCCTCGACCACGGCGCGGAAATCCTCGACCGAGGCCTTGCCCGTCGCCACCCACATCATGGCCCCGACCAGTCCGCGGATCTGCTTGTAGAGGAACCCCTCGCCGGTGATGCGGAAGGTCCAGGTGTCGCCGAGCGGCGCCTCCGGTTCGTGGGTCCAGCCGGCGCTCGTGATGGTGCGCACCGGATCGCCGTCGTCGCTGCCGTCGCCGCGCAGGCAGGCGAACCCGGACAGGTCGCGGCGCCCGGGCAGCAGGGCGGCGCAGGCGGCGAAACGCTCGGTGTGGTCAAGGCGGCGCAGGCCGCAGACGTGCGGTTCCAGCACCGTGCGCATGGCGCGGATGATGATGCGGTAGCGGTAGGTCTTGCCGGTGCCGCAGCGCACCACCGACCAGTCGTCGGGCATGCGGGCCGCCGCCCGCACGGCGATGTCGGGCGGCAGGCGATGGGTCAGGGCCAAGCACAGGGCGCCGGGGGGCCAGTCTTTTTCCAGCCAGCAGTCGGCGACGAGCTGCTCGGCGCTCACCCCCTGGTCGAGGCGGCTGGACAGGCGCGGTTGGGCATCGCCGCCGTTCAGTCCCGCCAGGATCTCGTCCAGCACGCCATAGAGCGTGCGCTGGTTCAGCTGCACCTGGGTGCCGGCGAAGCGGGTTCCGTCGTATTCGAGCCACAAGGCGAAGCGGGGCATGGCGGGATCCTGGGGCCGCAGGTGGGGCTGCAACCGCACCCTGCGCGTGATCCGGCCGGGGTGCCGAACGCCGGGTGGAAGCGTCGGCTGACCTCGCATGCCGTGGCGGCATCCCGTGGCGGGTCTGCATGCCTCCGACGAGGCGTCCGGTCGCGGTTCATCGCCAAACTGCATCGTCCAGCCCCCGGGCCGGCGCATAGCGAGGCCGATATCGCACATCCCCATCCCCTGGGCGTCCGTCGCTGTAGGATGGGACACAACACCAGACCCGTCCTCATCACGGGAAGGAACAAGGAACATCCCATGCCCGCCATCGTCGACGAATCCGCCTGCACCGGCTGCGAAGCCTGCGTCTCCTCCTGCCCCAGCGAAGTGATCAAGATGGAGGACGGCAAGGCCAAGGTCACCGACGGCTGCATCGACTGCGGCGCCTGCGAAAGCGCCTGCCCGAGCGGCGCCATCAGCATGGGCTGAGCCGCGTTTTGCGGTCAGCGTTGTCCGACAAGCCTGGGGTTTCCCCAGGCTTGTCGCATTTCCGGCAGGTTGCGTCGGCGTCGGCGGCACCAGCATCCCGGCCATGCTCGACTATGATCTGATCCCCGCCCGTCGTCCCGCCACCACCCCGGACCAGGGCTGGTTGTGCCTGATCCTGCACGGCCTGGGCGACACCAAGCGCGGCTGGCAACCGGTGGCGCCGATGCTCGGCCTCGACGCCATGACCTATGCCTTTGCCCAGGCCCCGCTGTTCTATTACGGCGGCGGCAGCTGGTTCGACCTCGGAACCGATCTCCGTCCGGATGACAGCCAGGTGCGGGAGAGCCGCGCCATGCTCGATGAACTGGTGACGCACCTGCTGGCCCGCACCGGCATCCCCCGCGCGCATCTGTTCGTGCTGGGGTTCAGCCAGGGCGCCTTGATGACCCTCGATTGGGGGCTGCGGCAGGCCGAACCCTGCGCCGGGCTCATCCCCATCAGCGGCTTTGTCACCATGCTGGATGAATACCCGGCCGCCCTCGGGGCCGATGCCCGACGCCAGCCCATCCTCATGACCCACGGTCACGATGATCAGGTCATCCCCATCAGCGCCACCCGCCGCCAGAAGGACGCCCTGCTGGCGCTTGGCCTGGATCTGGAGTGGCGCGAATACGCCAAGGCCCACACCCTGGATGATGGCGATGAACTGCCGGAGGTGCGTGCCTGGCTGAGCGGGCGCATGCGTTGAGGTCGGCTCAGCGCCGTCCTTTCGATTGACCACCGGGCTTTTTCCACACCCTGTGCGCCCTCAACCCAAAGGAATGCTCCATGAGCCGCCAGTACAACAAAGTCGAGAAGCGTGGTCGCGCCATCCGTCGCCTGAAGCGCATCCAGGACAAGCATATGGAAGCCAAGGCTGCGGCCGGCAAGAAGAAGTAAGCGATCGGTTCGCGGCTGCGGCCGCTGGAACGTGACGCGAAACGGCAGCGGATCCATCCGCTGCCGTTCTTTTTTGAGACCCCGCCGCGCCGGTGAAAGACGCTTACAGGGCTTTGCGCACGGCCAACTGCCTGAGCACGCTGCGATTGATCCAGATGTATTCGGTAATCGAGTAGAGGCTGACGGCGCAGCAGGTCCACGTGGCCCAGAAGCCGACGGTCAGATGCCATTCCGCCCGCTCGAAGGTGAACGCGGGCAGAGCCATGAGGCCGGTGATGGTGAGGCCTTGCAGCCAGGCTTTCAGCTTGCCGCTGTTGCGGGCCGCCAGGACCAGCCCCTTGGTGGCGGCCATGGCGCGCAGGGCGCCGGCGACGATTTCACGCAGCACCATCAGGAACACCGGCAGCCAGGGCACCATGCCGACGCCCAACCGGGCGTGGCCGTCGCTCCAGCCGGTGACGTGGATGGTCTGGCCGTGCAGGTGGGAGGGATCGACCAGCCCGGCGGCCGCGCCGGTGCCGGGACCCGCCGCCGAGACCACATAGCCGATGCCGCCCGCCGGCAGCAGGAACACCAGGAAGATGCTGAGGCGGTAGAGCACGTCGCAGAACGGATCGGCGAGTTTGCCGAAGTCGCTGACCTCGCCGCGGGCGCGGGCGACCTTGCCGTCGAGCCAGTCGGTGAGTTCCGCCAGGGCGCAGATCCAGCCGCAGAACCAGAAGCACAGCGTGCCGTCCACCGGCAGCAGCAGGTAGCTGGCGGCGGCGAGCGGTGCGAGGCCCAGGCGGGCGAGCGTGATGCGGTCGGCGAGCGTCAGGCCCACGCGTTCAGCCCTGGTCCAGCAGGTTGTGCTTGCGCAGGCACGCGAGCATCGCGTCCTTTTTGCCGGGCGTCATGGGCACCAGCGGCAGGCGGTATTCCTCGCGGCAGAACCCGAGGGCGGCGACGGCGGCCTTGGCCGGGATGGGATTGGTCTCGGCAAAGGCGTGCTTGGCCAGCTCGAACACGGTCTGGTGCAGGGGGCGGGCGGCGGCGAGGTCGCCGGCCGCGCAGGCGTCGCACAGGCGGCGCATGAGGGCGGGGGCGAAGTTCGCCACCACGCTGATGACGCCGATCGCACCCAGGCTCATGAAGGGCAGGGTCAGGCCGTCATCGCCGGAGAGCACGCGCACGCCGCGACCGACCAGTTCCGACACCTGGTCGCAACTGCCGGAGGCTTCCTTGATCGCGTCGATGTTGCCGAGCTGCCACACGCGGGCGGTGGTCTCGGGCAGCATGTTCACGCCGGTACGGCCCGGCACGTTGTAGAGCACCAGCGGCAGTTTCGTCGCTTCGCGTACCGCCTTGAAGTGCTGGTACAGGCCTTCGGGCGTGGGCTTGTTGTAATAGGGCGTGATGGTGAGGATGCCGTCGGCACCCTGGCTTTCGGCGGCTTTGGCGAGGCTCACGGCTTCGCTGGTGCTGTTCGATCCGGCCCCGGCGATGACCGGGATGCGGCCGGCCACGACCTGGACGACCTCGGCGATGACGCGGTGCTGTTCGTCGTGGGTGAAGGTCGCGCTCTCGCCGGTGGTGCCGCACGGCACGATGCCCTGGGTGCCCTGGGCGATGTGCCATTCCACCAGCCGCTTGAGAGCGGGCATGTCGACCTTGCCGTCGGCGAACGGAGTGACGAGGGCGACGATGGAACCGCTGAACATGAAGCCTCCGAGGAAGGGCGGAGGCTGGCGGGATTCCGGCGGAGGCTAGTGAAAAGGGAGAGGTCTGGGGTCTGGGGTCTGGGGTCTGGAGTCGGACCACACGCTGTCGCGCCGGACGGGATGCCTGCCGTGGGGGCGGGGTGTCAGCGTACCGGATGTGAGGCATCATCCCGTACAGTGCGGGACGCCGGACGTCTTTCCCAAGCGGCACAGAGAGTGACGTACGGCGAGAAGATCGCGTCGGTCAGGAAGGGGATCGCCAACAGAGCGCCGCAGGGGATGACCAAGGAGCGCCAGCCATGCGGGTCGGGCAGCAGGTGGGACGCGCCTTGGACCAATGCCACAAGGGCTGCGATGATGAGCGGCAGGGCGATCAGATGGAGCCAGCCGATCAGCCACGCCCGTTTCCAGGACCAAGGCGGTTTCGAGGCATCGGAATGCGTGGTGGAAGGTTTGCCTTGGAACCATGTGTGAAACGAGGCGCAGAGTCCGCTGCCGACGGAATATTCCCAGGCACGGTCCACCAAGGTTCAAAAGCGGCACTGGCTATCCAGGGAATGCATCTCCCGCCCGGGACAGGCGAGGGCGGTCAGCACCCAGTCCAACCCGGCAAATGGGTAGGAAGAGGCCAATGGCAAGGCAGCTCCGAGCGGGAGATCGCCGTAGCGAAGCCCCGGCTATGCAGGTCCGTGAAGCCCTGGCATGGGAGGTTCAGCCCGCTCCCGCGTCGATGAGCTGGCGCATGTCGCGCACGGCGCGTTCCATGCCCAGCAGGACGGCGCGGCTGACGATGCTGTGGCCGATGTTCAGTTCGCGCAGTTTGGGCAGGTGCAGGATGTCGCGCACGTTCTGGTAGGTCAGGCCGTGGCCGGCGTGCAGGCGGATGCCGACGTCGGCAGCGACGGCGGCGGCCTGTTCCAGGCGGCGGGTCTGGAGGAACAGGGCGGGGTCGTCGTGGTCGCCGTGGGCCTGGGCCCAGGCGATGGCCCAGGAGCCGGTGTGCAGTTCGACCGCGTCGGCGCCGAGATCCTTGGACCGGCGCACGGTGTCGGCGTCGGGTTCGATGAACAGGCTGACGAGGGTGCCGTTGTTGCGCAATTTCTTGATGCAGTCGCTCAGACGGGCATCGCCGGTCTCGACGCGCAGGCCGCCTTCGGTGGTGAGTTCCTGGCGGTGTTCCGGCACCAGGCAGGCCTGGTCGGGGTTGATCGCCAGGGCGAGGTCGAGGATGTCCTCGCCCACCGCCATTTCGAGGTTGAGGATGGTCTGCACGGTTTCCCGCAGCAGGCGCACGTCCCGGTCCTGGATGTGGCGGCGGTCCTGGCGCAGGTGGACGGTGATGCCGTTGGCGCCGCCCAGTTCCGCGAGGTGGGCCGCCAGCACCGGGTCCGGTTCATTGGCGCGGCGCGCCTGACGGACGGTGGCCACGTGGTCGATGTTCACGCCGAGGTGGATCATGGGACGAACTCCGGTTTGGGCGCGGGAGTGGTCTGCGTCGGCGCGCCGGGATCAAGCGCGGGGCCGGCGGGGGCATCTGGCTGCATGACGCCGGGATCGACGGTGATGGGAGTGCTCTTGTCCGGGGCCTTGGGCGGCCAGGTCTCCCACGCGGGTTCGGCTTCCCAGCCGTCCCCGCCGGTGAGGGCGTTCCATTCCGGTTCGCCGGTCCATTGGGTGGTGCCATAGACCGTGCCGGTTTGGGTGATGGCGAGCACGCGGCCCTTCACCTCGTCGCTGGCGGGCCAGGCGTAGGCGACGAAGCGGTGGGCCTGGGCCTTGGCGGCGGCGGCGTTGGCGGGCCGGGCGCTGGTGGGGTCGCCGTGGGTGTCGATGGCGCCGGCGTCGTCGCCGCTGCGGCCGTTGGGCAGGTAGACGATGAAGCGGTAGCCGCCATGCACGTCGGCGAAGTCGGCGGGCAGCAGGGTGAGTTTGGCTGCGGGGGTGGCGCTGGTGGGGCGCACGCCGGTGAGTTCGTCGAGCAGGCCGAACTCACCGAGGCCATCGCCGTCCTGATCGACGTGTTTTTCCGCCTGGAAACGGATCTCGGCGGGCAGCAGCGTGGTGCGCAGGGCCTCGGCGGCGGCGGTCTCCTCGGCGGTGGGGGCGACGTAGGCGGCCTCGGCGGGTTCCGGTTCGGGCAGTTCCGCCTGGTGGTTGGCGAAGGTGGCGGCGAGGGCGACGCCGCCGGCGACCAGGCCGGTGAAGCCGGTCACGCCCTGGTCCTCGATGACGCTGCCGTCGCCCTGGAGCCGGCCCGCCAGCCAGCCGGTGGAGACCATGCCGGCCAGGGTGTTGAGCGCGGCGATGTCTTTGGCTTGGGCGGCGCCGGTCAGCTGCAACAGGGGGGCGATGGTGCGGATGATGGTGGGGGTGTCGCTGGAGCCGAGGACGATGCAGCGGTCGCCGGCGTGGGCGAGGGCGGCCTTGCCGGCGGCGCTGTCGGCCCAGCCGCCGGGTTCGCCGCCGGTCCAGGCACCGCCCAGCAGCGGGTCGCTGGTGAGGAGCCAGTGGCCGGCATCCCGGGCGATGTTCAGGGGCACCGGCAGGCCGGGCAGGGTCACGGGCATGACGCCGCCTTCGGGCGGGACGGGGGTCTGGACCCGGGTCAGCAGCACGGTCACGAGTTCGTCCAGCGCGGCGGAACGGGGCAGCACCAGCGACACGCCGGGGAAGGGCATGCCCTGGGTCACGGCGATCAGCGAGGTGCCCTTCCAGCCGGTGATCAGATCGGCGAGAGAATGGGTCAGGCCCAGGGCCTTGAGCTGTTCGTTGAGGAAGGTCTCGGTCGCCGCGGCGTCGGGCTGGCCGAGCGAGGTGGCGAGCTGGGTCAGCAGCTTGTCCCGTTTCGCCTGCCACAGCACGGCGCCATCCAGGCCGAACCCCAGGGTCAGCAGGGTGGTGGCGGGCAGGCGTTTGAGCTGGGCGGTGTCCAGGGCCAGGCTGCCGGGCGAGGTGCGGGCGGTGGTGAAGACCTCATGGATGCCTTCGGGCACCAACGAGACGCGGGCCTGGACCGTGCCGGCCTCGTCCAGATCGCTGAAATCGGCGGCCTTGTCCGGCAGCAGGGCGATGAGGGTGCGCTTGAGCGCCACCAGATCGACGCTGCCGGCGAGGTCCCCATCGACGGCGGCGGGTTTCCAGGCCCGGGCCTGGTCCAGCGGCACCTGGAAGGCGGCGACGAGCAGGGAGCCGAAGCGTGCGAGCTGCTTGCCCTGGTCATCGAACTGCACCGCCTGGTCGGCCCCGGGCACGGTGGCGGCGGTCGCGGCGTCGAGGTGGCCGGTGATCGCGGTGAACACCGTGGCGGCGTGGGCACCCAGGTCGGCGCGGGCGATCAGGCGGGGCAAGGGGGTGCCGCCTTCGACCGGATCCAGGCCGTCGAGCCGCAGGGCTGCGCCGTTGAGCGCGGCGACGAGATCCAGCGGATGCACGCCCCATTTCACCGCCACCTCGGCCAGGGTGGCGGTGAGCTTGTCCCGCAGCGGGGCGCAGGCGGGATCCTGCCAGATGCGGCCATAGAGGCTGCCCTGCCAATGGGCGTTGAGGGCGGCACCGTCCGCCAGGCGCACCTCGGCCAGGGGCTGGTTGGCGGCAGGGACCGGTCCGACCGCAGGGGCGGCATCGGCTCCCCACAGGGACACGGCCAGGAGGGAGGCGACGAGCGGACGATGGACGCGCATGGCTGGGTTCCTCGACGTCGGGACGATGGCGGAGGGCGGGGGAAGGGAAGGTGTGGGTTGCGGGTTTCGGGAGAGACGGTCCGGCGTGCGTGGACCGTCTCTCCGTATGGAGCCGCATCAGCAGAACATGGCTCGACCGGTTTTCCGCCTCAACGGGTATAGGCGGCCCAGGTGACGGGATCGTTCCAGCCCTTGCCGCCGAAGGCGGTATTCCAGGCGGGTGCGGTCCCGGTGAAGGGGGCGTAACGCACCTGGCCGTCTTCGCGGATGGCGAACATGCGGCGACCGCTGTTGGTGTCCTTGGGCCAGGCGTAGACGATGAAGTGCTGTGCCTGGGCCTTGGCGGCGGCGGGTTTCACGATGCGCTGATGCGTCGTGGCATCGATGCCGTCGGCGTCACTGATCGCGCCACCCTGGCCGTCGGGGAGGTAGATGGCGAAGCGGTAGCCGTTTAGTTCTGGAGTGGCGGAGCGGAAAAAAGGACTGGTGAGCAGGCTCACACTGTTGGCGGCGATCTTGGGGGTGCCGATAACGCCTGACATTTCCTGGATCAGGCCGAATTCCCCGATTTGGTCGCCGTCCTGGTCTATATAGCCGCCCGCCTGGAATTGAACTTCCGCGGGGAGGAATGCAGATTTCAGAGTTGCTGCGGCAGCGGATTCGTTCGCTGTGTGTTTGCCTTCCAACGCATTCGGGATGGCGATGGCCGCAACGATGGCGGGGATCGCCACGCCACCGGTCAGACCTTCGCACTCCACGTCGGTGCGGTCCTTGGCGCTGCGCGCCACGCACCAGCCGGGCTGGGCGAGTTTCGCGGCGAGGCTCAGGGTGGCGAGGACGGACTGGCGTTCCTGGGGCGTCAGATCCTTGGCCTGACCGAGGCCCATGGCGGCGAAACCGGTCCAGGTCTTCAGCTCGGCGGCGGTGTTGCTCAGACCGATCAGCCAGGCATCGCTGCCGGCGTGGGCGAGACCGGCCTTGGCTGCGGGGCTGTCGAGCCAGCCGCCGGGCTGACCGTTGCTCCAGGTGCCCGCCAGGGCCGGGTCGGTGGTGAGCAGCCAGTGCGTGCCGGTCTTCACCAGCGACAGGGACACGGGCAGCGGCAGGGGGATGATGGTGGGGAGGTTGTCGGCGGGGGCGGGCAGGCCCTGTTTGGCGAGCGCGAGCGTGACGAGCTGGTCGAGCGCAGCCGAACGGGGCAGGGTCAGGGCGATGGCGGGGAAGGGCATGCCCTGCATCAGCGCCAGGACGGCGGTGCCCTTCAGGCCGGTGACGAGGGATTGCGCCGAGAGCGACGGGTCGAGCCGTTTGAGGTCGCGGTCGAGATCGGCTTCGACCTGGGCGGCGGTCTTGACCGGTTTTTCCAGCGCGCCGATGCGGGTGAAGGTGTCGGATCGTTCCTTGTTCCACCACGCCGCGCCGTCCAGGCCGATGGCCAGCGACCACAGGGTGGTGGCGGGCAGGGGGGCGAGGGCGGCGCGGTCCACCGGCGCGAGGGCCACGGACGAGCCGGGGAAGGCGACGTGGGAATGGACGCCGCCCTTCACCAGATCCGCGTCGGCATCGATGGTGCCGGGGTGCTGTTTCAGCCAGGTGATGAGGCTTTGGGCCTGAGCGAGCCGGTCCGCATCGGTGATGAGTTTCGGCAGCAGGTCGGCCCACACGGCGGGCCAGGCATGGAACTCGGCGTCGTGGACCGAGGGCGTGGGTTTGACCGGGGCGAGCCAGCCGGGGTGTTTGACGTCGTTGGTGAACACCCACTGCGAACCGAAGAGCGCGGAAATGAGGAGGTCATCAGGCGTAGCGAAGGCGGCGGAGGCACCGGGTACGGTGATGGCCTTGGCGGTTTTCGGCTCATTCGTGAGACCGTCCTGCAGCAGCGAGGCCAGCTTGGCTGCGAATTCCGGGCCGGCGTCGCAGGATGCGCGGAGCGCCGGCGTCACCTGGTTGTCTTTTCCCGTCACGCTCCCTTGAACCAGAAGGTCGGCCATGACCAGTTTGGCGTTGGCCAAGGTCGCCAGGAACTCGGTCACCTTCTTTTTTGACTCATCCGTCGCGGGGCCGGGGTTGGGTCCGTTGAGCTGCGTATTCCGGGCGGGGTCCGAACTCGTCGTCAGCTTCGCCTTCAACGGCGCGAACTCCGGCGAATTCCAGATCTTCCCATAGATGCCCTCGTTGAAGCGCTGGCTGCTGCGCTGGCCGTCGGGGATCGACGCGGTGAGGGCGGGCGCATCGGCTGCCGGGGCGGTGGTCAGGGCCAGGGCGGCGGCACAGATGCCGATAGACAGGAAACGATCGTGACGCATGGCGGCTCCAGGGGGGAAGTGACGCGAGAATGGGGAATCCCGCTTGGACTCAAGCCGGCGGTTGCGGAGCGCAGACCCCGTGGTTGGTCCGGTCAGGCGGTCGCCGCGCGCTGGGAAGTCCGTCACACCTTTGACACGGTGTCTTGGGATACTGGACGGGGAGCCGTTTTGACGGTTTCATAGCCTGAGCGGGGTGACGTATGTGGGGAAACTGGCGGATGGCCCTGGTGGCCGGCTTGGTGGTGCTCGGGTTGGTCGCCTGGATCCAATCGTCTCGGCCCCAGATGTCCGGTGGTCGCCAGGAGGCCCCGGCCCCGGCGGTGGTCGTCGTCCCGGCGGGAGCGGCCGAACCGGACGTGGTCATCCCCATCGGCCCCGAACACCGCGAGGCCGTCGCAGGTCTGCCCGAGGTCCGGCGGTGGCGACCGGTGACACTGGGGGTGGATCGTCAGCGACCGCCGGCGATCGGCAGCGTCCTGCGCTTCGCCCCGTTCGATGACCACGTGTGGCGGTGCCGGGTCCGCACGGTGCGGCCGGTGGACCAGGGGGTCGCCATCAACGCTGATGCGCTCGACGAACCGGGGGCGTTGCTGATGGTCGAAGTCCGTGCGGAGGCGGTGGTGGTGCGCCTCGATCGGCGTGGCGCCGCCGGAGTGGTGGTGGGGCACCTGCGGCAGAGCGGATTGGTGGCGACGGAATGGCAGGCGGTGGCGGCCCAGGCCGCGACCGACGTCGTGCCGATGGTCAACGCCGCGCCGCCGGCGACGCCCGGGGTGGCAACGCATGCCCCCGGATGCCTTTGTGCCGCCCATCGTCCCGCGCTCGACAACGCAGGGCATCCGCTGGCCGGCATGGCGGGCGGGCCGGATTTCACCACCGAATCCCTGCCGGACGTGCCGTTGCGACGGGAACTGCGGGCGCTGCCGGCGGTGGCCCGGGAACGGGCCGAGCGGGCCTTGTCGGCACATCCATGCCCGGCGCAGGATCTGACGGAACTGCATGCGGATACGCAGGGCGCGCTGTTCTACGCCTGTCGGATGACGCCAGCGTTGACGGAGGACAAGCCCGTCGTTGCGGCAACGACGACGGCTGCGATCACCTTCGATGCGGCCCTGTCGCTGCCACTCTATCACAGCCGGTCCAGTCAGACCACGCGGGTCGAGTTCCTGGATTTCGACGGTTTCACCATGCCGGCCAACACCGGCTGGGGCAGCAGCTACAGCGGCAAGGTGTGCAAGCCGTACAGCATCGACAGCGACCTGACGACCTTCTCCAACGCGGAACTGGCGGCGATCAATCTCGTCTGGCAGCAGGTGGCGGAGATTTATGCACCGTTCGACATCGATGTGACCACGGAACAGCCGGCGACCTGGAGCAACTACACCGGCCATGTGCTGATCACCGCCACCACCGCGACCGATGGCACGGCGTTGCCGCACAACGGCTATGGCGGCATCGCCTATGTCGGGGTGTACGGGACGGCGTGGGAGAACTACGGGAACAGCACGGTCTATCAGCCGGCCTTTGTCACCGCCTACACCTCGGCATCAGCCATTCCGTACATGGCACAGTCGGCCGCGCATGAGTTCGGCCATCAACTGAATCTCCATCATGATGGGACGTCATCCCAAGGCTATTATGGTGGCCACGCCAGCGGGTCGTTCTGGTGGGGGCCGGTGATGGGTGGAGGCTATGTCCTCAATATCGCTCAATGGTCGAAGGGTGGGTATTACGACGCCAACAATTCCGAAGACGATCTCGCCATCATCGCCTCCTCGCTTGGCTACGTGGCCGATGATCACGGCGGGACCAATGCGACCGCGACCAGTGTGACGGTATCCGGTACCAGCGTCAGCGGCAGCGGGGTCATTTCGCAAAGCGATGAGACCGACCGTTTCCGTATCGTGGGCGGGGCTGGCACCTGGACGTTCACCTGCACGCCCGCCTTGCTGCCGGTGACCACGGTCAATGCCGCGTTGGGCATCACCTACAACCAGCCGGTGCTGGATGTGCAACTGGTGCTGTACGACAGCAGCGGGGCGCAAGTGGCGAGCACCACCGCCGGCACGGCGATGGCGACGACCTTGAACGCCACGGTCGCAAGTGCGGGAACCTATTATCTGGAAGTGCGTCCGACCGGCGTGGGATCGCCCACCGCCTCGTCGCCGTCCGGTTTCACCAGCTACGGCAGCCTGGGAACGTACACGTGGAGCGGCACGGTGCCGAGTGTGACGATGCCGTCCTGTGTCATCAGTCTGCCGAGCGTGGCGACCATCGGAGCGGGATTCACCGCGACATGGACGTTCTCGGAAGCGGTGAGCGGATTCACGGCGGATGATGTGAACTTGGGTGGTGGCAGCGCCAGCGCGACGATCAGCGATTTCAGCGGCAGCGGGACGACCTACACGGCGACGATCACTCCGACCGGTAGCGGCAGTCTGGTGGTGGCGATCCCCGCCGCAGTGGCGACCAGTATCGCCACGTCGGCTGATAACGCATCGGCTTCGGCCTCGGTACCGGTGGCAGCGGCGGCGACCACATCGGGATCGTCCGGTGGTGGGGGCGGCGGCAATGGATGCGGCCTGGGCAGTGGCGTGGTGCTCATGGGGTTGCTGTTGCTGGCCGGATGGCTGGGGATCCGGCGGCGCGAGGGCTGATCGCGGTCGGCGCTGGTGCGGTGATTGATCCCACGCCGCTTTTCAGACAGTCCTGCCCATGCGTTTCCTGTCTGTGTGTGCCGCCGTCTGTCTGTCGTCCTGTTTCCTCACCGCCGCCGACTGGTCCACCCGCGTGGACGCCCTGCTCGACAAGCTGCCCAAGGGCGCCCAGGCGGGCGTGGTGGTGGTGGACACGGCGGACGGCAGCGTGCTGTATGAACGTGGCGGCACCCAGGTGCTCGCCCTGGCCTCGACCACCAAGACCCTGGTCGGCGCGGCGGCGCTCTTGGAACTCGGCCCGTCCTATCAGTTCCAGACCAGGCTGGTGGGTCTGGGCCCGTTGGCGGCGGATGGCACTCTGCCCGGCTTGGCGGTGATCGGCGGAGGGGATCCCACCATTGATGAGCATTTCGCCCCCAACCGGGATCCCGAGGCGATCCTGGAGGAATGGGCTGAAACGCTGCGGACGAAAGGCGTGCGGCGCATCGTCGGCGACATCGTGATCGACGGCAGCCTGTTCAGCGGGCCCATCCGGCCGGCCACCTATCCCACCGATGGCGGCAATGTGGTGGAGTGGTTCAGCGCCCCGGCGAGCGCCTTCGCCATGAACGACAACTGCATCGAGGCCCGGGTCACGCCCGGTCCCCTGGGCGATCCCGCCAGCGTCGTCACCCGGCCGTCGAGTCCGCGCATCACCATCGAGAACAGCACGCGCAGCAATCCCGGCGGCAAGACCACGGTGATCGTCAACCGCGACCGCGACAGCAACACGCTCATCCTGTCCGGCCAGTGCGGCAAGAACCTGGGCTGGCTGAAACCGGTGTCGATCCACGACGATCCGGATCTGCTCGCGGGCGACCATCTCAAGCGGGTGCTGATCGCGTCCGGCATCCTGGTGTCCGGCAGCGTGAAGCGCGGGGCGGCTCCGGCCGGGGCGACGGTGCTGGTGGAACGGCGCCAGCCGCTGGTGCCGGCGGTCGAGGTCATGCTCAAGCGCAGCCAGAACTTCTATGGCGAACAGATGCTGCGTCTGGTCGGTCGTGCGCGGGGCGGCGACGGGTCCATCGCCGACGGCACCAAGGCGGTGATGGACGTCCTGCGCCAGCATCTGAACGGCACCGCGCCGAAGGCCACGCTGCTCGACGGCAGCGGCCTCAGCTATGGCAATGCCGCCTCGGCCCTCGACATGGCGTATTTCCTCAACGCCATGCTCAAGACGCCGGTGGGCGCGACCTTCCGCCTGAGTTTCAAGGACGAGCCCATCCCCGGCGCCCCCGGCGTCACCGCCAAGGTCAAGACCGGCACGGTGGCGATTTCCCGCGCCCTGGTCGGCTATCTGGATGACGGTGGCCGTCGCTGGACCTTCGCCATCCTGCTCAACCGCGGCACCGCGTCCGGCATCGGCTGGGCGATAGGTCTGCGCGACAAGGTGCTGGCGGAGATGGCGAAGGGGATGAGATGAACAATCGTTCGGCGTTCGGCGTTCGGCGTTCGGCGTTGGGACAGCCCAGTGGCGAACGGACGTCAAGCCGACCAACGTGGTTCGTTGGCATCCCGACGACCGACAGGAAACGCCGCACGCCGCACGCCGAACGCCGCACGGTGGTCGTATGCGTATCCTGCTGACCGAGGACGAACGCAGCATCCGGCTCGCCCTCGGGCGGGGATTGGAGCGGCATGGGCACCGGGTGCTGGCGGCCTCGTCGTTGGCCGAGGCGCGTGCCGGCGTGACCGCCTTCCGCCCCGAGGTGCTGGTCAGCGATCTGAAACTGCCGGACGGCATCGGACTGGACCTGGCCGAGGAGCTCGGCCTGCCGTTCATCCTCATGACCGGTTACGGCACGTTTGATGATGTGCTGCGGGCGCTGCGCCTGGGGGCGGTGGACTTCTTCATCAAGCCGGTGCCGATCCAGACCCTGTGCCAGGCGCTTGAACGTCTGGCAGGACGCAGCGGCGGCGGACCGACGGTGCTGGATCCCGGCGTGGGTCTGCGGCTGGTGCAGCCGGTGGGCGGCACCATCGCCGTGCGCCAGATGCTGACCCAGGCGGAAAGCTGGTCGGATGCGGCCAGCGCCCAGGCCGCCTTCGTGCGGCTGGTGGCCTTGCTGCCCGATCGCATCCACCGCATCGTCGCGGCGGAACTGATGCAGGCGGCCCCGGCCGGGCGGCTGGTGGTCAATCTGCATGCCCAGGGCTGGTCCGCCTGGTTGGAGGCGACGGTGGAATGGGGCGGGCAGGCGGAACGCCGCCACATCATCGAAACCTGCGCCCGGAGCTGCATCTGGCAGACGGACGGCGCCCTGGTGGAGTGCGGTCATGCCTGAATCCAGCGTCGCGGTGTGGCGGGGCGAACTGCTGTGGCCCCAGGATCTGCCGGAAGCCGACGTCATCGATCTGGGCCAGGTCGAGGTGCTGGGCGTGTGGGTGCACGGCTGGTTCCGTGCCCGCCCCGGACAGGCGGTGACGCGGGCGGCGCCCAGCGTGCGTCGGCAACTGACCGAAGCGGGTGTGCCGGTCACCTGGAGCGACCATCCCCAGCGCCTGGGTGGCGGGGTCAGCCAGGCGGAACGGGCGGGGCTGTTCGACTAGACGCAATGCCGTTGCTCAACGGCATTGGGGTTGTCCCAACCTCGAACCTCGAACGCGCCGCGGCGCAATTGGCAAGCCCTGTGCGTATCTGGGTCACGGACGGTTCCACCCGTCGTGATCTTCTACGGGGTACACTGCTGGCGAGGCCATGGCTGACCAACGCAAACCCATGTCGCAGGACGAAATCGACTCGCTGTTGGCGGGTCTGACGGGAGATGCTCCGTCGTCGTCCTCTGCCCCGCCGACCGGGGTTCCCGGCAAACCGGATGCCGCGGCGGCGACGGTGTTGGCGGGTGGCGATGCGGCCTTGGCCCAGGACGCGCTGGACGCATTGCTGGCGGAAGCCGCCGCTTCGCCGCCCGCAGCGCCGACGCCAATCCCGGCCAAACCCGCCTTACCGTCTTCGGGTCTGGTGCTCGACCAGGACTCCATCGACGCCCTGCTGGCCGCCAGCGCTCCGCCGTCTCCTCCACCGCCGCCACCTGCCCAGGCCGCCAAACCGCCCCCGAAACCGTCCGGTCCCCTGGACCAGGATGCCATCGATGCGTTGATCGCCGACATGTCCGGGGCACCGGCCGCGGCGCAACCCGGCACCGAGGTCCATCAGCCGGGTTCCCTGGCGCCGTCGTCAGCGCCGCCCTTGACCCGGCGTACTGCGAATGCCCTTCCTGCTGCCGCGTCGCCGGCCGGAGCCTTGGACCAGGACGCCATCGATGCCCTGGTGGCCGCGACGGGCGGAGACGCGCCGGCCCCCGTGACCACCGCCCGGGCGGCGGCGGCGTCCGGCACCGGGCAGCCGCTGACCCGGAACCAGGGGAAGAATCCCGCGCCGGGTACGGACATCGACCGTTTGCTGGCCTCGGTCGAGACCGGTGCCCAGGAGCGCGCCAAGGCCACGGTCGGAGCCATGCCCGGCGTCGCTCCCGGTGTGCCGCTGGACCAGGATGACATCGACAAACTGCTGGCCGAACTCGGGGCCAGTGCCGCCCCGACGCCCAGTCCGGCCAAGCCGACGACGACCCTGTCGCCGAGTCGCACGGGCCTCCATGCGATGCCCGTGGCCGGCACCGGCACCGCGTCACGTCCCAGCGGGTCCTCGCATTCCGGCAGCAAGAGCAAGCCGGCCCTGGCGCTGTCTTCGGACGATCTCGACGCGTTGATGAACAAGCACAACGCCGGCGACACCGAAGCCGGCGTGGACATGATCGACCAGGGCGACATCGACGCGCTGGTGAAACAGCTCGCCGTCGCCACCGATGAACCCGACAAGGACACGGTCTCGGACGCCCTGGCCAAGCACGGTGAAACCATCGACAAGCTGTTGGAGAAGGGCGTCGATCCCCATCTGACCCAGGATGCGGTGGAGATGCCCAAGCCCGGCACGGGCCATCCGCCGGCATCCGGTTCCCACCACCGTCCGGCGACGGTGGTGGCGCAACTGCCCCCCATCGACATGCGGGGTACGCGCTGGCTGCTGGCGGCGGCGGTGGTCCTGCTGGCCGCCTGCGCCGCCATCCTGGCGATGGTGGTGGGTGCGGTCGGCGGCCTGTCGCGGGAACTGCGCCAGGAGCGCATCGCCCAGTTGACGCCGAGCGATGATTTCCACGACGATTTCAGCGCCGCCCGCGCCAAGCTGACGGCTCCGGACGAGGCCGAGGCGGCCAAGGGCGTGTTGTTCCTGGAACGGCTCCAGAAACGCTATCCCGAGCACGAGGCGGACATCGCCCTGGTGCTGGCCCGCTACCACCGCTCCATCGGCGCCATCGCCCGGGCGGTGCGCGATTACGCCCTGGTGGTCGAATCCACCAGCCGTCCGCTCGATGATCCGCGCGTCTACCTGGAATACGCCGAATGCCTGTTCCAGCAGGAGGACGAGGTCGGCGCCACCCGGCAGGTCTACGTCGTGCTGGCGAACGAGGCGCTCTACCGTTCGGAACGCGATCATCGCGGCATGTTGCGTCCGAACGAGGAACGCGACCGCAACCGGCGGGCGGTGCAGGACGCCTATCTGGCTCTGGGCCGCATGCTGGCGGCGTCGGTGCGCGATGGCGGCCGGGTGGCCGCGAACGGGCACGGGGCCGCAGGCCACGGCGGCGGAGCCGGACACGAAGCCGGCACGGCGCAAGAAGCGGGTGGGACGCATGCCGCGGCACACGAGCACGGCGCCGCGGCGCCGGCGACGGAAGGTTCCGCGCAGGGTGCGGGCGGGCATGGCGGCGGCGCGCACGAAACCACCTCAGCCCACGCCGGCGAGGCGCATGCCCCGGCTGCCGAACCCGCGCCGGCCGGTCATGGCGACCGTCAGGCCGAGCCGCACGGGAACGGCACGCACGAGGAAACCCCCGCGAACCACGGCGCCGCCCCCACGCACGAGGCCGCCCCGGCTCAGGGTGACGGTGAAGCGCCGGAGCACGCCGCTCCGCCAGCGACGCACGGTACGCCAGCGACGCACGGTACGACAGGAGGCCACTGATGGACCGTTCCGGACCTCTGGTGCCCTGCCTGTCCCGCCTGATCGTCTCCGGTCTGTGCGCCAGCGCGTCCGTCGGCGTCCTCTGGGCCGCCGATCCGCCCCCGCCCATGCCCAGCCAGGCGCCCGAATCCCGGCCTTTGCAACTGCAGATCCTGCGGGCCGAATCCTCCGGCACCGCCAAGACCGCGGTGGACGCCAAGGGTCTGGTCGACGATGTGCAGGCCCTGCGGGCGGCGGTGGAACGCGTGCGTGCCGCCGTGGCCGCCAGCCAGGATGACCATGCGGCCGGCCATGGCGAGGAGGTGCACGAGCCCTCGGCGGTGGAGAACCGTCCGGCCACCGCCGCACCTGTCGGCCCGAAACGCATATCGACGCGGTACGGTGAACGGCTGGTGGTGCAGCCGCTCGCCAACGGCGGTGCCCTGGTGACCTGCGCCCTCGAACGGGAACCGCTGGATCTCATCTATGCGGATCTGGGCCAGTTGCTGAAGATGCCGGTCGACGACACCCAGGTGGCGGTGGGCAAGCGCGCCGTGTCGGTGACGCTGTCCGAGGTGCCGTGGGAACAGGCGATGGACCGCATCCTGGGCCAGGCGGGTCTGGCCTGGACCGCCGAAGGACGCGGCCCGGTCCGCACCCTGGTGCTGACCGACCGCATGCGTCTGGGCGACAGCGCCCGGCTGGAACAGCTCGCCGAGCGGGCGTTGAACCAGGCCGCCGCGCTCAAGGACCCCGCCTCGGCGGCGGAAGCGCTCTACCTGATGGCCCAGCAACAGGCGTCGGCGAAGCGCTGGCTGGAGGCCATGCAGCTCCACACCAACCTCACCGACCGTTTCGGCGCCAGCAAGGATCCGGCCGTGCGCGTCTGGGTGATGCGGGCGATCAAAGGCGTCGGTGATGCGATGATGGCCCTGCGCCAGCACGCGGATGCCCGCGTGGTGTTCGCCAACTACATCTCCCGCAGCGACGGACCCGATTCCGACCTGCCGGCGGTGTATCTGGCCTGCGCCGAGGCCGGCCGCCGCGCCGGCCGTGACGGTTCCGATCCGCTCGCCTTCGATCAGGCGGTGGACGTGCTGCACGCCATGCTCGACAAGTTCGCCGCCGATCCCCATGCGGCGGTCGAGGTGCGTCTCGCCCGTCTCGCCCTGGGTGAACTGCTGGTGGATGCCGGGCGCTGGCGCGAAGCCGAAACCCAACTGGCCTTGTTCATCAAAGCGGGTGGCGACGGCCCGCCTCCCGACCAGCTCGCCTGGTGGCAGGCGGAATGCGCCTTCAACCTCAACCGCTATGACGAAGCGCGTGAATTGTACGAACGCCTCTATGCCAACTGGCGCACCAAGAAGGGTGAAACCGCCCTCGGCGTGGAGTTGTACCGCACCGCCGCCGTGCGCGTCGGGCAATGCTGGATGCGCCTGAAGGAACCCCAGTGGGTCCGCGCCCTGGTGGCGTTCATGCGTGCCCGCCAGGATTTCCAGGAATCCCCCATCGGGGCCGAGATCGCCGTCGCCATCGCCCGCTGCTATGCGGAACTCAACCGCGACGATGAATCCGTGGCGGCGCTGTGGAAACTGATCCGCGATGATGGC
Source organism: Brasenia schreberi (assembly GCA_036023115.1). Lineage (NCBI taxonomy): Eukaryota > Viridiplantae > Streptophyta > Magnoliopsida > Nymphaeales > Cabombaceae > Brasenia > Brasenia schreberi. Next base: position 336,029 of record JAYKKT010000026.1, on the reverse strand, counting down.
CGCGATCCGCGTCCGGGCGGCATGCAGATCGATCAGCTCTTCGGTGAACTCGAAACCGGCCTCATCGCCTATCCCGGTCCGATCCGCGCCCGGGTGCTGTTCTACATCGCCCAGTCCGATTACCGCCGGGCCCAGCGTGACCGCCGCCAACGCGCCGATGCCGCCCGGGACGCCATGCTGCATTATGAGCGGGTGCTGGCCGAGAACCCCGGAGTGGAACTGGCCAATGCCGCGCGCATCGGTCTGGCGCGCGCCGCCCTGCTCGCCGGCCAGGCGAAACGCTGCGAGGATCTGCTGGTCGCCCTGTTGCGCGATCCGGGCCTGGATCCGCGCGACCGCGCCGTCGCCGCCCAGGTGCTGGGTGGCTGCTATCACGATCAGGGCCGTCTGCGCGACGCCATCCGGGCGTATGGGGGGCAGCCGTGAAGGATGACCGTTCGGTGTTCGGTGTTCGGTGTTCGGCGTTCGGCGTTCGCCGAATGGACGTCCTTCGTGCCACCAGCGTCCTGCTTGGTGATCCTGTCGTACGACCGTCAGGAAACGTCGAACGATCGTCATGGTCAGGCGCGCTTGCCCTGGTGGTATTCCTTACGATCCCAACGGTCGAATCCGCCGATCTCTCCGCCGCTCCCACCCTGGACCCGGCTCCCCGCACCGAACCGCTCCGCCCGGGCCGTGAGGACGACGCCACGCCGGAACAACGCATGCTCTGGCGTCTGGGCGCGTTGTTGCAGGACTACGACCGTCGCATCAGCGAACTCGGCGCCCAGGTGCCGTCCGGCATGCCGCCGCCCGCCAACACCGATCCGGCGCTCGACGCCCCGCGCCGGGAACGCGATCAGGCCCTGGCCGGACTCCGCGACATCCTCGCCAGCTACGGCCAGCGGCAGAGCGTCGGATCGGATGCCATCGAAGTCGCCCGTCCCGCGGCCAAGGCGGCCCAGGTCGGCATGGTGGCGGCGGTCAACCAGATGCGCGTCGCCGAATGCTGCCAGCTGCTCCTGCAAGGAGGCTCCGGCACCGCCGAAGACCTCCAGGTCGGCATCGGTGCGCTGGCCGCAAGCGATCCGTCCGTGCTGCCGCCTTTTGAGCAACCCCGGTATCATTTCCTGCGCGTGTGGTTCGCCGCCGAGGCCGCCCGCCGCACCACCGGCGACGAACGCGCCCGCCATCTGGCGGTCGCCCAGGAGGCCCAGCGCCTGCTGCTCGAACGCTTCCCCGCCTCGGACCTGGCTGCGGTCGCCCAGACGCTGACCATGGATCTGACGACCCCGTCGGCTGTGACGCCGTGAGCCGTGGCTCGTTGACCGCCCCCCCGCACCCCGAACCGATCATGACCACCACCATCGCCATCCTCGACTCCCTCGATCACATCGATCAGCGTTATGGCGACATCAGTCGTCTGCTGGCCGAACCGGAACCCGATCTCGACGGCATCCTGCGGGCCATGACCGAGGCCTCCGGCCTGTGTTCCGCGCTGCCCAGCCCCACGGGTCTGACGGCTGGCGAACTCGTCACCATCCGCGCCGCGCTGGAGCGCATCGGCGTCCGGCGGGCCGAGATCCAGGCGGCGTTCGATCTCCAGTGCACCCGGCTTGCCACCGCGTTGCACGATCTGGAGCGGGTCGGCCACGCGACCCGGCAGTACGCCGCCGCCGACGCTTATGGGCGTCGTACCCTGGAGGCGCCGAAGTTCGTGGATCGGCAGGGCTGAGAACCACGGCTCGACTCGTCCCTGGTGATTTCCACACGGAATGTGCCGCAGTCTTCCATTGCATCGCTTCATCGTGATGGAACGATGGAGTCATGATCGGCGATGCCCTCCGTCTGTTGGCTGATGAAACCCGCCTGCGGGTGCTGCACCTGCTGGAGCGGGAACCGCTCACCGTGGCGGAGCTGCAACAGGTGCTCGACCTGGGGCAAAGCTCCATCAGCGGTCATCTGGCGAAGCTCAAGCAGGCCGGCCTGATCCATGACTTGGCGGAAGGTCAGGCCCGGCGCTACCGCCTGCGCGACGACACCGAGCCGCAACTGCGTTCCGCCTGGCAGGCGGTGCGCGGTCTGTCCCAGCACGAGACGCTGTTCACCGGCGACATCGAACGCCTGGAACGCCTGCGCGCCACCAGCGAGGGCTGGGTCGAGCGCGTCGCCGGTTCGCTCCACCGCGCCTACGCCCCCGGCCGCACCTGGGACAGCCTGTGCCACGGGCTGATGCATTTCGCCTGTTTCGGCCGCTGCCTCGACATCGGGGCCGGTGACGGGGCCATGGCGGAGCTGCTGGCTCCGCACAGCGTCACCCTTACCTGCATCGATCCCAGCCATGCGATGGTGAAGGCCGGGCGCAAACGCCTCGCCGCCCTCGGCCTGGGCAACGTGTCCTTCCTCGAAGCCTCGGGTGAGAATGTGCCTTTGCCCGATGCCGGCGCCGACGCCGTGCTGTTCCTGCAAAGCCTGCAATACGTCAGCGATCCCGCCGCCTGCCTGGGCGAAGCAGTACGGTTGCTCGCCCCCGGTGGCCGTCTGCTGGTGCTGACCCTGGTCGAACACGACCACGCCGAAGCCGAGGCTTTCGGTCATCGCCATCGCGGCTTCGCCCCCGCCCAGCTCAAACGCTGGAGCAAGGGCTTGGACGACCACGCCTCCTACACCCTGCCGCCGGAAACCCGCATGCCGCGCTTCCAGACGCTGGTGTTCACCGCCCGCAAAAACACCGACGGCAACCAAAAGGGGGGCTGAGCCATGCCGTGCATCCTGCATGCGCGCGGAGCCGATTTCCAGATCGACCGCTTTTTGCGCACCACCTCGCTGAAGGTCTTCCGCGCCTGGCGGCGCGGCGGGGTCTACGGACAAGCCGGTGAGAGCTTCCCCGACAGCGGTTTCTCCGTCGAAGTCAGTCCGGCCGATTTTGCCGATCCGGATCAGCAGATTGCTGATGCGGAAGCTTTTTTGAGCGCACATCGCAGCGAGTTGAAACGCCTTTGGCGTCAGACCGGCATCGAAGGCGCCAACCTCGACTTTGGTTTCCTGGCTCGCATCTCGCCCGACGAGCGCAGTTTCTGGGACGCTTTCCCGCACACCTTGCTGAAACTCTGCGGCGATTTGAAAATCGACCTGGAGATCAGCTACTATCCACACCCCGACGTGGATTACCGCTGGTACGAGGAACCGCGGGAGGCCAAACGCCCCGCGAGCAGGAAACCGCGCCGTTCCCAGGCGACGAAAGCATCGTCTGGACGCGCGAAGACCTCTGCGCGCCGTTCTGGTCAAGCCGACAAGTCTCCGAGAAAAACGCAGACGTCCTCGCGCCGTCCCGGAGGGACGAAGGGAACGTAGCCCGCCACTTCAGTGGCGGGTCGATCCGTCCAGAAACCAAAGCCGTCCCGGAGGGACGGCGGGAAACGTCCGCATCACGCTATGGCTCACACCTACACCTCTTGCCTGATCCACGCGGTCTTTGCCACCGCCGGTCGCCGTCCGTGGCTGACGGACGAGGGGCGGGATCGTTTGCATGCCTACATCGGCGGCATCGGGCGTGATCTGGGTTTCGTCGTCCGACGCGTGGGTGGGCCGGATGATCATGTGCATGTGTTGCTCGCCCTCACCGCCTCGGTGCCCATCGCCAAGGCCATGCAGACCATCAAAGGTTCGTCGTCCCGTTGGCTGTACGACACCTTTGCGGATCTCGCGGCATTTTCCTGGCAAGAGGGCTACGGTGCATTCTCCATCGGCATGTCTCAGATCGACGACACCGTTGCGTACCTCGACCGGCAATTGGACCATCATCGCCGGATGACGTTTCAGGACGAATTGCGGGGATTTTTGCAACGGCATGGGCTTCAGGTGTCGGAGCACGACCATGATTTGTGAACGGATCGACGTTTCCCCGCGTCCCTCCGGGACGCGATCCGTTTATGGGGATCTGGTACCCGCCACTGAAGTGGCGGGCTACGTTCCCGGCGTCCCTCCGGGACGCCCCGAGAAGAATGCCTGCATGGAGGTCCGATGATCCATCATGTGTTCTCTGTCGTCTCCATCATTTTGACCCTGTTGGCCGCATGCGTGGTGGTCATGAACTGGGGATGCCTGATCTTTTCATACCGGAACCGCTATCGGGGCATCAAAGGTCACTCTTCAATGGTGCCGCTGGTCGCCTTGATCCTCGTGGGCTTGGCCGCCATGACCTCGGATGTCGTACCGCGCGGTCTTCTGATCGGTCTTATTGCGGTTGACCCATCCTTCTGGTCCATCGTGTCCCTGCCCTTTTTCCTCTTTTCTCGCCATCTGCGCAATCAACGGCCCTAAATCGGATTTCCCATGACCGACCACAACGCTCCCAATCACGTCTGCGACGCACGCTGCCCGCATCACCACAATATTCCGGTGGGCGCCGGCTGGGGCGTGGAACCGCTCGATCATCTCGGCTACCGCCGCGATGCGCGGGCGGACAAGCTGCCTTATCTGGGGGCGATGCGCGAGCGCGTGCTGATCTATGACGGAGGCACCGGCACGCAGTTGTTCACCTTCGACCTGACGGAAGAGGACTACGGCGGCAAGCAGACCGAGGGGTGCCCGGAATGGTTGCTGAAGACGCGCCCGGACATCATGCCCATCATCCATCGCCGGTATCTGGAGGCGGGGGCCAACGTCATCGAGACCAACTCGTTTGGCGCGATGCCGCATGTGCTGGCGGAGTTCGGTTTGCAGGACAAGGCCGAGGAACTGGCGGAACTGGCGGCGTCGATCGCCAAACAGGCGGCGCAGGAGTTCACCACCCGGGATGATCCGCGTTTCGTCGCCGGGGCCATCGGACCGGGCACCAAGCTCATCAGCCTGGGGCACATCAGCTGGCGCGAGATGTTCGAATCCTATGTCGTCGGTTGTCGCGGTCTGATCCGGGGCGGTGCCGACGTGCTGCTCATCGAAACCGCCCAGGATCTGTTGCAGATCAAATGCGCGGCGCTGGCGGCACGGGAGGCCATGCGCCAGCTTGGCCGGGAAATCCCCATCCAAGCCCAGGTCACGGTGGAGACCACCGGCCAGATGCTGGCGGGGTCCGACATCGCGGCGGCGCTGGCGGCGCTGGAATCGCTGCCCATCGACGTGATCGGCATGAACTGCGCCACCGGCCCCGACCTGATGGACAGCCACATCCGGCATCTCGGCCTCAACTCGACCCGCTGGGTGTCGTGCCTGCCCAACGCCGGCCTGCCCCGCAATGTCGGCGGCAAGGCCGTGTTCGACCTGTCACCCGCCGAGCTGGCGAAGTGGCACCACAAGTTCATCAAAGAGTACGGCGTCAACGCGGTGGGCGGCTGCTGCGGCACCAATCCCGACCACATCCGCGCGGTGGCGCAGCAGTGCAAGGGCATGACCGCCGGCGTCGCCCGCCGCGATTCGTTCCCCGCCCAGCTCGCCAGCCTCTATCAGGCGGTGCCGCTCAAGCAGGACACCGGCATCCTGGTGGTGGGGGAACGCACGAATGCCACCGGATCGAAGGCCTTCCGCGAGTTGTTGTTCAAGCACGACCTCGATGGCATGGTCGCGTTGGCGCAGGAACAGGTGGCCGAAGGCTGCCATGTGCTGGACGTGAGCGTGGCCTGGACCGGGCGCGACGAGAAAAAGGAGATGGCCGAGGTGATGGGTCGCTTCGCCACGGCGGTGAACATCCCGATCATGGTCGATTCCACCCAGATCGACGTGCTGGAGGAGGCCCTGACCTATCTCGGCGGCCGTGCCATCATCAACTCGGTCAATCTGGAGGACGGAGAGGAGAAGTTCGACCGCGTGTGCGAACTGGCGAAACGCTACGGCGCGGCGCTGGTGGCGTTGACCATCGACGAGGACAAGGCCGCCGGCATGGCCAAGACGGTCGAGCGCAAGGTGGCCATCGCCAAGCGCATCTACGACCGCATCACGTTGAAACACGGCATTCCCGGTTCGTCGATCCTGTTCGACCTGCTCACCTTCCCCATCACCCAGGGCGACGAGGACACGCGCAAGCTTGGCCTCTGGACGCTCGATGGCATCGACGCGGTCAAGAAGCTCTGCCCCGACGCGGGCTTCATCCTGGGGCTTTCCAACATCAGTTTCGGCGTGAAACCCCACGCCCGCCGCGTGCTCAACTCGGTCTATCTCGACGAAGCGATCAAGCGTGGTCTGACCAGCGCCATCCTGAATGCGTCCAAGATCCTGCCGGTTTCGCAGATCCCTGAAAACGAGCTGAAGCTGTGCCGTGATCTGATCTATGATCGCCGTGAATTCGCCACGACCGGCGGCGCGACCGGAGAATGCACCTACGATCCGCTGTTCGCGTTTGTGGATCATTTCACCCAGACCGTCGGCCAGGTGCACAGCGCCGAGGCCGCCGCCGCCTTGCCGGTCGAGGAACGCCTCAGGAAACGCATCATCGAAGGCAAGAAGATCGGCATCGATACCGATCTGGATGAAGCGCGCGCCGCCGGTCACGCCCCGCTGGCGATCATCAACACCATCCTGCTCGACGGCATGAAGGTGGTCGGTGAACTGTTCGGCTCCGGCAAGATGCAGTTGCCGTTCGTGCTCCAGTCCGCCGAGACCATGAAGGCGGCGGTGAAGCACCTCGAACAATTCATGGACAAGATCGATGGCTCGCAGAAAGGCACCATGGTCCTGGCCACGGTGAAAGGCGACGTCCACGACATCGGCAAGAACCTGGTGGACATCATCCTGTCCAACAACGGCTACCGGGTGGTGAACCTGGGCATCAAACAGTCGATCGAGGACATCCTGGCCGCTGCCGACAAACACAAGCCGGACGCCCTCGGCATGTCCGGCCTGCTGGTGAAATCCACGGTGGTGATGAAGGAGAACCTCGCCCATCTGGCCGAACGCAAGCTCGACTATCAGGTGATCCTGGGCGGCGCGGCCCTCAACCGGGCGTACGTCGAGAACGACCTGCGCAGCGTCTACAGTCATGCGGTCATCGAGGCGGAGCGCAAATCGTCCTCCCCAGATCATCGCGTCTGGTACGCGGCGGATGCGTTCGATGGGTTGCAACTGATGGACGAGATCTGCAACCAGATCCCGCGCGAGAAGTTCACCCTCACGGTGCAGACCGCCCGCAAGGCCACGGTCAAGACCGCGCAGCAGATCCTGGAGGAGAAACTGGAACGCGGCACCGCCTATGTGCCGGCGGATGTCCCTGCCGCGCCGCGCATCCCCCAGCCGCCGTTCTGGGGGCGTCGCATCATCCCGACCAGCGAACTCGATCTCCCCACCATCACCGGCTACATCAACAAGAACGCGTTGTTCCGCGGCCAGTGGGGTTTCCGCCAGGGCCAGGAACGCAGCAATGCGGAATACGCCGAACTGGTCGAGCGCGAAGCCCTGCCGGTGCTGAAACGCTGGGTGCAGAAGGCCACCAGCGAGCACATGCTGGAACCGCAGGTGGTGTACGGTTTCTGGCCCTGCGCGGCCGAGAAGAACGATCTGGTGGTGTTCGATCCCGAGAGCGGCGCGGAGCTCGCCCGCTTCAACCTGCCGCGCCAGATGCCCGACCCGGACCATCCGGGCAAGCCGTGCCGCCACCTGTGCATCAGCGATTTCCACCGGCCGCGCGGTGCCGAACCGGTCGGTGACGAGCAGACCTGGATGCCGGCGGCGGCCTGGGCCAACGGGGCGCGCGATGTCATCGGTTTCCACGTCGTGACCATGGGCGCCATCGCCAGCCAGCACTGCCAGCGCCTGTTCAAAGCCGACAACTACCAGGAATACCTGTATTTCTACGGCCTTTCGGTGGAATCCGCCGAAGCCTTGGCGGAATACTGGCACAAGCGCGTGCGCCAGCAGTGGGGCATCGCCCAGGACGACGCGACCGATCTGGAGAAGCTGTTCACCCAGCATTACCAGGGCAGCCGTTATTCCTTCGGTTATCCCGCCTGCCCGCGCCTGGATGATCAGGCGCACCTCCAGCGCATCCTGGGCTGGCAGGACATCGGCATCCATCTGTCCGAGGAGTTCCAGCTCGACCCCGAGCAGTCGACCTCGGCCATGATCCTGCACCATCCCGAGGCGCGGTATTTCAATCTGTGAGCGTTTCCTGGGACCGCCGATGGGGAATCGGTGGTCCCAGGTGACCACAACGTTTGCGGCTCAGGCGTCCAGGGTCACGGCTCCGGCGGGTTTGCCGACGCAGGTCAGCACGAAGCCGTTGCCGCGATCACCGGGTGAGAGGATGGCATCGTCATAACCGGAACGATCGAGCTGTCCGGCGGTGAGCTTGGCTTTGCAGGCGCCGCATTTGCCCATGCGGCAGCCGCTGGGCCAGGCCACTCCGGCACCTTCGAGGGCTTCCAGCAGGCTGCTGCCGGGCGGACAGGGGATGACGCGTTTGCTGCGGCCGCAGGTGATGCCGTTGGCGGTGACGGGTGCGGCGCGCCGGGCTTCGGGCGGTGGGGTGCCGGGCGCGGGCGCCGGGGGATTCTTGGAGCCCAATCCGCGCAGGATGGCGGCCAGACCCTGGGCGGGAGTCGCGTCCGTGGCCGCAGGGGGCGCGGCCTGGGCGGAGGCGGGGGCCGTTCTGGCGCCACCGAAACTCTCCTCGTGATAGCGATCCATGGGGAATCCGGCCTCGTTCAGCAGCTCCTTGATCCCGCGCATGAAAGGGGCCGGGCCACAGCAGAACACCCGTCGCTGCGCGAAGTCGGGAACCGCCAGCGTCAGCAGCTCGCGGGTGATGCGGCCACAGACGCCCGGCCAGGCGCTGCCCGGTTCCGGACGTGAGGTGATGAACAGCAGGCGGAGGTGCGGATCATGGTTGGCGAGCACCTCCAGCTCATGGCGTGCGATGAGATCCTGGGAGGAACGGGCCCCATGCAGGAACACCGTGTCAGCGCTGGCGGCGCTGTCGGTCAGCCACCGCGTCATCGCCAGCATCGGGGTGATGCCGCTGCCTCCGCTGATCAGCAGCAGGCGTGGTGAAGGATGTTTCGCGCAGGTGAAATCCCCATAGGGGCCGCTGATGGTCAGGCGGTCGCCGGGGCGGAGGTGGTCGTGCAGCCAGTTCGACACCACGCCGGGCGCATGACCATCGGTGCCGGGCGTGCGTTTGACCGTGATGGTGAGCAGGTGCGGGCGTGTGGGCGATGAACTGATGGTGTAGGAACGCGTGATCGGTTTGCCGTCGATGACGAGATGCAGGGAGACGAACTGACCGGGCAGGTATTGGAACCGGGTCAGAGGCTCGCCGGCAAAGGTGAACGTCTTCACGTCGTGCGTCTCGTCGACCACCCGCGCCACCCGCACCGCCAGCTCACCGCCGGTCCAATACGGCAGATCCGCCGTCGTCACCCCGACCAGCGGCAGATAGGAGTTCGCCGGAGGTTCCGCCATCAAGGTCGGGGCATCGACCGTGACCTCGCCTCTGGCGATGCTGTGCAAGGAGAGCTGACAGGAACCCAGGGTGACCTGATCCTTGGGAGCGAGGCGTGCGGGCTGACGCGGGATCAGGCGCACGCCGTTGAGGGTGGAACCGGCCCGGGATCCCACGTCCTCGATGTGCAGCGCCCCGTTATGCAGCAGCAGGCGGGCATGGGATCGGCTCACCGAGGGTTCATCCAGCACCAGTCCGCTGCGGGGTGAACGTCCGATCATCAGACCCTCGCCATCAAGGGTGGCCGGATCGAAATCGATGCGACGCGTGGTGCCGGACGGGAGCGTGATGGTCAAGGTGAGCATGGCACATCCATCATTGGGGAACGAGGGTCACGGACAGATCGGGATCGGCGGCCGTCGCCGGGGCGCGCAGGGTCGAGATGAGACGGTGGCCGACCTGGATGAGGAGCGTATGCGCGATGCCCGGCTGATCCGCCAGCAACATGCGGAAACGTTCGGCGGGCAGTTCGGCGCAGACCACCTCGGTGATGGCGACCACCGTCGCAGACGCCGGTTCCCGGGTCACCACGCCCAGCTCGCCCAGGGTTTCTCCCGGGCCGATGCGACCACGCTCCTGACCGTCGGGCGTGCGCGCCGAAGCGCATCCTTCCAGGACGATGATCAGCGCGGTGACGGCCTGGTGGCAGGCGATCAGGGTTGTCCCTGGTGCATGGCGCGTGGTTTTCACCTCGGCGGCGAGGGAGAGCAGCGCTGCGACCGGCAGGCCGCGACCGACGCTCGAGGTGCCGATGCGCGCCAGGAGCAGGATCGGGTCATCGCCACGTTCGTGGCATCTGGCGATGGTCAGGCGGGGGCCGTCGGTTCCCCCCAGCCTCACGGTGTCGGGCAGGTCCAGCCGCAGGCTGCCGCCGCGTACCCATTGCGAGCGCACCAGCGAGCCATTGGTGCCGCCGAGATCATGCCACCACAGGGTGTCGCCGACCCGTTCCAGGCGGGCGTGCTGACGGCTGACCAGGTGATGTGCGATCGGTAGCGTGCAGCGCGCATCACGTCCGATGGTCGCGGGCAGCGCATCCAGCGGCAGCGGCGGGCCGTCATCGACCGCCAGCGTGACACGCCAGGCGGAGCCCGCCGCGATGGCGGGCCGCAGAAACGCCGGCAGGCGGGGATCGTCGCGCAGACGTTGGGCCAGCGCCGTCGGCACCGTGCCGCATCGCTGTGCCGCCAACAGGGCGAGCAGCGGATCGTCCTCATCGTGCAGGCGACCCAGGATGGCGGCACGGGCGGCCTCGTCGCTGGCCGTGGGGGACGGGCCTGCCTGTTCCAGCGCGGCCACCACGGCCGCCGGCAACCGCTCACGCCACTGCGCTGGAGCAAGACGTCCGGCTCCGGCGGCGGTGCGGGCTGCCGCCAGGGCGGCGGTCTGTCCGCCGAGCGCTTCGAGCACCGACACCAGTTGCGCCATCAGCCCGCGACCGCGCTCATCAAGGACGCGGCAGATGAGGGCGGTGAGCGGCGTCGGATCCGCACCGAGCGCGGCGGTGTCGGCGAGACGGGCGGCGATCTGCTGCGCCAGCACCATGGCGGCCTGGGACAAGGCGCCGTCGTCGGCGGTGAGTTCCGCTGCCAGCGCCTGCAATTCAGTCTCGCTCAGGCCATGACGCTGACGCAGGTCGGCCAGAGCGTCGGATTCCTCGGCCAGGGCGGCAGACAGCGAATGACCGGCGGCCAGATGCCGCACCACGAGCCGCTCCAGTTCCTGGCGGCAGATCCGCAAGCGCGGATTATCAAAGGCCGTCCCCGCGATTTCAGCCATCAGCGCCTGATGATCCTCGTCGCTGAGCGCCAGTTGTTGCCGCAGACCGGCCAGCAGGGCGACCGACGCAGGACCGTGATGCTGGCCGTTGGCCATCACATCGCTTAGCACGCCGCGATAGAGCTGTTGGCGTTGCGCCAGATCCAGGTCCGTCGCCAGGTGCGCAAGCAGATGGACCTCATCGGTGGTCAGGTCCTCCAGCCGGCGGTCGCCCAGTTTCGTGGTCACGGCCAGCGGGGCCTGGGCCAGGCGGCGGCGCAGGCTGGTGGCCATGGTCTCCCGGTGCCAGGCGACGCGCGAACGCTGCCAGCTGCGATAGGCCCAGATCGCCAGGGCGCCGATCACCAGGCTTCCGATCACCACCAGCCAGGAGGCCGGCAGCACCCCGAGGCCGGGCAGCACGCGCGTCCACAACAGCACCGCCAGGGCGATCACCGCGCTGGCGATCATCAACCGATGGCGCGTGCGTTCCGGACTGGCGCCGAGTCCGCTCCACCAGCGCTCCAGGGCGAAACCCACGGCCACGCACAGCGCCGTGCTGAGGGCCAGCAGCACCGGTGCCGCCAGCCAGCGGGGCACCGGCAGCGCCTGGCCCGCGATGATCCAGCCCGGAGCGTTCAGCAGCGCCCAGTCGGTCTGATCGTACCAGAAGGCGGTGGCGTTGTAGCGCTCGCCCTGCAAGGCCTGCTGCGCCAGAAAACCCAGCACCAGACCCAGGTAGCCGTAGACGATGGCGCGTCGGGCCGGCTCCGCGTGGTGTTCCCAATAATGCCGTTCCAGGTCGATGTCGGGGCATGGCGCCGTGCAGGCCACGCACGCCGACACGTCACCGGCGGGTGAGGATTGACGGCACATCGATTGGCTCACCCCGGTCGTCGAGGATGCCGCCGAAGTGGTCAGCAGGCCGCGTGGTCCCGCATAGACGTATTGCACCGGGGCCATCGGACACACGTAATGGCACCAGGTTTTCCCGCCGTAACGCAGGCCGACGATCAGCGCGGCGAGGATGACCGCGCCGAGAAAGACCGCCAAGGCCACGGGATCGGCGTTGATCAGCACCAGCCGCAGCGACAGACCGGCCCACAGCAGGGCGAACTGGATCTCCAGGGCATGCCGTGCCCACCAGGAATCCGCCGCCACCAGCACCGGCGTGCGCCCTCCGCCTGCTTGCAGGTGCGTGCGGCTGAGGCCCAGGCGGCGGGGGATCTGCGCGAAGAACGACAGCGGGCAGATGCGCCGCCAGGCATCGTGCCCCAGGATCACCACCGTCAAAATCAGGGCCGGGATGCCCAGGTTCCACCAGAGGCGCAAACCGACGGGGTACGGATGCGCGACGCCATCGGCGCTGGTGATCGTCCAGGCGGGCAACGCCCACGGGTCATGGGGATCGGTGAAGCGGCTGGTGGCGGGCCAGAACAGGCTGGCGATCACCAATACCCATCCCAGGGCGAGCAGACCCTGGACGAGACGGGTACGTCGTTCCGACCAGTGCGGGATCATGCCTCAGGGATTGCTTTCCCGGTCCCGTGGGACAACCGCGGATTGATGAGGATTGGACAGGCGGGGAGCGGAGGCCGCGTCCTCGCGTGTGGGCCTGGCATGGCGGACGATGCATGTGCCCGGCTCCAGGCCCGGATGCCGGGCCCCCGGATTCCCTCCCTGCGTTCCCGTGCTAGACCCCCGCCATGACCACCGCGCTCCCGTCCGCCATCCCGCCGCTCCAGGTGGGTCCGTTCACCTTCACCTCCCGTCTTCTGGTCGGCACCGGCAAGTATCCGGACAACGAGACCATGAAGCTGGCGTTGGCGGAATCGGGCGCGGACGTCATCACCGTGGCGGTGCGCCGCTGCAATCTGAACGATCGCGGCACCGGCAGGTCGTTGCTCGACCACATCGGTCCGCAGTACCAGTTGCTGCCCAACACCGCCGGCTGCTTCACCGCCGAGGACGCGTTGCGCACCGCCCGCCTGGGCCGCGAGCTGGGCATCAGCGACATGGTGAAGCTCGAAGTCCTGGCGGACCAGCAGACCCTGCTGCCCCATCCGACCCAGACCCTGGAGGCCTGCCGCATCCTGGCGCAGGAAGGCTTCGTCGTGCTGGTCTATACCAGCGATGATCCCGTGCTGGCGCTGGAACTGGAATCTGCCGGCGCGGCGGCGGTGATGCCGGCGGGCGCCCCCATCGGTTCGGGCCAGGGCATCCTCAACCGCAACAGCCTCGAGATCATCATCGAGCGCGCCAAGGTGCCGATCATCGTCGATGCCGGCGTGGGCACGGCGTCGGATGTGACCGTGGCGATGGAGATGGGCGCGGCGGGCGTGCTGCTCAACACCGGCATCGCCGGAGCGCAGGACCCTGTGCGCATGGCCCGCGCCATGCGCCATGCGCTGGAGGCCGGTTATTGGGCGAGCGGCGCCGGCCGCATCGCCAAGAAGCGCTATGCCAATGCGAGCTCGCCGCTCAGCGGTCTGATCGCGGCGAGCGCCCCGAACAAGGCGGCGGCGGGCATCCCCGGGGAATGACGCCCCGGAACGGGTGAACCGCGGCCCGTCTCTGCGATCGTCGTGCGCCCGGTGCTAGACGAAGCGCACGGTCGCCCGGCGGGCCCAGCGTGTGGTCAGGGTGCTGGCGAGGCCGCGTACCAGATTGCGCCGGATGCCCAGCTCGACCGGCAGGGTCGGGTCCTGGTGCGCTTCGTTGATGCGCGTGCCGACCACGAAGTCGATCACGTCGCTGTCGAGCAGCAGGGCGGCGAGGCGGGTGGCGCCGTTCACCGGCGTCAGCTCGGGATCGCCGGGTGCGGCGAGCAGGCGGGCGGTGGCGGCGAGGGTGATCATGCCCTCGGCGACCAGTTCGACGCCCCGCATGGTGGCGGTGGGCGGGATGCAGGGGTCGAGCGGGCCATGGTCCAGGCTGATGGGCCGGTGCAGCTCGCGGCTGACGATCTGCGCGGTGGTCCCGCCGCAGATGGCGATGCGCCCCGGCGCGTCCGCCACCAGGGCGGCGATCTCGGCATCGCATTGCGCGTCGTACGGAGCGCCGGTGACCACCAGCAGGCGGCGTGGCCGCCGCAGGTGCACGACCAGGCAGGTGGTGTCGTCGCAGGCGCGTCCGTCGTCCTGGGCGAGCGCCGCATCCACCACCACGCTGGCGAGCTGGCGGGCCGCGAGGGCGCGGTCGTCGTCGAGGGCTTCGCCGACGCAGGCGCGCAGGCCGTCCACGCCCCAGCCGAAGGGCAGGGCGGCACGGCCCATGCCCGCCTGGGTCACGCCATCGCTCACCGCCACCAGACGGTCGTTTTCGCCCAGGATGAGTTCCGCCGCCCGCAGACGGCGGTCGGGGTTGATGTCGATGAGTTCGACGTGGTAGGTCGAGGGCGTGTTGCCACGCACCAGCATGGTGGGCGGGTTGCCCTGGTTGACGATGCGGGCGTGGCCGTCGTCGCACACGTCGAGGATGGTGAGGGTCGAGTAGCCGATCTGCCGGACGGAGCAGACCGGCAGGGTGCGGGCGATGAGCTCGGCGGTGCGGCGCAGATCCCGGCCCTCGGCGGTGTGGCGCAGGGCGATGGTGGCGGTGAGGCTGGCGAGCACGGCCGCCTTCACCCCGCTGCCCAGGCCGTCGGCGAGCACGGCGACGAGGCGTCCTTCCTCGGGGATGCGGCGGATGGCGACGGTGTCGCCCGCCACGCCCTGGCCGTCCTTGGCGCGTTGGTGCCAGTCGGCGTCGAGGTGCAGCGGTTCGCGGCCACCGGTCTCGGGGCCAGAGGCCCGGTCCGCATCATTCATCGCTGCGTTCCGGCTGATAGGCATCGACGATGCTGCCGAGCAGGTGTTCGACCTCGGCGGCGTTCTCGCCCAGCAGGTAGGCGATCTGCTGCACGGCGGCGAGGTGCTTGGTGATGGCCTCGCCGGCGCGATGCGCGACCTGCGCCCGGCTCATGGCGGGCGCGGTCTGGTCCACCAGCACCGCACCCACCACCTGGCCGGGCTCGACGGTGAAGATCGAGCCGTGCAGCACGCGGTTGCCGTAGCGCAGATCCCGGTCGATGAGGTCGCCGTGGCCATCGCAGACATGACGGAACTGGCGGGCGAAAGGCGCGAGCTCGTGGAGCGGCACGCCGGTCAGGCCGCTGGTGTCGGCGCGTTCCTGGGCGCCGACCAGTTCGGCGAAACAGCGGTTGGCCTCGATGATGCGCAGGTCGCGGTCCACCAGCACCGCGCCGGCGGGCATGGCGGCGAGCAGGGTGTTGGCTTTGCGCTGGGCGAGGCGGCGCATCCAGGCGACGCATTGCGCCGGTTCGGCGCGGTTGCGGGCCAGGGCGCGGGCCATGTCGCGGCAGGTGTCGTAGCCGCAGCCGCTGCAATCCAGCTCGTCCTCCGGGGTGCGTTTCCCGATGGATTTCAGCGCCTCGCGCAGGGCCCGTTCATCGACCACCGGATCGTTGGCCGGCACGGCCGACCAGGTGGCGCCGGGCACGACCACCGGCAGCGGGGTGACGGCCAGCGGCGCGGCCCGGTGGCCGGCCTGCACCGCGTGCCGACGCCGCAGGATGCCGGCCGGACCTTCCATGGCCGGGCCGTTCACGCAGCCGCCGATGCAGGCCAGGATCTCGACGAACATCCCGGCCTGGTCCGGGTCCAGTCCGGCGAGCATCGTATCGAAATCGGCGATGCCGGAACAGGCGGTGAGACCCGCATCCGCACCATGGGTGGCGATCGACGCCACCATGCCGCCCTCGATGGGATAGAGCGCGCCGTCGGCGGCCTCGCCCAGCACGAACCGGTCGTCGTCGGTGACGGGGATGGTGGCGGGATCGAGGAGCGCATCCGCCCACCAGCGGCGCAGGTCGGCGAAGGTCAGCGCCGCATCCAGGTCGGCGCCTTCGTCGGCTTCCAGCTTCTTGGCCACGCAGGGGGAGATCAGCACCACGGCGGCGAGATCCGGCCGCCAGGCGCGCAGCAGGCGGGCATGGGTCTGGGCCGGCGAGGCCACCGGCGTCAGGGCCGGGATGAGGTGCGGACGGTGGCGGCGCACCCACGCCACCGCGCTGGGGCAGGCGCTGGACAGCCACAACCGTTGCGGCGCGGAGGCGCGCAGGCCGGCCACGTACCGGCTCACCAGCCGGGCGCCGAGGGCGGTCTCGGACACCACGGCGAAACCCAGGGCGCGCAGCGCCGCGACCATGCGTTCCGGTGCCAGGCCGGGGAAGGCGGCGACCCAGCTCGGGGCCAACGACACCGCCACCGGCAGGCCGGCGCCGAGCAGTTCCCGCACCCGGGCCACGTCGTCGCGGACCCGTTGGGAATGCGTGGGGCAGACGATGGTGCACCGTCCGCAGGCGATGCAGGCTTCGCTGCGGATGAGGGCGTGTTCGTTGACGAAGCTGATGGCTTCGACCGGACAGGCGCGCAGGCATTTGGCGCAATCCTGGCAACCGGCGGTCGCGGTGGCGACGGGGGCGTGCGGAGCGAACATGGTCACTCCCCGACGCAGGGGGTCGGGGCGCGGGCGTCGAGCGCCCGGTGCACCAGACGGCGCAGGGTGTCGGCGTCGGGCACGCCCTGCACCGCGCCGTCGATGACGACGGTCGGGCCCTTGGCGCACAGCTCACGGCAGCGTCGGCCCACCACCTCGGCGCTGACGCCGCGCGCCGTCAGCACCTCGGCGATCACGCTCGGGTATTGCGGCGCCCCCCGGGCGAAACACGACGATCCCAGACAGATCTCGATCTTCACCGGGCACCTCCTTCAGAGCAGGATCTGCGCTCGCCGCAGGCCGGAGCGGCGGTCCCGTCCAGCGCCGTCGCCACCGCCGCCAGCACGCGCTCCAGGGTCGCGCCGGTCACCGGGCGGTCGCCGACCATGGCGTTGGGGCCGTCGCCGCAGGCTTCGAGACAGAACGAGGCGCGCACCTCGACGCGCTCCGCCCAGCCCCGGGCCGCCAGGGCCGCGGGCAGGCGTTCCGCCAGGCCGGCACCGCCGCGCAGATGGCACGAGGTGCCGAGGCAGACGGTCACCACCAGGCGTTCCGCCGGTGCCGGGGCGGAAAAACCGTCGAGGCGGCGGTGCGGATGGAAGGTGGTGTGGAGCAGGTGGTGCGCGGCGGAACCGCCCGGCTCGCCCAGCAGACGGGAATAGGTGGCCCGCAGCGTGGCGTTGGCCGCCGCGTCGCGCAGCGGCAGGGCCGCACAGCGTTCCGCCAGGTCCCCGGCCCGCTGCCGGGTGCGGGTGGTGGCGGAATCATGGGCGTTGCCGCCGCGCGGCTGGCCGGCTCCACCGACGCAGCCGCCGGGACAGGCCATGACCTCCAGCACCTCGGCATCGAGCACACCGTGCCGCACCAGGGCCACGGCCTTGGCGGCGTTGGCCAGGCTTTCGACCGCCAGGGCCCGCCAGGACGTGTCGCCCACGCGGGCGGCCAGACGGATGCCGACGGGGCTGGTGCTGCGGCGCGGTTCCTGGCCGTCGCCGAAAGCGGTGGCGGCGCAGCGCAGCACCGCGGCGGCCACGCCGCCACCCGCGCCAAAGCCCAGGCCCGCGCCGGAATGTTCGGCATAGGGCGCGTCGAGCGGCACGGGTGCCAGGCGCAGCGGATCGAGTCCGGCGCCACGGATCAGCCGGGCGGCCTCCCGCGTGGTCAGCACTGCGTCCACGTCGCGCTGGCCGTGGTGGTGGGCGAGTTCGGGGCGCACGGCCTCGGCCTTCTTGGCGGTGCAGGGCATGATGGCGAGGACGGTCAGACGCTCGGCGGCGATGCCCAGACGTTCCGGCAGGTCGCGGCGCAGCAGCGCGGCAAAGGCCTGTTGCGGCGAACGGCAGGACGAGAGATGCGGGATGAGATCGGGGGCGAAGCGTTCGACCCACGCCACCCAGGCGGGACAGCAGGAGGTGAACATGGGCAGCGGCCCGGCGCCTTCCAGGCGGGCCCGCAGTTCGTGGGCTTCCTCCCACGCCACCAGATCGGCGGCGAAGGCGGTGTCGTAGACCGCCGCCGCGCCGAGATGGCGCAGGCCGGCGCAGAGGATGCCGAGCGCGTCGGCGTCGGGCGGCAGGCCCAGCTCCTCGGCCAGGGCCACGCGCACCGCCGGGGCGATCTGCACCACCACGGTACGGGCGGGATCGCCGAGCACGTCCCAGGCGGCCTCCATTGCGCTGGCCGGCACCAGGGCGCCGGTCGGGCACACCGCCGCGCACTGGCCGCAGCCGACGCAATCGCCTTCGCCCAGACCGTGGCCAAAGGCGGGCTGCACCACGGTCGCCAGACCGCGATGGGCGAAATCCAGAGCGCCGATGCCCTGCACCTCGTCGCACACGCGCACGCAATCGCCGCACAGCACGCATTTGCCCGGTTCGCGGTGCACCGCCGGGCTGGAACGGTCGGGCGCTGGCGGCGAACTGGCGCGTCCGGCCTGACCGAACAGGGGGCGGACCCGTTCGACGCCGGTGCGGTGCGCCAGATCCTGGAGCCGGCAGTCGTCGGCGCGCTCACAGGTGGCGCAGTGGGAATCGTGGTCGGCGAGCAGCAGCTCGACGGTGGTGCGCCGCATGCGCCGCACCTGCGGCGTGACGGTGCGTACCACCATGCCCGGCTCGACCGGGGTGTGGCACGAGGCCACCACGCCGCGCCCGGCCACCTCCACCACGCACAGGCGGCAGGCGCCATGCACCGACAGCTCGGAATGGTAGCAGAACGTGGGCAGATCGATGCCGGCCCGGCGGATCGCCTCCAGCAGGTTGCGGTCGTCGGCGTACGGCAGGACGCGGCCGTCGATGGTGATGGTGGTCGGCGCCGTCGCCGCCGCCGCGTCGTCCGCCTCCAACGGCTGGAGGTCGCTCCACGATTCGGCGCAGGGCAGCATTTCCGGGTTGGGCACTTCGGCGCCGGCGGATTCGCCGGTCGCGGTGCTGGTCCAGATGCGACGTTCGCGCGGAAACAGGTCGCGTTCCCCGCCCGGCAGCATCTCCGGGTTGGGGATGAAGGCGAACTCGTTGTCGTCCTGCGGCGTCGTCATGCGATGGCTCCGGGTTTGCAGGCGGTGCGGCAGGCGCCGCAGCGGATGCACAGGTCGGGATTGATGTGGTGGGCCTGGCGTTTCTCGCCGCTGATGGCGTTGACCGGGCAGGCGCGCAGGCACACCCCGCAGCCCTTGCAGCGTTCCGCGTCGATCACCGGCGGGCACAGCGCCTTGCAGCGCATGGCCGGGCAGACGCCCTCGGCGTGGGCGTCAAACTCGTCGCGCCACAGCGCCAGCGCGGTCAGCACCGGCAGGGCGGACATGCGTCCCAGGCCGCACAGGCTGGCGTCCCGCGCCATCCGGGCGAGTTCCTCCAGGCGGGCCACGGTGGTGGCGTCGGCGCGGCCGTTCACCAGATCGTCGAGCTGGACCAGCATGCTGCGGGTGCCCAGGCGGCAGGGCACGCATTTGCCGCAGCTTTCCGCCGCCGCGAACGCCACCGCCAGACGCGTGGTGTCGACCAGGCAGGCACCGCGCGCGATCACCACCACGCCGCCGTTGCCGAGATCGCCGCCGACGCTGCGCACGGTGTCGTAGTCGAGCGGCAGATCGAGATGTTCGCGGCCGAGAAAACCGCCGAGCGGACCTCCGACCTGGGCCGCCAGGAAGGCGTCCTCATCGCCCACCTGGCCGTCCTTCAGCACGCCCCCGCCGATGGTGAACACCAGGTGGCGCAGGGTGGTGCCGAAGGGCACCTCGGCCATGCCGGTGTTCACCACGTCGCCGGTGAGCAGGAAGATCTTGGTGCCGGGACTGCCGCTGGTGCCGCGTGCCCGCAGGGCGTCGGGGCCGCATTCCAGCACCCGGCGCAGGGTGGCGAGGGTCTCGGCGTTGAGCACCGTGGTCGGACAGCCGTACAGGCCGCGTTCGACCGGATAGGGGAAGCGCGGATCCGGCATGCCGCGTTGGCCGGCGATGACGTTCAGCAGCGCGCTCTCCTCGCCGCACACGAACGAACTGCCGCCGGACATGACCTCCAGGCGCAGCGGCCGGCCGGAACCGAAGGCGTTCGGGCCGATCAGCCCGGCGGCCTCGGCCGCGGCGATGGCGGCGCGCAGGCGCTCCGCCGCGCCGACATGCACGGCACGCACATAGATCCAGCCTTCGGCCGCGCCCACCGCCCGGGCGGCGATGGCCAGACCCTCGATGATCACGTGCGGATGACGCGCATCGCTGTTGGCGACGACGATGGTGCGTTCGCCGCGCTGCTGGCGGCAGAGGTCGAGCTTGCGTCCGGTGGGGAAGCCGCCGCCGCCGCGCCCGCGCAGCCCCGAATCGCTGATCAGGCGGCAGAGCTGCGCCGCATCGAATTCGCGCCAGGCCCGCTGGGCCTGCACATAGCCGCCGGCATGGCAGTAGGCCGGCAGGTCGTCGGGGTCCAGACCGGTGCTGACGTCCAGCACGAAGCGGTCCTGCGCCGCATAGAAGGGGATCTCACGACGATGCCGGCACGCGCCGCCGGACCCGTCGCGCGGCAACAGGCGCTCGACCACCTCGCCGGCCAGCACCGCGTCGGCGATCCCGGCGGCATCCTCGGGCTTCACCCGTTCATAGACCAGCCCGTCCGGCATGAGCTGCACCAGCGGTCCCCGTTGGCACAGGCCCTGACAGGCCGAGACGCCCAGGTGCACGGCCCCCTGGGGCGGCAGTTCGCCCAGCGACACCACCGCTGGCACGCCGCGCTCGGTGAAGGCCCAGGCCAGGGCGTTGCGCACCGCGTCGGCCCCGGCCGAACGGCACGACGAGCCGGAACACACCGTCACCCGCCGGCGCAGCCGGGCGAGGGCCGCACCATGCCGGTTGGCGAGATCGGCGACGACGGAACTCATGCGGACTCCGGACAAGGACGGGGGTGCGGCCCGCGGCGGGTGCCGCGCGGCTCCGGGGCGGGTGGGGACCGGCGGCGTCCAGGCCTGGCCTGGAACGGTTGCGGACCGGGGTGCGAGGAGGCCGGCGGGTGCGGCCGGGACACGTCGCCCCTGCTCATGTGTTCCCCTCCATCGCCGCCACCAGGACCGGACGGGGCGGGACGGGCTTGGGCGGGGCGACCGGATCCGGCAGGGGGGTGCCGGCGGCGGCGGCCTGTTCGCGTGCCACCACCGCGTCGATCAGCGCCACCGCCTGGGCCGGGCTGGTGCGGGCATGCACCGTGTCGCCCAGCAGCAGCATCGGCGCCTGGCCGCAGGCCCCCACGCATCCGACCGACAGCACGGTGAACGCACGGTCGGTAGTGGTGGTCTGGCCGGTCTTCAGCCCAAGTTTGGTCCGCACCGCCGTCATGATGGCATCGGTGCCGCGCAGATGGCAGGCCGTGCCGTCGCAGATCTGCAGGAGGTTCCGGCCGCGCGGTTCGAGCGCGAACTCGGGATGGTACGAGGCCACCCCGAAGACCCGCGCCGGCGAGATGTCGAGCGACACCGCGATGAAGGCCATCACCTCTTGCGGCAGCCAGCCGTAGATGGCGTGGGCGCCTTGCAGGATGGACACCAGACGCAGGGGATCGTGGCGATGCAGGTCGAGCACCGCCCGCACGGCGGCGAAACGGGTGGAATCCGCGATCACAGAGCCACCGCCCGGGTCTTGGCGTCCTCGTCCTGCCACGCCGGCAAGGGCTGGCCGAGGGTGAACGACATGATGCGCGCTCCGGCCCGGACCGCTTCGGGTTCCAGCGGGATCTCCACCGGGGTGAAGTTCCAGATGCGGCGGACGCCACACCGGAGCATCACCTGGACGGCGTCCCGGGCGATCAGCGGACAGGTCAGGATGCCGCCCTGCACATGCATGCGGCTCGCCAGGTTGGGCAGCTTGGCAAGGGGATGGACGCGGCGTTCACCGAAGCGCACGCCGATGCGGAAGGGGGTGTCGTCGAACAGGGCCAGCACGTTGGCGCCGCAAGCGGCGAAGGCGGCATCCGCCAGCAGGGCGCGGGTTTCCGGCCCGCCGCCCGCCACGAACACGTCGCTGGGATTGTCCAGCCCGAGGAAATCCGCGAGATGTCCGCGCAGCACCGCCAGCTCATAGCCGATGCGGGGCCGGCCCTTGGCCCCGGTCGCGGCGATGTCCTTGCGCGCCAGGGTGGGATCGACGTACAGCGCGTTGGCGAAATCGGTGCAGCTCACCCGGCGGCGGCCATCCGCCTGCAAACCGTCCATGATCTCGACATACCAGGACAACCGCTTCAATGAGGGCAGGGGGATGGGATTGAGCATGGGTGTCTCCAGCGGCTCCGCGCCCCGAGGTCGTCCCATCCGGGACGGCATCAGGGTGGTGGCCCATGGGGGACGGACCGCCTGAACCGCGTCAGGCCGGCGTCCCGGTTGGCAGGGCGGCGGGGATGGCCGCCCAACGGGTGATGGGGTCGATCCTAGGAAAAATTTCCTTGTATCGAAATAAAACCCATGATTACCGGTATGGGATTTGTTTGCCGCATTCGTGGGTCGTCGACGGTCGCATGCCATGTGGATTCAGCATTTATGTGGGAAATACCGCACGGGACGCCGAGTGGGCATCGCATGCCGTTTCTTTAATCCCATGCATTCGCTGCACGGATCAATGGTGAAAAAATCCTCGATTGTCTGTATTCGTGAAAAATGTCTCGCATGTTCAGCGGCGAACCCAGGAGCATTCATGATCTGCGCCCCCAGCCATGCCGCCGCCCCCAAGGCCGAGCTCTCCCCGCTCGACGCCACCATCGCCCGGGTCGTCGCGGCCCAGAAACTCTACGCCACCTTCACCCAGGAGCAGGTGGACCGCATCGTCGCCGCCGCCGCCTCGGCGGCGGTCAACGCCCGCATCGACCTGGCCAAGGCCGCCGTGGCCGAGACCGGGATGGGCGTGATCGAGGACAAGGTCATCAAGAACCAGTTCGCCGCCGAATACATCCTCAACAAGTACCGCACCGCCAAGACCTGCGGCACCATCAGCTATGACGCCTCGGCCGGCATCCGCACCATCGCCGAACCCGTGGGCGTGGTCGCCGCCGTGGTCCCCACCACCAACCCGACCTCGACCGCGATCTTCAAGGTCCTGCTCGCGCTCAAGACCCGCAACGGCATCGTCATCAGCCCGCACCCCCGGGCCAAGGGCAGCACCATCCGCGCGGCGCAGATCGTCATGCACGCGGCCGAAGCCGCTGGCGCCCCCGCCGGCCTGGTCGGCTGGATCAGCGAACCCACCGTCGAGGCCAGCCAGAACCTGATGAAGCATCCGGACATCGCCATCATCCTGGCGACCGGCGGCCCGGCGATGGTCAAGTCGGCCTACGCCTCGGGCAAGCCCGCCCTGGGGGTTGGCGCCGGCAACACCCCGGCCCTGATCGACGAGACCGCCGACCTCAACATGGCGGTGAACGCGATCCTGCTCTCCAAGACCTTCGACAACGGCATGATCTGCGCCTCGGAACAGTCGGTGATCGTCGTCGCGTCGGTGTACGACCAGGTGAAGCGCGCCTTCACCGCCAACGGCGCGTACCTGCTCTCGGCCGACGAAAAGGCCGCCCTCGGCGCCGTCATCATCAAGGACGGCCGCCTGAACCCCGGCATCGTCGGCCAGCCCGCCGCCAAGATCGCCGCCATGGCCGGACTGGTCGTGCCCGCCACCACCAAGATCCTGCTGGTGGAATGCGAGACGATCGGCTTCGACGAGCCCTTCAGCCTGGAAAAACTGTCGCCTGTGCTGTCGCTCTACCGTGCCGACGACTTCAAAGCCGGCGTGACCAAGGCCACCGCCCTGGTCGAGTTCGGCGGCCTCGGCCACACCTCGGTGCTCTACACCGCGCCCGCCAACCAGGACCGCATCCAGACCTTCGCCGGTGCCGTGCGTGCCTGCCGCGTGCTGGTCAACACCCCGGCCAGCCACGGGGCCATCGGTGATCTCTTCAACTTCTACCTCGCACCTTCTTTGACCCTCGGCTGCGGCACGTGGGGAGGCAACAGCGTGAGCGAAAACGTCGGCGTCAAACACCTCATCAACCTCAAGACCGTGGCCGAACGCCGCGAAAACTGCCTGTGGTACAAGGTGCCGTCGCGCATCTATTTCAAGTCCGGCTGCCTGCCCGTCGCCTTCACCGACCTCCAGGGCCGCAAGCGCGCCCTCATCGTCACCGACCGCACCATGGTCGAGATCGGCACCGCCGGCAAGGTCGCCGACCTGTTGCGCGCCCAGGGCCTTGCGGTCGACATCTTCGACCAGGTGAAGCCCGACCCCGATCTGAACACGGTCGAGGACGGCGTGCGCCTGCTGTCCGTGTGCAAGCCCGACACCATCGTCGCGCTCGGCGGCGGCAGCCCCATCGACTGCGCCAAGATCATGTGGCTGCTCTACGAGAAACCGGACATCTCCTTCGCCGACATCTCGCAGCGCTTCATGGACATCCGCAAGCGCATCCACTCCATCGGCACGCTCGGCGCCAAGGCCTGGTTCGTCGCCGTGCCCACCACCTCCGGCACCGGCAGCGAAGTCACCCCCTTCGCCGTCATCACCGGCAAGGATGGCGTCAAATACCCCATCGCCGACTACGCGCTCACCCCGACCATGGCGGTGGTCGATCCCGACCTCACCCTGCACATGCCGAAAAAACTCACCGCCGCCAGCGGCGTCGATGCCATCTCGCATGCGCTCGAAGCCCTGGTGTCCGTGCTCGGCACCGAGTTCACCGAAGGCCAGGCCATCGATGCCCTGCGGCTGCTGTTCCGCTGGCTTCCCGCCGCCTACCGCGACGGCGCCAAGAACCCCGAGGCCCGGGAACGCGTGCACTACGCCGCCACCCTCGCCGGCATGGCGTTCTCCAACGCCTTCCTCGGCATCTGCCACAGCCTCGCGCACAAACTGGGCGGCGAGTTCCACATCCCGCACGGGGTCGCCAACGCCATCCTGCTGCCGCACGTGATCCGCTACAACGCGACCAATGCGCCCGGCAAGTTCCCCGCGTTCGCCCAGTACACCGAACCCCAGGCCATCGCCCGCTATGCCAAGGCCGCCGACGCCCTCGGCCTGTCCGGTGCCACGCCCGAGGCCAAGGTCGAAGCCCTGATCGCCGCCCTGCAAAAGCTGTGCGTCGAGCTGGACATCCCGGCGACCATCAGCGCCGCCGGCGTCGACCGCGACGTGTTCCTGGCCCGCGTCGGCGACCTGGCCGAACGCGCCTTCGACGACCAGTGCACCGGTGCCAATCCGCGCTTCCCGCTGATCGCCGACCTCAAGGCGATCTACGAGGCGGCGCTGTAAACCACGGTTCCTCGTGCTGATGAACAGACCAGGCCAGCGGCATGCCGCTGGCCTGGTCTGTTTTCATGGAGGGTTCCAAGCCGAGGCGCTCAGGTCAGGGCGCGGCGCAGCCAGGGGGCGAGCGTCTGGGGTTCGATCAGGAAGGAATCGTGGCCGTGGGAACCGGTGACCACGGCGGCATGGGCGTGACCGCCGCGGCGACGGATGGCGGCGGCGAGCCGGTTCTGGGCGGTGGGGGTGAAGACCCGATCGCCGTGATAGCCGAGCAGCGTGACCTCGGCGCGGATGGCGCGCACCGCCGCATCCAGATCGCCGCCGCCCCAATCGGCGGCGAGATCGTAGTCGAGCAGGGCCTGGCTGAGGGCGAGGTAGGTGCGCGGCGAGAAACGCGCAGCGGGCCAGGCCGCTGCGATGGCGGCCAGGTCGTCCTCCGTGGCCTGATGATGAGAGGCGCTCCGGGTCGAAACCGGACCGCCCGAGAACACCTGCGCTCCCGCCAGGGTCTCGTGCAGGGCGCGCAGACCATCGCCGCCCGTCGCCAGGGACGCCGCGATGCGGTCGGCGCCGGCGCGGAAATGGGTGCGGCCCATGGGGGCGAGACTGGCAGCGGCGGCGATGGCGACCACCCGCGCGACGCGGGTGCCGCCGGTGAGGGCCCAGGTCAGGGCCTGGACGCCGCCCAGGCTGCCGCCGGTCACCAGGTGCCAGCGGGGGATGTCGAGCTGATCCATCAGGCGTTGCTGCGCCGCCACGATGTCGGCGATGTGCAGGCGCGGGAACCGCTCATGCCAGGGCAGGCCGGTGGCGACATCGATGCTGTCGGGACCGGTGCTGCCGGCGCTGCCGCCAAGGACGTTGGCGCAGATCACCCACCAGCGATCCGTGTCGATGGCCTTGCCCGGACCGATGAGATCGTCCCACCAGCCGACTCCGCCCTGCCGCCACGGCCGCCAGGTGGCGGACGCTGAACCATCATGGCCGGCGGCATGGGCATCGGCGGAAAAACTGTGACAGACCAAAACCGCATTGTCGCGGGCCCGGTTCGGCCTGCCCCAGGTGGCGACTTCAAGCGCCACCGGTGCGAGCTGGCCGCCGTTGCGCAATCGCAGCGGGCGTTGGCCGGTGGCGACGACATGCGTCACCGGATGATTCAGGACAGTCGATCGATCCGAGCCACCTCGGCTGGCGCCATCGGATTCCACACCCACGGACGCTGACACAACGGTCCTTGACCGATCGACTGCCCTGCCCATCGCATGATCCTTATTTCACCGTGATCTGATCGAACACGCCGTCATCGGCGAAATGGGTGGCCTGGGCCTTGGTCCAGCCGCCGAACACGTCCTGGATGGTGAACAGCTCGACCTTCGGGAAGGTGGCGGCGGTCTCGGCCGCGACCGCGGGCGAGCTGGGGCGATAGAAGTTGCGCGCGATGGCGTGCTGACCTTCGTCCGTGTAGAGGAAGTCGAGGTAGGCCTTGGCGACCTCGGAGGTGCCATGGCGCGCGGCGTTCTTCTCGACCACGGCGACCGGCGGTTCGGCCTTGATGCTGAGCGACGGCGCGACGATGTCGAACTTGTCGGTGCCGAATTCCTTCACGCTGAGCAGCGCCTCGTTTTCCCAGGCCAGCAGCACGTCGCCGATGCGACGCTGGACGAAGGTGGTGGTGGCGCCGCGCGCACCGGTGTCGAGCACGGGCACGTGGGTGAACAGATCCTTCACGAACGCCTTGGCCTTGTCCTGGTCGCCGTTGTTCTTCTTCAGCGCATAGCCCCAGGCGGCGAGGTAGTTCCAGCGGGCGCCGCCAGAGGTCTTGGGATTGGGCGTGATGACGTTGACGCCGGGCTTCACCAGATCGTCCCAGTCCTTGATGCCCTTGGGGTTCCCTTTGCGGACCAGGAACACGATGGTGGAATAATAGGGCGTGCTGTTGTTGGGCAGTTTGCTCTGCCAGTCCTTGGGCAGCAGGCCGGACTTGTCGGCGATGGCGTCGATGTCATAGGCGAGGGCCAGGGTGACGACATCGGCTTCGATGCCGTCGATGACGGCGCGGGCCTGCTTGCCGGAACCGCCGTGGCTCTGCTTGATGGTCACGGCTTGGCCGTGATCCGCTTTCCACTTCTTGGCGAACAGATCGTTCACCTCGACATACAGTTCGCGGGTCGGGTCGTAGCTGACGTTCAGCAGGTCCACCGGATCCGCCGCGTGGGCGAATGACGACAAGGTGGTGGCGGCGGTGAGCAGGGCGATGGAGAGGATATGGCGCATGGTTTTCCCGTTTTATGGAGGAGTGGGAGGAGACGAAGGAAGGGATGGGTTCAGGGTCGCATTCGGCGACATCGTTGAGCGGGACGCATCAAGGCTCCGGGCGGTACGAGGGATCTACGCTTGATGGTGTTTGTTTTATAAAACAGACAGAGGTGTCAATATCCCATCTGCCAAGGGGCGTACAGGCCTCAGGCCAGCGCCTGTTCCAGATCGGCCTGGAGATCCGCCAGGTCTTCCAGGCCGACGGACAGGCGCACCAGGCCATCGACGATGCCGAGGGCGGCGCGTCGTTCCTTGGGCAGCGAAGCATGGGTCATCAAGGCCGGATGCTCCGCCAGGCTTTCGACTCCGCCCAGGCTTTCAGCGCAGGCGAACAGGCGCAGGCGTTCCAGCAGGCGTTTGGATTTGCGCAGGCCGCCTTTCACCACCAGCGACACCATGCCGCCGTGGTTGGCCATCTGCCGCCGGGCGAGCGCATGCTGCGGATGGCTGCGCAGACCCGGATAGATGACGCGCTCGACCGCCGGGTGTTTTTCCAGCCAGCGGGCCAGGGCGAGGGCGTTGGTGGCGTGACGCTCCATGCGCAGGGGCAGGGTCTTCAGGCCGCGCAGGGCGAGAAAGCTGTCGAACGGGCCGAGGACCGCGCCGGTGGCGTTCTGGAGGAAACGCAGGCGTTCCGCCAGGTCGGCGCGGGCCGTCACCACCAGTCCGCCGATGACGTCGGAATGCCCGTTGAGGTATTTGGTGATGGAATGCACCACCAGATCGAAACCGAGTTCGAGCGGGCGCTGGCCGACCGGGGTGGCGAAGGTGTTGTCCGCCACCGCCAGGATGCCGTGCTGCCGGGCGAGTTTCGCCAGGGCGCGCAGATCAGCGAGTTTCAGCAGGGGATTCGAGGGGGTTTCGATCCACAGCAGACGGGTTTCAGGACGGATGGCGGCGGCCACCGCGGCCGTGTCGGTGGGATCGACGTAGGTGACGTCGAGTCCGCTCGATGGTTTTTTCACCCGTTCGAACAGCCGCCAGGTGCCGCCGTACAGGTCGTCGCCGGCGACGATGTGGCTGCCGGCGGGCAGCAGTTCCAGCACGGTGGTCATGGCGGCAAGGCCGGAGGCGAAGGCGAAGCCGTCGCTGCCGCTTTCCAGATCCGCCGCGCAGCGTTCGAAGGCGAAGCGCGTGGGATTGTGGGTGCGCCCGTATTCGAATCCGCGATGCCGCCCGGGGCCGTCCTGGCGGTAGGTGCTGGAGACATGGATCGGCGTCATCACCGCGCCGGTCAGGGGATCGCCCTGGTCGCCGGCGTGGATGGCGCGGGTGGCGAACTGATCGCGGCGTTGGGAGGCGGTCACGTTCAGGCTCCGGTGCGGGTTGAGGTGGTGATGGCCTGCTCAGCTTCGTTGCGGTAGCGGTGGCGCAGGTAGTTCACCACATCGACCTGGGTGATGATGCCGTGGAAGCCGCCGCTGTCGGCGACGATGGCGACCTTGCCGGCACGCAGCAGCTCCACCACCTGTTCGAGCGAGGCGGTGCGTGGCAGGGTGTCGAGGTTGCGCGACATGATCTCGCCGACATTGCGGGAAAAGCCGTCCCGATGGTCGTGGACTGCGAGCAGCAGATCGGATTCGTCGAGGATGCCGACGATGCGGCGGCCGCTGACCACCGGCAGTTGGCTCACGTCGTACATGCGCATGCGCTTGTAGGCGAGGCTGACGAGATCGTATTCCGCGACCGCCACGACATCGCCGTCGCCGAAGCGGCGGGAGATGAGGTCGGTGATGTCGCCGGCGCGGGGCCGGCTGGCCACGCCCTGGTCATAGAGCCAGGCGTCGTTGTACATCTTCGACAGGTATTTCGCGCCGGAATCGCAGACGAACGTCACCACGCGGCGGGGCGTGGTCTGGGCGCGGCACCAGCGCAGGGCCGCGGCGATGAGGGTGCCCGAGGACGAACCGGCCAGGATGCCTTCACGCAACAGGACGGCGCGGGCGGTGGCGAAGGACTCATCGTCGCCGATGCGGTAGGCCTTGTGGACGCGGGACAGTT
This sequence comes from Brasenia schreberi, assembly GCA_036023115.1. NCBI lineage: Eukaryota > Viridiplantae > Streptophyta > Magnoliopsida > Nymphaeales > Cabombaceae > Brasenia > Brasenia schreberi. The sequence continues at coordinate 306,288 of JAYKKT010000026.1, read as the reverse complement.
CGGCCAGCGGAGGGATGAAATCCTCGCCGATGCCTTCGACCAGCCAGGAACCGGCTTCGCCGAGGCGGTCGTGCTCGACGAAATCCGCCAGCACGGAACCGACCGGATCCGCCAGCACCATTTCCACCTGGGGGGCGACGCGGGCGAAATAGCGTCCCAGACCGGTGATGGTGCCGCCGCTGCCGACGCCGCAGACCACCGCATCCAGATCATGTCCGGTCTGTTCCCAGATTTCCGGACCGGTGGTGGTCTCATGCGCCAGGGCGTTGGCGGGATTGTCGAATTGATTGACGTACCAGGCGCGCGGGGTTTCGCGGGCGATCTGTTCCGCCAGGGTCTGATAATATTGGGGATGACCGCGCACCACGTCGCTGCGCGTCAGGATCACCTCGGCGCCCAGGGCGCGCAGGTGGTTGATCTTCTCCTGACTCATCTTGTCGGGGATGACCAGGATCAGGCGGTAACCTTTTTGGGCCGCCACCAGCGCCAGGCCCAGGCCGGTGTTGCCGGCAGTGGCTTCGACCAGCACGGAACCGGGGCCGATGCGACCATCGCGTTCCGCGGCTTCGATCATGGCCCGGCCGATGCGGTCCTTGATGGAGCCGCCGGGATTCTGGTTCTCCAATTTCAGGAACAGTTCACACGGCCCCGTGTCCAGGTTGCGGATCTGCACCAACGGCGTGTTGCCGATGAGATCCAGGACCGAGGACGCGGGGGGTGGGAAGGAGGGCATGGGAGACTCCGACCTTCCGGCGGCGGACCGCCGGAAGGTGCATGCATTCAGAGGTCAGAAGCTGGCCTGTACGCGGGTGATGAGGGCGCGTTCGATGCCACGGTCGGCGGTCGAGGCGGTCGCGGTGCCCTTGTCGCCATCGGCGTAGGTGGTCAGGTCGTAGGAGAGCTGCCACTTCAGGTTGCTGGTCGCCCACCAGTTCACGCCCACGCCACTGCTGGTGGCCTGCGAGGAGCTGCCGGTACGCGAGGCATAGCCCCCGTCGAAAGCGTCCTGGTCCGCGAGGAACTGGCCGGTACGGGCGGCGACTTCCCATGCGCCCCAACCGCCGTTGGCGGGGTCGAAGGGACGCTTGGGCTTCACGCCCGCAGCGGTCTTGGCTTCGCCGGTGAGCACGTAGCTGCCCACCACCTGCCAGGCGCGATGGGTGAGGGCTTCCGCCTTGGTGCCCAGGCGGACGTTCTGGGTCGACTGGGTGTATTCGGCGAGCAGGCCGAAGTTGTCGAGATACCATTCCAGCGCAGGCGCGAGACGCTGGCGGCGACCGTCGGCATAGGCGGTCGTATTGTAGCTGAAGAACTTGTTCTGGCCGGGGCTGACGTAGCCGGCGGTGAGAGCCGACGTTCCGCCGGAATTGCTGCCGACTTCCTGGCCGTAGCTGCCGGCGAGCGACAGATTCAGCTTTTTGAGCACGCCGTCGGTGGAGCCGAACGGCTTCCAATCGACGCGGGCGACCCCGTCTTTTTCGTCACCGCTGTTGGCGTTTCCGGTGGCGCCGACGGCGGTGTCGGCATCGCGGAACTGGCCGTCAGCAGCGCCATTGAAGACGCCCACGTTCCAGGTCACGACCTTGGCGACGGTGCCGCCCAGGAAGGCGCCGGTGTCGTATTGCGGCACCAGATTGGTCGGCAGGCCGCGTTCGGGGAAGGTGATGCCCGCCGTGCTGTTGGTGTATTCCAGACCCAGGGTCTTGTAGCGGCCGACCTTCAGACCGATCTCATCGGCCGGGCGGATGTCCGTCCAGGCTTCGAGCAACTGCACCGACTGGGCGGTGGATCCGGTGGTCGTCGCCGAGCCGGTGCCGCCGCCGGTGAAGTTCGGCTGCAGGTAGGCGCGGACGTACTTGCCCAACTGCGCGTCGAAGGTGGGGATGGCGCGACGGATGAGGAAGGTGTTGTTCAGCTTGGCATCATCGGGATCGCCGAGGAAGAAGCGTCCGTCCGCCTGCACCAGCACGCCGATCTTCAGGCGATAGAGACCATCGGCGGTGCCGATGCTGAAGCCGTCCTCACCGGCCTTGGCGACGATGGCGGTCTTGGCCTTTTCGGCGGCGGCCTCGCTGGCGAGTTCCGCTTTGCGGTCGCTGATGCGCAGGCGCTGATCGAGATCCTCGATGCGCTTCAGCAGGTCGGCGGTGGAGGGGGTCGCGGTCGAGGTGTCCTCGGCGGCGAGAGGGGCGATGACGCCGGCCGCAATAGCGAGCAGGGTCAGGGAGCGGATGGACATGGCTGATCCGTGTCGTCAGCACGCGTGATCGCGTAGCCGGCGCAAAAAGAAAAAAGAAAGGCTCCGGTGGACCGGTAGCGGAGGTGGGTGAATGAGGGGGAGGGTCAGCGCTCGGCCGGGGAACGCGGCGCAAAACGCAGACGTTCGCGGCGTTCGATGGCGACCACCTGTCCGTCATGGACGGTGATCTCGATGCTGCCGTAGCGCAGGTGGTTCAGATAGCGGGCGACTTCCCGCAGCACACGTTCGGTCGAGGCATCGGTAATGGGTGCTGCGGCATGGGCGGAGGTTTCAGATTCCGTCGTCATGGTTCACGCCGCTTTCCGGTACGGGGTTGGTGCGGCGAGGGTGGGGATCCATCCGACCAGATTGATGGATGCCCCGGCGAGCGGGAGACGGCGTCGGGCGGAACGGGATGCGGTCGCATCCTGGCGTGCCGCATGGCTGGAAAGGAAAAGGATCATGGCGCGAGTCCGTGGTTGTTGCTGATGATGTTTTAACGCACAGGAAAAATGACGTTTCGGACAACAGCCGTCGGGGCGCATTCGTTGAGGTATTGCGCGTTTATTCGCGTTGAATGTCATGACCTTCTCCTCCTTTCCCTGACCTGAGGCCGGATGGCCCATTGGTCTTGTGCGTTTTATAAGACAAATCATCTTGTCAAACACATTGTGCCGGCCGGGCGTCTTCCGGGGGCACTCTGCGGTGAAATCCTCGTGAATATCCGGTGAGGACCCCGGGAAGCATCCGGAACACGGACGATCGCTCAGGACGTGCGGAACCGGGCGGTGCCGTGCTCCGGGTTGCGGGTTGCGAGGCGCCATCGATGCCGCACCGTGCGCCCCGCATCCACGCCCCTCCATTGCGGACGGCCGGCGTCGGATCCATCACCGCGCACCCCTGCGTCCCGCACCCGACACCATGACCACCCGCACCCACGCCGCCGACCGTCTTTCCGCCAGCATTGAGCGCACCGGCTCCCTCGCCTGCGTCGGCCTGGATCCGCGCCCGGCGCTGCTGCCGCCGGAGGTGGTGGATGCGGCCCTGGCGGAACACGGCGACACCGCCGCGGCGGTCGCCAGCGCCTTCCTGGCGTTCAACCAGGGCCTGCTCGACGCCATCGCCGGGGCCTGCGCCTGCGTGAAACCGCAACTCGCCTGTTATGAGGCGTATGGCTGGCACGGTTGGAAAGCCCTGGCGGAGACCGTGGCCTATGCGAACCGGCTCGACATCCCGGTGATCCTGGATGGCAAACGCAACGACATCGGTTCGACCGCCGAGCATTACCAGCAATCCTTGCTGGGATCCGCGCCCGGCCTGAAAAACACGGCGATCCCCGGTTTGGGCGGCGATTGGGCGACGGTGAACGGCTACCTCGGTTCCGATGGCATCAAGCCGTTCCTGGGCCGCAGCACCGGCATCTTCGTCCTGGTGAAGACCTCGAACCCCTCCAGCGGCGAGTTGCAGGACCAGGCCATGCCCGGCAGCGAGGACGGCACCGGCACGGTGATGGAGGCGATGGCCGCCCTGGTCCACCAGTGGGGGTCCGAACGTCTGGGCGCCTGCGGTCTGAGCGACATCGGCGCGGTGGTCGGAGCGACCTATCCCTTCCAGGCGAAGCGCCTGCGCCGCCTGATGCCCGACAGCATCTTCCTGGTGCCCGGCTACGGCGCCCAGGGTGGCACCGCCGAAGACGCTCTGGCCGGCATCCGCCCGGACGGTCGCGGGGTCATCATCAACTCCAGCCGTGGCATCATCGGGGCCTGGCAGAAACCCCGCACCCTGGATTGGAAGGGGGCCGCCCGGGCGGCGCTCGACACCATGAACAAGGACCTCAACGCCCTGCGTTGATCCGGCATGCCCAAGCTGCTCGCCATCGATTATGGCCGCGTCCGCGTCGGCCTCGCCACCTGCGACGAGTTGGGCATCGCCACCCGGCCGCTGGGATTCATCCGCCGGGAATCCGACGCCCAGGCGGCGCGGATGGTCGCCCAGCTGGCCCGACAGGAACAGGCGACGGAACTGGTCATCGGCCTGCCTCTGCACGCCAACGGCGAGGCCGGCGGCAATGTGCGTTGGGTGCGGGATTTCCTCAAGGAACTCGCCAAGCACTGCCCGCTGCCGGTGCATGAGGTCGATGAACGGTATTCCTCAAGCGAAGCGGAGGAGGCCCTGCGTACCGAAGGTCGTTGGCCTCCGAGCAATCCCGGCCTGATCGATGCCAAGGCGGCGGCCATCCTGCTGCGCCGGTATCTGGACGGCGAAACGTAAACGCATCATCGGCTCATGGCCTGCTTCCCAATTCCGCTGGGCAATGGCACGTGTGGTGTCTGGGAACGTCCTGCTGAAGCGGAACCACATATTCTCGGCGCCTCGTCGTTCGCGGTGGGATTCATTCAGCAAAATGATGGATCTCATGATCCACTTCTCTGCGTCGCACAAGATCGGCAACAGCGGCGATTCATTCAGCAAAATGATGCATCTCATGATCCACGGTTGTCCGCGTCCTGGAGGGACGCGAGGAACGTAACCCGCCACTTCAGTGGCGGGAATACGACCACCAAAAAACGGGGGCGCGCCGGAGGTACGCCGGGAAAGTAGGCATTTCACGTTTCCCCGCGTACCTCCGGCACGCGATCCCGTTTTTACATCCAAGTCCCGCCACTGAAGTGGCGGGCTACGTTCCCGGCGTACCTCCGGCACGCCTGACGATGAACTTTGCCACCACAAACGACGAAAAACCGTATTCTACCGCCGTTTGGCATACTGAGCCATGCGTCAGCATGGCTTCTTCAACCCTCAACCCTCAACCCTCAACCCTCAACCCTCAACCCCCCAACGCCATTGCGGCTCAGCCTGCCGGTTTCCGCGGGCGTGCCTGGACCGCCTTCGCCACGATGCGGCTGAGCTCGCTCGCCCGATAGGGTTTGGTCAGGGACCAGAGCAGGGATTTCGGGTACGCCATGTCGCCGAGGTGGCTGCCGGTGGTGCCCGAGGCCAGGATCACCGGCAGATCCTGCACCACTTGTTGCAGCACGACCAGGAACTCCTCGCCGTTCATGCGCGGCATCATCATATCGAGCAGCACGGCGTCGATCCGGCCGATATGGGTTTTGGCCATCTCGATACCTTCCAGCCCGTCGCGCGCCTGCAGCACCTCGTAGCCCAGTTCATTGAGCAGGCCGCTGGTCAACAGCCGGATGACCGGCTCGTCCTCGACCAGCAGGACCAGACCGTGCCCATGCACCAGCTCCCCGTCGTCTTCCGGAGCGGCGACCACCGCCTCCGCGTGGACCGGGAGCAGGATCGTGAAGGTGGTGCCGAAGCCCGGTTCGCTGGAGACGGCGATGGAGCCGCCGTGCTCCTTCACCGTGCTGAACACCATGGCCAGTCCCAGCCCGGTGCCCTTGCCCGGTTCCTTGGTGGTGAAGAACGGTTCGAAGATGCGGTCGCGGATGGCGGGCGGGATGCCGGTTCCCGTGTCGCTGACCTCGATGGCGACATGCGGTCCCGGATGCAGGCCGAAATGGCGGTTCCGGCAGGCATCCTCGTCCAGCCGCAGATCACGGGTCGCCAACCGCAGCACGCCACCTGATGGCATGGCATCGCGGGCGTTGATGCCCAGGTTCAGCAGCACGCTCTGCAACAGCGACGGATCCCCGATGACGACCGGATCCGTGGCGGCCAACGACAGGTCCAGGACGATGCGCTGATCGATGGTGCGCTCCAACAGCGTCGTCGTATCCCGGATCAGGGCATGGAGGTCGCAAGAGGTGGCGACCGCCAGGCTCTTGCGGCTGAACGTCAGCAGTTTGTTCGCCAGATCCGTCGCGTTCTGGATCGCCTGCATGGTCATGGCGTGCAGGTTCCGGGTCTTCTCGTCCAGCGTGAGGCGGCGTCCCAGCAGTTCGGTCCCACCCAGGATGACGCCCAGGATGTTCTTGAAGTCGTGGGCGATGCCTCCGGCAAGCTGCCCGATCGCCTCCATCTTCTGGACCTGCCGCAGTTGCTCCTCCAGTTCCTTCCGGGCGGTGATGTCCCGGCCTTCGGCGATGAGATAGCACAACCCGCCCCGCTCATCGCGGACAGGGGTCAGAGAGAAATCCACCTGGACCACCCGCCCATCGACCGCGCGGTGTTCGACCTCGGCACGGATCTGCTCCCCCGCCGCCGATCGGGCGACCCACCGGCGCAGACGTGCCCGGACTTCGTCCGTCCCCCACCAGGGAGTGTCCCAGAACGGCAGGCCGATCACCTGGGACACCTGCACCCCGACCAGGGCCAGGGCGGCGCGGTTGACCTTGATGAGCACGCCCTGCGCATCCAGCACGGCCATGAATTCGAACGAGCTGTCGAACACGCCGCGAAACAGGTTCTCCTGCTCCGCTCCGGCCCGCAGGGTCTCCTGCAACGCGGGAAAATAGCTTTTGCGCAGGGAATGGTCCCCCAGGCCGATGATGAGATCGCGCTGGGCCTCGTCGCTCAGCGGTTCTTCAGAGGGCCTGGGCATAGAGTGCTTCCAGATCGGCGAGGCTGGCTTTGCGCGGATTGGTGATCAGGCACGGATCATGGAGCGCCGCCTCCGCCAGGCTGGCGAGGTGTTCCCGGCGCAGGCCGCGATCCGCCAGGGTGCCACGGATGCCTGCCCGGTGGCGCAGGTCGCGGATGGTCCGCACCAGGGCCTCGCAGCGTTCCGCCGGTGCCAGGCTTTCCACGTTCGTCCCCAGCGCGCGGGCCGCCTCGTCGTAGCCATCGGGGTCGGCGGCATAGTTGAAGCGCACCACATGTTCCAGCAGCAACGCATTGCATTCGCCGTGCGGCAGGTCGAGCTGTCCCCCCAGGCTGTGGGCCATGGCATGGACAGCGCCCAGGCTGACGTTCGAGAACGCGCAGCCCGCCTGCATGCTCGCCAGGGTCATGCAGCCCCGGGCGTGCAGATCATCGGGATGTTCGACCGCGGCGACCAGGGAATCCGCCACCAGCCGGATCGCCTCGCGGGCATAGGAATCCGGCACCGACCAATGGGCGGTCGACACCAACGCCTCCATGGCGTGGGTGAGCGCATCCAGCCCCGTGCAGGCGGTCAGCTTCGCATCCATGGTCACGCTGGGTTGCGGATCCACCAAGGCGATGTCGGGGACCAGCAGTTTGCTGATGAGGGCGATCTTCACCCGCCGCCTGGTGTCGGTGATGATGGCGAACTGCGAGATGTCCGCCGCCGATCCCGAGGTGGTCGGAATGCAGATCATCGGCGGTCCGGGGCGGGGGATGCGGTCCACGCCTTCGTAATCCAGGATCCTGCCGCCATTGCCCATCACCACCGCGATGCCTTTGGCGCAGTCCATGGGACTGCCGCCGCCGACGGCGATGATCAGGTCGGCCTCCGCCCGTCGGCAGGCCTCCACCCCCAGCATCACCTGATGATCGCGCGGGTTCGGCGACACCTCGGCAAAGACCGTCGCCACGATGCCGACCTCGGCCAGGGACGCCACGACCCGGGCGACCAGTCCGGTGGCCACCACCCCGGCATCCGACACCACCAGGGCATGACGGGCCTGGAGATTCCGCGCAAAACGACCGACCCGCTCGGCGGCCCCGGCCCCCACCACGCATTCGGGGAACACCAGTTTGCGCAACCCATCCGCCATCCCGATGCGACGTGTCATGGCATCCTGGTTCCTCGGCTTGCGGCCACAGGGGATCTTGATGCGGGAGTCTACCACACCTCAAGCGGTTATGCGAATACCGCCTGCGGGTCGGCGCATCCTGGAACCGCAGGCACGGGTTTGCCCCGGTCCCCTGCGTGGAGTACCCTTGTCCACCCATGTCCAGCACGCCTGCATCCATCGGTGCCTATCAGATCATCGCCCGCCTGGGCGGTGGCGGCATGGCGACCGTCTACCGGGCGTTGCAGACCGGTCTGCAGCGCGAGGTGGCGCTCAAGGTCGTGGCGGAGCAATACGCCAGCGATCCACGGTTTTGCGAGCGTTTCCTGCGGGAAGCCCGCGCCGGCGCCATGATCAACCACGCCAACGTCATCACCTGCTACGATGCCGGCAAGGTGGACGGCCAGCTTTACATGGCGATGGAACTGGTGAACGGCGGCGATCTGGAGCAGTTGCTGAGCAAACGCGGCGGCGTGCTGGAGGAGACGCTGGCGTTGACCCTGATCCAGGACACCGCCGCCGGTCTGGAGGCCATCGAGGGGGCCGGCTTGGTCCATCGCGATATCAAACCCGCGAACATCTTCGTCACCGACCAGGGCGTGGCCAAACTGGCGGACCTGGGTCTGGTCCATTTTGCCGACGACGCCCAGATGACCGCCCCCGGCACGGTCATGGGCACGCCCGCCTACATCGCCCCGGAACAGGCCCAGGGCGTGCCGGACATCGACATCCGCGCCGACCTCTACGCCCTCGGCGCCACGCTTTTTCATCTGGTGACCGGCCGACCGCCGTTCCATGCCGACACCGCCATCGCCACCCTGATGCAGGTGCTCAACGAGCCCTTTCCCGATCCGCGCACCCTGCGCCCCACCCTGTCGGCGGATATCGCCGCCATCATCCGCATGGCCTGCGCCAAGGATCGTGCTCAACGCTATTCCTGCGCCCGGCATCTGCGCGAAGACCTGATGTGCGCCCTGGAAGGCCGGCCCCTGCGTCACGCCAAGTCCGGCCACTCCACCGAATCCTTCCGCCGCCCGGAACCGGTCACGACCACCGCCCGGCGTCCGGCGAGCGAACCCGGCCTCTCCCGCCCGACCGATGCGGTCCGCCGCCAGATCAGCGAAGCGGCCATACCTCCTTCGGGTGGTGCTGGGGAACCGCCCCGCCGACCCACGACCGAAGCTGGCCAGGGGGTCGGCCCGACGACCGGCCGAACCAACCAGGTCGCCGCCGAGATCGCCCGGGCGACCTCGCGGCAGGTGGTGCCGACCACTACGGAACGCATCCCCACCCCGGGAGCCGCGCGCGCCAACCTTCCCACCATCGATCCCGAGCAGTTGCGCGTCCTGTCCAAACGCATCCTGGTGGATCGTCAGCATCTCACCGCCGCGCTGGTGCTGGCGCCGGGGGCGAGCTTCCCCCGCATCCTGCTCGATTCGTTGCTGGGGGCGCTGGGCATCACCTACGGGCTCATCCACGGTTCGATCAACGACGCCACCCGTCCCAGCGATCTGCCCCGGCGCATCGTGCTGGCCCGTGGCGATACGCCGTCCCCCGGTTTCCCCGGCATGAGCATCTATGGCGAACGCCTGCCGCCGCTCGACGACCGCGTCATCATCCTCGTCGCCGACGACGGCATGAGCGCCGCCGCGCTGACCCAGATCAACTGTCTGGTCACCCGTGACGATCTGGAGCCCGTGCTCAAGGCCTCCGGCATCCGTTTCGGCCTGGATCTGGGCGCTCTGCGTCAACTGGTCGATGGTCCCGCTCCCAACAATGGGCGCATCGTCATCGCCCGGGGCAAGGCGATGGTGCCAGGCGACGCCGGCGGCTTCACCCTGTCCGGGTCCGTCACCACCACCTCCATCGACGATGTGGTCTCGGCCCACCTGACCCAGGTGAAGACCGGGGCCATCCTGGGAACGTGGCAGGCGGGCCGCGACGGCACCCCTGGCATGGATGTCCTGGGCCGGTCCTTGCCGCCACCCGCCGTCAAACCCCTGACGCCCGAGGAATGTGCCGGCGAAGGCACCGAGCTGGGGCGCGACGCTAGCGGCGAACTGGTGCTGCGGTCCACCCGCAACGGCCTGTGCCAGCGCCAGCTCACCGGCGTCATGCGGGTGGTGGGAGCGGTGGAGATCAATGGCGACCTCGGCCCCGACAGCCCGCCGATCGAGACCAACGACATCGTCGTGATCAGGGGCAACGTCCTCGCCGGAGCGTCCATCCGCTCCGCCAGCGACGTGGTGGTGCTGGGGGATGTCGAGGACGCCACCATCATCGCCGGGGGGTCGGTCGACGTGCAGGGCGGCATCGGCTCCGGTGAACAGACGATCATGGCGGGCGAAACCCTCGCCGCCGGCGGCGTCACCATGCGTCGCCTGATGGCGGGCAGCCTGCTCATCACCGGCCTCGCCAATCATGCGGAGCTGCTGGCCTCGGGCGACATCGATTGCGACCGGGTGATCGGCGGCTGCATCACCGCCGGCGGCAACCTGTCCTTGAACAGTGCCGGTGATCGTGACGGCATCGCCACCGAGCTGTGGGCCGGCCGCAATCTCAGCTACGCCGACCAGACCGAACTGGTGCGTCTGGCGGAACGGCGCCACGCCGCCGAACGGGATCGTCTGCTCGCCGATGTGCAGGCGCTTGATTCCAGCCTGGCGGAAGCGGAGCGCAAAAGCGCGCTGCTGCAAAGTTCGCGTTATGTGCGCAAGGACGCCGCCCTGCGGCAGGAGAACCGGCGCACGGACCTGGCCCGCAATCAGCAGTTGGCGGCCCAGGCGGCAGAGAACTCACGGCGCGAACTCGCCCGTCTGCGTGGCCTCGCCAGCGATCTGCGCGGACTCGGCCACAACGATCATGCCCAGCTGGATGTCCGGGTGGTCGCCATGCCCGGCACGGTGCTGCGGCTGGCCGACATCGAACCGGAACGCTTGTCTGCGCCCCGGCTCCAGGCGCGCATGGGCTGAACCTGTTTTACCGTCGCGCCCGTCACGCCCCGGCGCGGTGTCCGCTCAGCTGTGGACCTGCCCGGGCAGGGCGTAGGTCATCATCAGATAGAGCAGCGCGTCGCGTTTCGGATCGACGCTGCGGTAGACGTGCGGACGGTCGGCGGCGAAGACCAGGCAGTCGCCATCGGCGAGTTTGTAGACGGTGCCGTCCACGTCGACTTCGACCGCGCCGCTGACCAGGGCCAGATGTTCGATCGTGCCGTGGGCGTGGGCGCCGGCTTTTTCGATCCCGCCCGGTTTCATGCGCAGTTCATAGAACTCGGCGGTGCGGGCGGGGCTGTCGAAGGGGAACAGGGCGCGGGAGGAGAACGTGCCGGCAGCGTTGGTGAGGAGCTTGGCGTCCTCGCGGTGCAGGATCACATCGGAGGTGGACTGCGGCTGGGTCAGCAGATCGCTGAAGGGGACCTTCAGGCCGTTGGCGATGCGCCAGACCACCGCGATGGTGGGCACCGATTTGCCCATCTCGATCTGATGGAGCATGGCCTTGCTGACCGAGCTGCGCGCCGCCAGCTCATCCATCGACCAGGCGCGTTCGGCGCGCAGGCGTTTGAGGTTCACGCCCACGGCACGGGTGAGGGCGTCTTCCTGGGGGTTGATGGTCTGGGCGGAGCGGCGGGGTCTGGCCATGATCCGGTTCATACGTCGATTCCGTCTGCCGCAACGAACGACCGCGGCCGCGGCGTCAGGTGAACAGCTCCCATGCCAAGGGCGTACCACGGGAAATCGCCACGCGTGCGGTGCGATCCAGCACCCGGGGCAGTTCCCGGGGCGGCAGGCCGTGGCCGGGGCGGATGCAGCGGACATCATCGCGCACCAGGCGTGTACCGGCCGGGATGTCCCGGGCGGCGAACAAGGATTTGCGGAAGGCGACATTGCCGCTGTCCGCCTGGCCGGGACCGAACACGGCGCCGGGAGCGGTGGCGCTTTCCGTGGCGCGCACGGCCTGCACCAGGGCGGCGAACTCGGCCGGTTCCAGGCTGAAACCGGAATCGGGGCCACCATCGGCGCGGCACAGGCACAGATGCTTTTCGATGATGCGCGCCCCCAAGGCCACGGCGGCGATGGTGGCGGTCGGCTCGATGCTGTGGTCCGACAGGCCGGCGGGGCAGCCGAAGGTGGCGGCCAGGGCCGGGATGTTGGCCAGATGCATGTCGCCGGCGCGGGCGGGATAGGCCGAGACGCAGGTGAGCAGCGCGAGTTCCGGAGTACCGCCGCGCCGGAGCGTGGCGACGGCGGTGGCGATCTCCTCCAGGTTGGCCATGCCGGTGGACATGATGACCGGTTTGCGGGTGGCGGCGATGCGTTCCAGCAACGGGATGTCGACCACCTCGAACGAAGCGACCTTGTGGCAGGGCGCCCCCAGCCGTTCCAGCAGATCGACGGCGGTGGGATCGAAGGGCGTGCTGAAGCAGACCAGGCCGAGCCGGCGGGCTTCGGCGAACAGGCGTTCGTGCCAGTCCCAGGGGGTCGCGGCTTCGCGGTAGAGGTCGTAGAGGGTGCGGCCCGCCCAGGGACCGTGGTCGATGCGGAAACACGCCTGGGGCGCGTCCATGGTGATGGTGTCGGCGGTGTAGGTCTGGAGCTTCACCGCATCGACGCCCGCGTCCTTGGCCGCGGCGATCAGCGCCAGGGCGCGATCGAGGCTGCCGTTGTGGTTGCCGGACAGCTCGGCGATGATGAAGGTCTTTTCACCGGGGCCGACGAGATGCGTGCCGGTGGGATCAGTGATGCGCATGGGATCTCCGGGCGCGGGATGCCAACAGGACCGCCAGGGTCGGGACCATGGGATCCAGAGCCGCGGCGTCGCTGACGGGCAGAAGACGCAATTCGCTGTGTTCAGGCCCGGCGGTCGGCGACCAGCCGGGCGGAGCGACGACCTCCAGATCCACCGCGATGTCGTACACGTCATCGACGGGATCATGGATGAGGCCCACGCAGACCGCGCGCCGCACGTCGCCGACCGTCAGTCCGGTCTCTTCGACCAGTTCGCACAGCAACGGAACGCCGGGGTCGATCGCCCCTCCGGCGTGATCGTGGTCCTCGATGCTGCCGGCGGGCACGGATTCCCAGGCGCCGGGATAGGCGGTGACCCGGGCGTCGCGTCGGCCCACCAGCACCTGGTCGCCGATCCGGGTCAGGCCGGTGACGCCGATGGGTGACAGATGCAACGGCAGATCCGGTCGGCGTCGCCGGGCGACATAGCTGCGGTAGGGCCGCCACTGGGCGGTGACCTGGATGCCCAGGCCGTTCCGGCACCAGGATTCCAGGCACAGCAACCGGCCGTCATGCAACCGGGGATTGGCGCGGCAGGCGGCGTCCCATTCCGTCGTGATGCTGTGGGCATGGAGCCCATCCGCCGGGTGGGCCTCCGCCCGGACCGTGAACTGGATGGGGCCTTCGGCGAGCAGGCGGGTGCACAGGCGGCAGGCCACCCCGAACAGATCGCCGGCGTGGGCCATGATCCCGGGGGCGGTCTCGGGGGCCGCATGCACGCCCAGCACCCGCAGGCCGGCGGCGGCGGCGGCGGCGATGCCATGGCGGGAATCCTCGATGGCGATGGCGTGATCGGGCAGGATGCCGGCGCGCGTCAAGGCCAGACGGTAGAGATCGGGTGCTGGCTTGGCGTTGACGACCTCATCGCCACACGCCTGCACGGCGAAGTCCCAACCCCGCGCCGCGCACACCGCTTCCACCAGGTCGCGCGGGGCGCTGGTGACCAGACCGCAGCGGTGGCCGGAACGGGCGAGCTGGGCCAGCAGGGCGTCCGCGCCGGCACAGGCCGGGGCCTGGGCATAGGCGGCGCGCAGCCGCTGGCGGTAATCCGCCAGCAGGTCGGTGTCCGTTTGCGGCAGGTGATGGGCGGCCCGCAGATGCGCGATGATCCCGGGCAGGGCCGGACCGTTGAGCGCGGTGAATTCCTCTGCGCTCGGTTGCCCGCCATGGGCGCGGACGAAATCCTCGTAGACGGCGCGCAGGATGCCGAGGCTGTCGAGCAACGTGCCATCAAGATCGCACAGCACCCACATTCAGGCATCCCGACGGAAGACGTAGAGCAGGTTCTGGCCGCCTTCGCCCTGCTGCACGCCGCCCTGGCCCGCCAGGATCAGATCGGTCGCCGCCTGCACCAGCGGATGCTGATAGTCCACCTCGCCACGATTGGCGAGCGGGGTCAGGACGTAGAGCACGAGATCATGCAGCGCTGCGAACGCTTCGCGTCCGATCAGGTGCAGGGTCCGGCCCAGATGCGCCTCCACCTGCGCCTCGTCGAGGAAACGGTTGTAGCTGGCGACCGGGCGGGGCGGCAGGCCGACCGCGGTGCGCAGGGCGTTCTGCCGGGCATGGGCGCCGGTGAAGTTCTCGATCAGCAGCAGCACACCGCCGGGTGCGACCTTGGCGGCGAGCTGGTCCAGCGCCTGGGCCTGGCGTTCCCAGGTGTCGAGGTTGATGACCATGCGATCGGTCAGCACCACGTCGTAGCTCGGCGCGAGCCGGGCGTGGCGGTCGAGTTCCAGGACGTTGCCGACGTGGAAACGGGCGCGGCCTGCAAGCGCCGGGTCCGCCCGCAGACGCTCATCGGCTCCCGCCACCATCTCGGGCACGTAATCGACCCCGGTGACCTCCAGGTCGGGGAAAAGCGTGGCGAGCGACAGGCTGTTCACGCCGTTGCCGCAGCCGACCTCCAGCAGACCGCCCCGTTCGATGCCGCAGCGGCGCAGGGCCCGGGCGAAGGCGTCCAGCTCCAGTTGCTTGATGGTCGGCGTCTTGGTGGTGGCGCGCAGGTCGGCGCCATAGCGCACGGCCCAATCCTGCCAGTGCGAGCGGATGGCATCAGGGGACATGGCGGCGGTGGTGTCGGTCATGGGTGGCCCGGTCGATGGGAATGGGGACGTGCGGGAGGCGGGGCGGAGAAGGTCTGCCACAGCCGGGGATCGGTGAGCCCCGGCGGGATGGCCAGATGCCGCAGTTCGTGGCCTTGGGCGTGGGTCAACGGCGGGAGGTCCGCCGCCGCCAGGATGCCGGTCAATTGATCGCGGTGATCGGCGCCCACCAGCACCCATTCGACGGCGGGATGGTCGAGCGCGGCCCGCAGGGCGAGGGCCGACAGGGACAGGCCCCAGGATTCCGCCAGTTCCGCCGCTTTCCTGCGCGGCTGTTCCAGCGCGGCGAGATGCGGCGGCAGGGGCCGGTCGGTGAGCACGCCCTGCAACAGCACGCTGCGCACCGCCAGGCTGACGTTGTGGGCCTGGGCCGCTGCGCCCGCCACCTGGAGGACGTGGGGATTCAGCAGGTTG
Organism: Brasenia schreberi; assembly: GCA_036023115.1. Lineage (NCBI taxonomy): Eukaryota > Viridiplantae > Streptophyta > Magnoliopsida > Nymphaeales > Cabombaceae > Brasenia > Brasenia schreberi. Next base: position 291,077 of record JAYKKT010000026.1, on the reverse strand, counting down.
AACTCGATCTGCACCACCGCGAAACGGCCGCTGGTGATCGCCGCCAACGCATCCTCGACGCCATAGGTCGAGGCGCCGAGCCCGGTGACGTGCGGTTGGTCCTGCAGGTGCTGCCAGTCCGCCAGGAACAGCGGATCAAAGGCCTGCGCCGCCTTCCAGTTGTGCCATTGCAGCAGATCGATCCGCGTCCGGTGCAGCCGGGTCATGCTGGCGACGAGCGATTCCCTGGCCGGAACGCCGGTCGCCAGCTTGGTCCACACCGGCAGGGTGACACCGGCGGCACCGATGCGCGCCTCGGCCTCGCCATAGGCCGGCGCCGTGTCGAGCGCCGCCAGGCCCATGTCCTGCGCCACCCGCATCAGGGTGGTGGCGGTGGTCTCGTCGATCAGTTGCGGCCGATCCGAACCGGGCGTCGGCAGTCCGTACGGCAGTCCGAGCGCCGCGGTTCCCAGCACCAGTCGTCCACGATCAGAGAAAGGCATGGCAGCACCCGGGCAGAGGATGAAAGGGGGATGGCGCGGCGGTTCCGCTTAACCGCGTTTGAAGATGACCTCGTTGATCTCGCCCATGAGCAGCGCATCGACCGCGTTGAGGTCGATGCCGGTGCGCACCACGCGCATGGCTTCGCGGTAGGCGTTGAGGGTCCAGGCGATGTCGGTGTCGCTGTGGGCGAGGCTGATGAACTGGCTGCCGCTGAACAGCACGCCCCGCCGCAGCATCTCCTGCTGAAAGAGGGTCTTGAGCATCAGCCCCGACCACTTCGGCGTATCCTTGAACACCACCGCTGTCCACGGCGGCATGCCCAGGCAGTCGGTGACGCTGTCGAGCAGCCCGAGATCCCGGGCCACGCTGCGGTAGCCGTCCTGCAGACGTCCGCCCTGCCGCCAGACGTGCGCCCAGTAGTTCTCGCGTTCCATCACGTCGAGCGTGGCCATCGCCGCCGCCAGGGCGGTGGTCTCACCGCCGAAGGTGAACGAGAAGAACACCTCGTCGAACGGCTGCATGTACTCGCGTTTGCCCGCCACCACCGCGAGCGGCAGGCCGTTGGCGACGCCCTTGCCCATGGCGCACAGATCCGGCTCGATGCCGAAATATTCCTGCGCTCCGCCCCGGGCGTAACGGAACCCGGTGATGACCTCGTCAAAGATGAACACCGCGCCGTGACGATGGGCGATGTCGCGGCAGGCGGCGAGATAGCCGGGACGCGGCGGGGTGATGTTCACCGGCTCCATGATCACGGCGGCGTGGGGTTTCGCCGCCAGGATGCGTTCGAGCGCCTCGGGATCGTGGTACGGGAAGGTCGTGGTCAGCCCCATGATCTCGGCCGGCACGCCCTTGGCGCGCAGGCCATAGGTGGACTCGATCGACCAGTCCTGCCAACCGTGGTAGCCGTGCCGGGCGACGAACGTGCGTCCGGTCTTGGCGCGGGCGGCACGGATGCAGGCGCTGGTGGCGTCGCTGCCGTTCTTGCCGAAGCGGATCATGCCGTCGCCCCGGGCGCAGGGGATGATGTCACGCAGACGTTCGGCGAGTTCGACTTCGAGCGGATGCATGAGCGAGAAGGCGTTGCCGTCGGCGAGCTGGCGGGCGACCGCCTCGACCACCGCCGGATGGCCGTGGCCGAGCGTCACCGGACCCAGGCCCATCGGATAGTCGATGAACTCGTTGCCGTCCACATCCCAGACATGGCTGCCCTTGCCCCGGGCCAGGTATTTCGGCGCGAAACCGCGCACCCACTGGGTCGGCCCCTTGGACAGGGTCTGGGTGCCGGCGGGGATCAGCCCCTCGGCGCGTTTCCACCAGGCGTTCGATCTGGCGATGTTCGGCGGTGGGGCGCGGCGATCCATCTCGGCCCGATAGGTGGCGATGGCTCCCGCGTTCGGCCGTTCGCTGACGCTGCGCGCGAGCAAGCCCTGGTCCCGCTTTGCCGCCGCCACCAGGGCCGCGAGATCGGCCTCGGCTCCGCCCGCCTCGGTGAGCAGGTCCGCCACCAGGGCCAGGTGTTCCGGCCGGTCCACCGACCAGTGCCAGGCCGATAGATCCCCCAGGTCGCAGGCAAGATTGACGCAGCCGAAACGCTCGGGGCGCTGACGGATGAACGGCGTCACGTGCTCGCGGTCGTGGGCCTCGGTGGCCTCGCGGTCGGCGGCCTCCAGCGCGGTCATGGCGATGACTTCGCAATCCAGGCCGTCGGGGAAGGTGGGCGGAGCGACATTGCAGACGTACTGGGCATCGCCTTGGCGGTGACGTTCCACCAGACGGTCGATGAGCGCGGCATCGGCCAGGGGGCAGTCGCCGGTGATGCGCACCACCCGGTCGGCCTGGTGGGCGCGGGCCGCAGCGGTCACGCGTCTGAGCACGTCCGTGAGGCTGCCGCGCTGCACCGCGAAACCGGCCTGTTCCACCGCCGTGGCCAGAGGCGTGTCATCGGCGTGGTCGCTGGTCGCCAGCACCACCGCATCCACCGTGCGGCAGGCCGCGAGCCGTCGGCAGACGAACACCGCCAACGGCACGCCCAGCAGCGGCGTCAGCATCTTGCCGGGGAAACGGCTCGACGACATGCGGGCCTGGACGATGGCGATGGTTTTCATGGGAATGTCTGGGGCCTGAGGTCTGGGGTCTGGAGTCGGACCACATGCTGTCGCATGGCCGCCTGCGCGAGGCTGCGGCTGGGGACGATAGGCCATGCGTCAGCACGACCCCAGACCCCGGACCCCAGACAAGCGCAGCGACCAGACGGCATTTTACGCATGATTCGCTTTCTGCGCTGATGGCGTGTGGTCATCGGGGATGCGGTTCAGCAGCGCGCGCAGACCCGCCACATCCAGCCACTGGGGATTGCCGTTGGAGGTGTAGAGGAAACCGTCGGGCAACGGCTGGCCGCCGACCGCCCGCAGGTTCTTGAGCGAGGCCATGCTGGAGTTGAACACCGCATCCGGCGCGATGGCGTAGTAGTCGGGGAACTCCAGGGTGTGGCGGGCGTCGTCCTCGCCGATCATCAGCTCATGCAGCTTTTCGCCCGGACGGATGCCGGTGACGCGCTGGGTGAGGCCGGGAGCGATGGCTTCGGCCAGATCCGGGATCTTCATGCTGGGGATCTTGGGCACAAAGATCTCGCCACCGAGCATGCGGCCGAAATTGGCGATGACGAAATCCACCGCGTGGTCGAGGGTGATCCAGAAGCGCGTCATGCGCGGATCGGTGATGGTCAGTTCCGTGGCCCCGTCGCGCACCATCTGCCGCCAGCGCGGCACGATGCTGCCCCGGCTGCCCAGCACGTTGCCATAGCGCACCACGCTGAACTTGGGGATGCCCTTGGCTCCGACATAGGCGTTGCCCGAGACGAACAGCTTGTCGCTGCACAGTTTGGTCGCCCCGTACAGGTTCACCGGGTTGGCGGCCTTGTCGGTGGACAGGGCGATGACCTTTTCGACCCCGCGCTCGATGCAGGCGTCGATGATGTTCATGGCGCCGTGGATGTTGGTCTTGATGAACTCGGTCGGGTTGTATTCCGCCGCCGGCACCTGTTTCAGCGCCGCCGCATGCACCACCAGATCCACATCGTTGAAGGCGCGCAGCAGGCGTTCCCGGTCGCGCACATCCCCCAGGAAATAGCGGATCTTCTCGTGGTCGAACACCGGATCGGACTGGCGCATCTCCCACTGTTTCAGCTCATCGCGGCTGAAGACGATGACCTTGCGCGGGTTGTGCTCGGTCAACGCCTTGCGGATGAAGGTCTTGCCGAAGCTGCCGGTGCCCCCGGTGACGAGGATGGTCTTGTCTTGCAGCGGGAAGGTGGTGTTCATGGACAGCTCCGTGCGGTTGCGGGGCTTACGCATGTGGCATGCCATGCGCGGACGGCGACGGGAAACAGCGGTGGAAACCGGCTTTGGCGTCTCACCGGGCGGAACCGGTCGCCAGCGAGCGCAGGAACGCGATGACCCGCGCCTGTTCGTCCCCGGACAGGCAGGGATGGCAGGGCAGGCTCACCACGCCGGCATAGAAACGGTCGGCTCCGGTCAGGGCCGACGCCCGGGGCGCAGAGGCCAGCACCGGTTGATGATGCAGCGGGATGTAGTGGACCTGGGGCGCGATGCCGGCGGCCAGGGCCCGGGTCATGAACGTGCGCCGGTCGCACCCCAGCCGTCCCCAGTCGCCGTGCATCAGGCACAGATGCCAGAACGGTTCCTGGCCAGGGGCGTCGGGCGTGAGGGTGAAGCCGGGCAGGCCCGCCAGTTCCGTCCGGTAGCGGGCGACGATGCCCGCCCGGGTGCTCTTGAAACAGGACAGCTTGCGGCTCTGGCTGACGCCCAGGGCGGCATGCAGATCGCTCAGGCGATCGTTGCCGGACGGACGATGGAACTCGTGGTACCAGGGCGCGCCCCCGTCCCGACCGGCGAGATCGCCGCAGAACCCCTCGCGCACGATGCCGTGGTGGCGCAGGCTGCGCAGATGCGCCGCCCAGGCCGCATCGTGGGTGACGATGGCCCCGCCCTCGCCCGTGGTGATGTTCTTGACCGGGTGAAAGCTGAAGATCGCGGCGGAACTGTACGTCCCGTCGCCGCACCGCAGGGTGCCGGCGGTGGAACCGAAGGCATGGGCGGCGTCCTCCAGCAACCGGATGCCGCGCCGGGAACAGATGGCGGCCAGACCCGCGAGATCGCACAGCCGGCCGGCGATGTGCACCGGCACCACCACATCCAACCGTTCGTGGCAGGCGGCAAGGATGTCCGGCGTCAGCAGGCCGGTGACGGGATCGACGTCGAGCAGCACGACCTCGGCCCCCAGCAGTTGCGCCTGGCTGGCGGTGGCGACGAAGGTGATGGCCGGCACGCCGACCCGCACCCCGGGACCGATGCCCGCCACCTGGTACATCAGCCGCAGGGCCGACGTACCGTTGGCGACCGCGATCGCATGTTTCGCCCCGCTGGCGGCGCATATGGCGGCCTCAAAGGCCTCGACCGCCGGCCCGCAGGTGAGCGGCTGTCCCCGCAGGACCGCCGCCACCGCCGCGATGTCGTCATCATCAATGCATTGCCGTCCGTATCCGATCATGGCGTCCTGCCTTCCTGCATGAACGATTGAAGCGGATGAGGATAGCACCGGATGGGCCACGTCGCAACGACTGCACGCCCGCCCTGCCCGTTCCGCCCTCGGAGAACCGGGCGAACTCGCCTGGGCGGGTTGAGGCCACCCGGGAATCAGGTCGCCACGTCACGGCCGGGACCCGGCGGTGCGGTATGGCAGCTATGCGGATGAGCTTTATTATGGCTCGATTTCTTAGCGGCAGCTTGACCTGCTCCACTTGGACCTCGATTTGGTTTCCCGCTTATCAGGAGGTCAATGTACCAAATCGGCTGGATATCAGGCCCGTGGCGAGCGGCTACCTGAGGAGGATTCGCACCTCCTTGAGAATAAGGGCCTTGCCAGGCCGCATCTTGTCACGTGCAGCGGGACCTCCTGGATGAAAAAGCTGGGCATCCACATCGGTGCGTTGGGATAACGGCGCAAATGCCTGGGATCCACGAGCGGCTACCGCCGCAGTCCATTGACGAAGGTTGCCCTCGCTGACACCCAGATCCTGGGCCGCTTGGCGGATGCCGATTCGCTTGCCAAGGGCAACGGCCTCCTGGGCATTCCCGCCACTGAAGTGGCGGGCTACGTCCCTCGCGTCCCTCCAGGACGCGGACAACCGTCGATCATGCGATCCCTCATTCGGCGGAATGAACCAACCTCGAACGACGAGGAATCATAATTATTCACACCGGGCCGGTCATGATCGTCGCGGTCCAGCTACGCTTGAACCCGACGCTTTCGTAGAGCCGGATGGCCGGGGTGTTGTCCGCCAGGACTTCCAGGCCCATGGAGCGGGCGCCGCGGGCGGATTCGCCGGACAGCACGCCGCGCAGCAGCTGCTGGCTGAGGTGTTTGCCGCGCAGGCCTTCGGCCACCGCCACCAGGGTCAGCCAGCTGCGGCGGCCGCCGCCTTCGACCGCGGCCACGGCGGCGACGCGGCCATCGACCTGCAGCAGGTAGTGGCGGAAGCCTTGCGCTTCCCGGTGGGCGAGGTCGGGGAAACAGTGGTCGCTGTCGGGGAAGGCCCGGATCAGCACCGCCGCGACGGCATGGTGATCGTCGGGGGTGGCCAGACGCACGGGCGATGGGGCGACCTCGGTGTCGTCGAGGTCGCGTTCGTAGCAGTGGTTGTCCTTCCACGCGGCGAAGCCGTGCGCTTGCAGAAAGACCCGCTGGCGGCGGTTCCGCACGTCCACCAGGCAGCGCATGCTGCTGAAGGAGCTGGCGGCGAGGGCGCGGCGCACCTCGTTGATGAGCACGTCGGGCACCTGGGTCGCCAGGGCGTGCGAGGTCAGGGCCGGCCCCCACAGGGTGACCTGTTCGTTGCTGTAGGGCATGATCGCCAGGGCGCCGGCGGGGCGCACGCCGTTGAGCGCCACCAGCACGCCCGCCGCCTGGTCGAGGTCGGATTCCTGGGGCGGCATGCCCATGCGCGCCGGGATGCCGCAGACCAGGTGCTCGATGCCGGGGGTGGCGGTGGCGAACAGCGCCAGCACCGACCGGGTCAAATCGGGGCGTTGGTCGAGGTCCGCAAGCGTCAACGCAGGCATGCAGGGTTGTGTGACGGCAAAAACGCGTCCCGTCAAGGACGGCTACAGCGAAAGTTGCGTCCTGCCCGGCATCGGCCGGCGACTGTCTGAGACATGCGCCCGTAAACGCAGACACCCCCGGAGGAATCCGGGGGTGTCGTGCGGACACGGCGATGGGCCGTGAACGGTCTTACTTCTTCTTGGCGCTCTTGCCGGTCAGGCGGGCCTGGCGGCGGGCGGCCACGCGCAGAGGCAGGGCCTGGAGGCGGATGAAGCCGGTGGCGTCGGCCTGGTTGTAGGCGCCGCCGTCCGCTTCCATCGAGGCGATGGCGGCGTCGTACAGGCTGTGTTCGCTTTCGCGGCCGACGACGGTGACGTTGCCCTTGTAGAGTTCGAGGGTGACGCGGCCGGTGACGTGGCGCTGGCTGGACTTCAGGAAGGCCTGGAGGGCTTCGAACTCCTCGCAGAACCAGAAGCCGAAGTAGGCCATCTGCGACCAGCGCACCGCGAGGGTGTTCTTGGTGTGCAGCAGGTCGCGGCCGACGGTGATGGCTTCGAGGTCCTGGTGGGCGGACAGCAGGATGGTGCCGCCGGGGGTCTCGTACACGCCGCGCGACTTCATGCCGACGAAGCGCGACTCGACCATGTCGATGCGGCCGATGCCGTGGTGGAAGCCGATCTCATTGGCCTTGGCCAGCAGGTCGGCGGGCTTGAGCTTTTCGCCATTCAGCGCGACGGGCACGCCTTCGACGAAATCGACGGTCAGGGTCTCGCGCTTGGCCTTCACCTTCGCCAGGGGCAGGGTGCGCTGGAACATGCGGTCGAGGGGGCGCTGGGCCGGGTCTTCGAGCATGCCGGCTTCGAACGAGATGTGCAGCAGGTTGTCGTCGCTCGACCAGGGGTCCTTCTTGGTCGCCTTGACCGGGATGCCCCACTTGTTGGCGTATTCGATGGCTTCGGCGCGGCCCTTGATGACCGAGTTGAATTCCTCGTCGCGCCAGGGGGCGATGATCTGCACGCCGGGCAGCAGGGCGTAGGCGGTCAGCTCAAAGCGGACCTGGTCGTTGCCCTTGCCGGTGGCGCCGTGGGCGATGAAGCGGGCGCCTTCCTTCTTGGCGATCTCGACCATCTCCTTGGCGATGACCGGGCGGGCGAGCGAGGTGCCGAGCAGGTAGCGGCCTTCGTACTTGGCGTTCCAGGCGATGGCGGGGAACACGAAGTCGCGCACGAACTCTTCGCGCAGGTCCGAGATGTAGCACTTCGACGCGCCGGAGTTCAGCGCCTTGGCTTCGAGATCCTTGTACTTCTCTTCCTGGCCCACGTTGGCGCAGAAACAGATGACGTCGTAGCCCTTTTCGGCGAGCCAGCGGCAGATCACCGAGGTGTCGAGACCGCCGGAATAGGCGAGGACGACCTTTTCTTTTTTGGGGGCAGCAGCCATGGACGGAACTCCTGAAGAAGGGTTGGTTCAGCGTTGAGGTGGCGGAAAATAGCGGGGCGCGGGAAAACGCCATGGCGGGGGCGGCCAAGAAATCATGAAGAGGCCGGAAGTCCGGGCGTCCCCGGGTCCGCGGATTTCCCATCGGCGGGCCGTCCGGACTTCCGGACTTCCGGACGTGCGGACTCCTGCCATTCTCCGCTCCCCATGAAGCCCATCTCCATCCCTCCCGTCACCATCGCACGCGGCACCGTCGCCGGCGGCAAGTTGCCCCTGCTCATCATGGGCCCCTGCGTCATCGAGAGCGAAAAGCACGCGCTGATGATGGCCAAGGCCGTGGCCAAGGCGGCCAAGCGCGTGGGCTGGCCGGTGGTGTTCAAGGCGAGCTTCGACAAGGCCAACCGCACCAGCGGTGCGAGTTTCCGGGGACACGGTCTGACCGAGGGCCTGCGCATCCTGGGGCACATCAAGGACGAGACCGGCCTGCCGGTCACCACCGATGTGCATGAATCCTGCCAAGTGGACGAGGTGGCCGGCATCGTCGATCTGTTGCAGGTCCCCGCGCTGCTCTGCCGCCAGACCGATCTGGTCGAGGCCTGTGCCCGCACCGGCCGCGCCGTGTCGATCAAGAAAGGCCAGTTCCTGGCCCCGTGGGATTGCGCCAACATCGTGAAGAAGTTCCAGGCCGTGCCCGCGCCCAAGGGCGCCCCCAAGCACCGCCTGATCCTGATCGAGCGCGGCACCAGCTTCGGCTACAACACGCTCGTCACCGACCTGCGCGGTCTGCCCATCATGCGCGGCCTGGGTGTGCCGGTGGTGTTCGACGGCACCCATTCGGTCCAGGCTCCCGGCGGCCAGGGCGACACGAGCGGCGGTTCGGGCCATTTCGCGCCGATGATGATGCGCGCCGCGATGGCCGCCGGGGTCGAGGGCATGTTCCTGGAGACCCACGACTGCCCGGCCAAGGCCCTGAGCGACGGCCCCAACATGGTCCCGCTGAAGGAACTGCCCAAACTGCTGGAGGATCTCGCCGCCATCCATGCGGTGCTGGGCCGGCCCGAGATCCCGCAGCCGCGCACCTGAGCCGGCTGGCGACCGTGACGCGTCCCCTCGCTTTCATCATCAACCGCCGCAGCGGTGGTCAGACCGGCGTCCAGTTGGCGCGCTGGCTGGAGGACCGGGCTCCGGGCCGGGTCCATGATCTGCACGCCTGCGATGTGGCCGGGTTGTGCCGGCGGCTGGCGGCGGAGGCGGGCGCGCTCATCGCCTGTGGCGGTGACGGCACCGCCAGCCACGCCCTGGACTGCGCCTGGCGCACGGCCCAGGCCGACGGCGGCGAGCCCGTGCCGGTCGGCATCATCCCCCTGGGCACCGGCAACGATCTCGCCCGCAGCCTGGGCTGGGGCGGTCGCGCCCCGGCGGAAGCGGCCCTTGATGCCGTGCTGGCCCGTCTGCACGCCGGTGTGGTCCGCGTGCTCGACCGCTGGGAACTGGCCGGCCCCGGTCTGCATCGGGTGTGGTTCAACTACTGGAGCCTGGGCATCGATGCCCGCGTGGCGTTGGGATTCCACCGCCTGCGCGAACGCCATCCGTACCTGTTCCGTCTCCAGGCGGTGAACCTCGCCCTTTACGCCACCATCGGCCTGGGCCAGGTGCCGCCCCGCCTCGCGCCGCTCATCACCGGGGTCGGGCTGCCGACCTGGGCGCGTGGCATGGTCATCGCCAACATCCCGAGCTGGGCCGGGGGCGTGCGTCTGCATCCGTGCATCCGGGATGACGATGGCCTGGCGGATGCCGTGGCCCTGGCCGATGGCTTGCCGCTCGGCCTGGTCACCGGCCGGGTGCGCCGTCCCCTGTCCCTCGGTGCCCGTCCCGCCTGGCATCTCGACGTGCATCGCCCCGTCGCCATGCAGTGCGATGGCGAACCGTTCATCGCGGCGCCGGGGCGCTACCAGAGCGCATGCCGGGGCCAGGTGCGGGTGCTGGTGGCGTCCTGACGGGGCGCTGGCGACCGGACATCTGTTCGGACCGTGAAGGTGATGGCCGTTGGGGCCGTGTGGTGGGTTCCGACGTGCCAGAGAGTTTGCGGGACCACGCCGACAAAGGTGACGGATTCATCGTCATGGCCTCTCGCTGGCGGATGCGGGCAGGGGCCTAGCCTGCCGTTGTGAACCGTTGCTGGTCCATCGCCGTCTGCCTGTTGTGGTGTGCCGCCGCCCTGGGGGCGGTGGAGGTGCGGTTCGTCGGCAGTGGTGATCAGGCCGACGATCTGCTCACCTGGGAGCTGGTTGATCCGGATCCGGCGTGGCTGACGGGCGAGGCCGGGCGGCTGGTGCTGGAAGTGACCGGCGCGGACGGGCGGGTGTGGCGGCGGGCGGCGTTTCCCTGGCGTGCGTATGCCCGCGTCCAGGCGGGCGACCGGCATACGCCCGGAGACCCGAGCGGTGCGGTGGTGTGGCGGTTCCGCCATACGGCGCGGGTGGCGGGGGAGCTGCGCTGGCGGTTGCTGGATCCGTCCGGGGTGGGCGTGGCGACGGGCAGGCGGATGATCCGTCCGGCCGGCCGGCCCTGCGGTCCGATCCGGGTGGGAGACAATCCGTACCTGCTGGCGTTCGCTGACGGTACGCCCTTCATCCCCATCGGGCCGAACCTGGCGTGGGCGGCGGGCGACGAACCCCTGGCGCAGTTCGCGGCGTGGTTCACCGCCTTGGCGGCGGCGGGCGGCACCCATTGCCGGGTGTGGCTGGCGAGCTGGTGCGGGCAGGTGGTGGACGATGCGGGCGGCTGGCGGCTGGATCAGGCCTGGCTGGTGGATCAGGTGCTGGCGCTGGCGCGGTCGCACGGTCTGCGGGTGACGCTGGTGCTGGACAACCATACGGATTTCGCCACCGGCCACGGCGTCCCGTACGGCGGCGACCACTTGGCGCGGCTGAAGGCCTTCGGCAACGGCCGCATCCCCGAGGTGTATGCGCTCCGGCAACAGTACATCCTCGCCCGTTGGGGGGCGGACGACACCATCCTGGCGTGGGAGGTGATGAACGAGATCGACCTGGCGGCGGGCAAGGACCACGCTTTTGCCGCGTTCTGGGCCGACCGCATGGCGGCGTCCTGGGCGGCGGCGGACCAGGACCACCGGTTGGTGACGGTGAGCTGGGCGGGCGGCGGCGGGGCGGCGGCGATGGGCTCGGCGGCGGTGACGCTGGCCCAGGTCCACTGCTATGTCGAACCGGCGGCGCGGCGGGCTGCCATCGGTTCGGAATACGACCGGGATTTCCTGGGCATCCTGATGCAGGTGTCGGCGTCCGCGCGGGCGCTGGGCAAGCCGTTTCTGCTCGGCGAGGTCGGCTATCAGGGCAGCAACACCGACAATCCGGGCAACGAGGCGGATGCGGACGGATTCCTGTGCGCCCAGACCGCCTGGGCCGGGCTGATGCTGGGCGGATGCGGCAGCGGCATGAACTGGTGGTGGGACGGCTACCTCGCGCCGCGCGGTCTGTGGCGGTGCTACACCGGACCCGCCCGCGTCGCGGCGCGGGTGGATTGGCGCGATGCGGCGTTCCGGCCGTTCCTGAGCGACGGCGATCCGTTGCGTCTGCTGGGTTGGCGCAGCCCGCATCAGGCGCTGGTGTGGCCGGTGCTGCGGGACGACACCTGGCACCGCGCGGTGGCCCTGCGCCTGCCGCGCCCGGCCTTGGCCCAGGACACCTTGATCACCCTCGACGGGTTCGTGCCGAACCTGCGTCTGCGCTGCCGGCGTCTGGCGATGACGGACGGGGCGGAGCAGGCGGATGATGCGGTCCAGGCCGATGCCACCGGCAGGTTGCGGGTGCGTCTGCCGGCAGGGGGCCGCGATACGGTGGTGTGGCTGCATGCGGAATGACCCCTGTGACCGGTCCGCCCGTGTGCCGCGCCGACGGGCGTGGTTTTGTGACGTGAACGACCGATTGCTTTCATTTCCCCCTCGCCTATCACCCCGCCCGTGGCCGACCCCGTCCTGAGCAGCAGCGAAACCGTCTTCACGTCACCGCGCTTCAGCCTGGTGCGTGAAACCTTCGTCACCGGCGTGGGGCCGGTGACGCGCCCGGTGATCCATCATCCCGGCGCGGTGGCGCTCCTCGCCCAGCCCGATCCGCAGCATGTGGTGCTGGTGCGCCAGTTCCGCTACCCGGTGCGGGCGTGGACCCTGGAGATCCCCGCCGGTACGCGCGAAGCCGGTGAGGCGCCCGAGGCCACGGCCCGGCGGGAATTGCAGGAAGAGGTCGGTTTCGACTGCGCCCGCCTGCACGAGATCATGCGCTTCTATCCGGCGCTCGGCGTGTCGGACGAGGAGATGATCCTCTACCGCGCCGAGGGCCTGACGCCCTGCGTCGCGGAACCCGATTACGGCGAACTGGCCTCGCGCGCGGTGGTGCCGCTCGCGGACCTCGCCGGGCATCTCGCCGCCGGCACCATCTGCGACGCCAAGACCATCATCGCCCTGGCCCTGCTGGGCCTGCCGGTGCAGCCGCGTGCGACGGGGACCGCTCATGCCTGACCGCAATCCTTTCGCCACCGACCGTGGCACCACCGACGCCCGTGGTTCGACCACCGTGCTGTCGGACATCGCCCGCGAAGGCGGCACGCAGATGATGGAGCGCACCGGGCGTGGCATCCTGCGCACCGCCTTCAACGCCGGACGCGCCGCGATGCTGTTCTACGAAGGCATGTTCTATGCCCTGCGCATGCGCTACCTGCGCCGGGGCTGGTCGATGATCCAGCGCCAGATCGACAGCGCCGGCTTCGGCTCGCTGCTGGTGCTCGGCCTCATCACCGGCCTGACCGGCATGATCATGGCCGTGCAGACCGGCAGCGCCCTGGAACAGTACAGCCAGACCGAACTCACCGGTGGCATCATCGCGGTGACCTTCTGCCGTGAACTCGGCCCCATCTGGGCGGCGGTGATCATGCTGTCGCGCGTCGGCGCGGCCATGGCGGCGGAACTCGGCACCATGACGGTGAACGAGGAGGTCGATGCCCTCCGGGCCATGAGCATCAATCCGGTGCGGTATCTGGTGATGCCGCGTCTGGTGGCGTTGGCGGTGGCGATGCCGCTGCTGGCGGTGGTCGGTGATTTCATCGGCATCCTCGGCGGAGCGCTGGTGTGCAAGCCGGCCTTCAACGTCAGCGTCGGCGTGTTCTTCGCCAAGGCGCAGGAGATGCTGACCGCGATCGATGTGTTCTCGGGTCTCGCCAAATCCGTCGTGTTCGGCGTGATCATCGCGGTCATCGCCTGCGACCAGGGCCTCAACACCACCGACGGTGCCGAAGGCGTCGGCCGCAGCACCACCCGCGCGGTGGTGCTGTCGGTGATCTTCGTACTGATCTCCGACCTGGTCATGACCGCCTTCATCCAGCTCACCCTGGTCCGCCTGGTGTCGCCATGACCGCCGATTGGAACCGCCTCGACCTCGAACGCGCCTGGCCGCTCGACCCGGTGCCGGCGGGCAAGCGCCCGCTCCTGCGCATCCGCGACCTCAACAAACGCTTCGGCCCGCGCCACATCCTGCGTGGCATCGACCTGGACGTGTACCAGGGCGAGACGCTGGTGATCCTGGGTGGTTCCGGTTCGGGCAAGACCACGCTCATCCGCCACATCCTGGGTTTCCTGCGCTCGGATGCGGGCAGTGTGACCGTGCGTCTGGGCGACAACGAGATGAACCTCAACGCCGCCGACGCCCGCGAGATGGGCTTGTGGCGGCGCAAGCTGGGCGTGGTGTTCCAGGGCGCGGCCCTGCTCAACTCGCTCACCATCCTGGAAAATGTCGGCCTGCCGCTGGTCGAGGTCGATCAGTTGCCGCCCGGCCAAGTGCGGGCCCGCGTCATCACCGCGCTCAAACAGGTGTTCCTGCCGGCCGAGGAGATCCTCGACCTCAAGCCGGCGAGCCTGTCCGGCGGTATGCGCAAACGCGTCGGCATTGCCCGCGCCATCATCCAGAACCCGTCGGTCATCCTCTATGACGAACCCACGACCGGTCTGGATCCGGTGACGGTCAACGGCGTCAACGAACTGACCCTGGAGCTCCAGCGCACGATCGGCGTCACCTCCATCGTCATCACCCATGATCTGGGCGCCGCGTTCATGATCGCCGACCGCATCGCCATGCTCTACAAGGGCCGCATCATCGCCTGCGGCACGCCCGACGCGATCCGCGCCAATCCCCATCCCGTGCTGCAACAGCTCCTCACCGGTTCCACCACCGGGCCGTTGACCGAGGCCTATGTCACGCAGGGCAAGCCCGCCGGAGGCGTGGCATGAACACCGAAATCAAGGTCGGACTGCTGTTCTTCATCGGCATCGGGACGATCGGCTATTTCACCTTCATGACCACCAGCCTGGGCCGCCCCAAGGGCGATCTGGCGGTGAATTTCCCGCGCATCGCCCGGCTCAAGGAAGGTGACGCAGTCACCTACAACGGCGTGCGCGTGGGCGTCATCACCGAAGTCAAACCGGTGCTGGATGGCGGCAATCCCGCGGTGCAGCTCGGTTTCTCCGTGCCCGCCGACATGCGCCCCAATGTGCTGGTCGGCGACAAGAGCCGTTTCCGCATCGACCAGGGCGTGCTGGGCGGGGCGACGCTCGAAATCCTCTCGGATGGGGGCAAGCCCATCGCCCCCGAGGTGCTGAAAGGCAAGCGCGGCGAGGAGCCCACCAGCATCAGCGACGTCATGACCCTGATCCAGAAGGTCATCGACGAGAACCGCGAAAGCCTGAAGGGCGCCGTCGTGGCGGCCAAGGACGCGATGGAGCGTTTCGGCAAGGCCTCGACCGAGATCCAGGAGACGGTGGCGGAGAACCGCGCCGAGGTGAAACAGGCCATCACCAACTTCAAGGACATGGGTGACCGCATCACCAAGCTGGTGGACGAGAACCGCGCCGGGGTGAAGGCCGCGGTCGAGCGTGTCGAACAGGCCTCACGCGAGATCCGCGACGCGGTGGCCGAGAACCGCCCCGCGCTGAAACAGGCGATCGACAAATCGCCCCAGGCGGTCGAGAGCCTGAACCAGGCCGGCGTCCAGATCGCCGGTGCGGGCAAGGAGATCAAGGAGACGGTGGCGGAGAACCGCAGCGACATCCGCAGCGCCATCCAGGATGTGAAGAACGCCACCCCCAAGATCGAACGTACCGCCGACAACCTCGCCACCATCACCGATCAGGTCGCCAGCGGCAAAGGCACCATCGGCAAACTGGTGTTCGAGGACACCCTGCACGAAAAGGCCACCGGCACGCTCGACAGCATCAAGCAGCGGTCCGAAGAAGTGAAGCCCGTCACCCAGGGCTTCAGCGAACTCACCTTCAAGCTGGGGCTCGAAGGCGGTCAGGACGTACGTACCGGTGCGGGCGAAGGCGACGTCTACCTGCGCATCGAACCCCGCCCCTACAAGTTCTATGAGGCCGGCGTGGTCTATCGCACCGCGCCCCGGGACCGCGACACCTTTGTCGATGACCCGAACAAGCTCAGCGTCGATTTCAACCTGGTGCTGGGCTGGCGCTGGTTCCCCGATGACGATGCCCAGCTCTACCGCCTGACCACCGCGGCGGGTCTGATCAGCACCAAGCCCGGGGTGTTCATCTCCACCGCGTTCACCAAGAATCTCGGCTTGTACGCCATCGTCCGGCAAAAGGACAACACGCGCGAAACCAATGACCGGCGTTACGAGGAAGGCCACGTCATGCTGCGGTCGTGCGTCTACTATTCGCCGATCTCCTGGATCCACCTCCAGGCCGGCGTCAACGACATCGTCGATCATCCGGGTGCGTGGTTCGGTCTGCGCG
Organism: Brasenia schreberi; assembly: GCA_036023115.1. NCBI lineage: Eukaryota > Viridiplantae > Streptophyta > Magnoliopsida > Nymphaeales > Cabombaceae > Brasenia > Brasenia schreberi. Next base: position 275,221 of record JAYKKT010000026.1, on the reverse strand, counting down.
TCGACATCCTCGACAACGACCTGCGCAACATGACCAGCGTCTCGTCGCTGGTGCGCTGACCCGCGTCAGCGGGCCTCGGCCTCAAGGGCGAGATCGGTCGGGAACCAGCCGGGCAGGCGGGCCTTGTCCAGCTCGCGGGCCAGCGCCTGGTCGATGGCGTCTTCGAGCATCGGCACCACCAGCCGGCGTGCCTGGCTGCCCACCAGCGGCAAGGCGAAGGCCGGGCTGTCGAGCGTGACGATGGTGACGCTGGCGCTGGGGCGGAACCGCTCGCCGTCGAGCGCGACGTGGAGACGCAAAGTGGCCACCAGATTCTGTACCGGGATGCGTTCGACCTGATTCAGGACGAGGCAGGTCAGCTCCCCGGCGGCGTCCAGGGTGAAGGTGCGGTCGGCAGCATCCGGGGTCGGTGTATCGACCGAACGCAGGTGCACCCGCGTCAGGGTGCAGCCGCTGACCGGACTGCGGTTCCTGCCGTTGCCGGCGAGCAGGTGCGCGAGGGCGCGGTTGAGGTCCGCCAGCGGCACCCGGAGGGTGAGCTGGGGGGCGTTGCCGCCGCCCGCCTGGTCATCGGTGATGAGCAGTTGCCACGGACGGGGGCCGGCACCCAGATCCGGCAGTTCGAATACGCCGGCCGCCGCGCATCCCGCCAGCGATCCCCCGCGCAGCAGCCAGCCCTGCCAGAAACAGGCGGCGATGGCCTGGGCCCGGCCGGCGGGGATGGTCGCCCGCACCTGATCGTCGCGGGCGAGCAGGCCGCTGCTGCGCAGGTCGCTCAGGGTGAAACGGTTGCCGGCCTGTTTCCAGGTGCGCGGCAACAGGGCGGACAGCGCCGTGCAGCGCACCGAGGACACGCTGAAATACGCGGCCACCGCCAGGACCAGGGGCAGGATGACGAGCAACAGGAGCAGGCAGCCGCAACGCATGGGATGGATGTCGGGCCGGATGGGCGGTGGGCAAGGCCGGTTTGCGCAGGCTGCCGGCGGGATCAGTCGCGCAGGACGAAGGGCAGGGCGATCAGGACCGCGCCGATGAGGAGGGTGAGCACCAGTCCGTCGATGACGTACGGATAGACGCACAACGCCAGACCTGCGAACAACGGCACCGGGCGCTGCTGTTTCCTCCCGTACACGACATAGCCCATGCCGATGGCTCCGGCGACAATGCCGATCAACAGGGACGAGGTATCCATCGGCGGTCCTGGTGGCGCGGGTCGGCCGGCACGGGCCGGAGAGGCGGAGGTACGAGACAACGTAAGATCGGGGCGCGAGCATGCCAGGACGCCGGTGTCCCGGCGTGGGTGCCGGCGTGCGGTGGCGGGCCGGGGAAGCGCTTCTTGGCTTCCGGACCAAGCGCCCATCGTCCGCGTCCATGTCCGACACCACGCATTGGGTCCATGACCTGTCGCCGTTCGCCCTCCAGTTCAGCGACGGCGTCGGCATCCGCTGGTACGGCCTCGCCTATCTCGCCGGCCTGCTGTGGGGCTGGTGGCTGGTGCGGCGCTGGGCCGCCCGGGGCCGCGTGCCCCTGGATGCCGCGCATATCAGCGATTTCGTCCTGGCCTGCGGTCTGGGCATGATCATCGGCGGACGCCTGGGCTATGTGCTGCTCTATGAGCCGCACCTGCTGTGGGAGTTCGGTGGTGGTGTGCCCTGGTGGGGCCTCCTGGCGGTGAATCACGGCGGCATGGCCAGTCACGGCGGCCTCGTCGGTCTGGCCGCGGGGGCGTGGTGGTTCTGCCGCCGTAACCGCGTCTCGGTGCCGCTCATGGTCGATCTCGTCGCCGCCACGGCGCCCATCGGCGTGATGCTGGGCCGACTGGCCAATTTCGTGAATGGCGAGCTGTGGGGCCGGCCCACCGACGTGTCCTGGGGCGTGATCTTTCCCGATGCGGCGGACCATCCGTTCAGACTCGTCGGCCGGGCCGCCTATGACTGGCAGGTGGCGAACGGCATCCAGAACCTCGCGCGCCATCCGAGCCAGCTCTATGGCGCGGTGCTGGAGGGGCTGCTGCCCTTCCTGATCGCCCTGCCCTTCCATGCGCGGCATCGCAAACCCGGGCTGACGACCGGGCTCGTGCTGGTCCTGTACGGGATCGGTCGCTTCGTGGACGAGTTCTTCCGCATGCCCGACATGGGCCAGCCCGGCGGTCCCGCCGCGCCCGGTCATGACCCGGTGCCGGCGATCCTGGGCTTCATGAGCAAGGGCCAGTTCTACACCCTGCCGCTCATCGTCGCCGGGGTGCTGTTGCTGTGGTGGGCCGCCCGCCGGCCCGCACGCCCCGAGCTGTATCAGCGTTCCTGAACCGGCTCAGCGCTTCCAGGGATACGCGTTCAGGCGTCCCGTCGTGTCCACCACGGCGATGACGTCGGCGGTCCAGGCGGGCGGGAGGAGCGGCGATCCGTTCAGCGTGATGCGGCGCACGCGGCTGCGATCGGCGAGGGCGATCAGATGCAGCGTGCCGTGGTCGTCGGCCTGGGCGACGTGGTTGTCGCCCAGGACCGGCGCACCGGCCCAGTGGCGGCCGGCCGGCGCGGACAGGGTCCAGAGCGGGGCGACGGCACCGTTCTGCCAGCGCCAGAGGGCGAGAACCCCGTCCCGGCCGAGCCCGGCGAGCAGATCACCGTGGGTGGCGATGCGTCCGGCATCCAGCGGCAGGCAGAGCTGGCCCGGCACGAACCCGCGCTCGGCGTGAAAGACGAACGGCACCACGCCCTGGGCGTTGGGCACCAGCACGGCGCTGCCGTCGCCATCGCCACCCAGATGGTGGAGGGGGCCGGCATTGCGGACAAAGGGCAGGGGGGCGGTCTTCAGGACGGCGCCTTCCTGATCGAACAGGCGCAGGGCGCGGTCGTCGAGTACGGCCACGGTGTCCGTCCCGGCCGCCAGGGCTGCGGGCAGTTCGGCCGCCAGCGCGGTACGCCAGATCTCCCGCCCGCCGCTGTGGGCCACCAGCGCCACCGGGCTGTCGCTGGGCAGACCGGCCCGTTCGATCTGGAAATGGCCGGGCACACCGGTGCGCAGCACCAGGGGGCGGGTGACGCAGGTCAGCACCAGGGCGCTGCCGTCCTGCCAGAGCGTGCGGATCACGCCGCCGGCATTCGCCGCCAGTTCCCAGGTGCCGAGCGCGGTGGAGGCAAGCAGACGTCCATCGGGGCCATCGGCCAGATCGAAGCGCAGGAGGTCGGTGGTGGTGCCCAACTCCGTCACGGCCAGTGCCGTCAGCTGCCGGCCCTGGCGGTCGAACGCATCACAACGGGTTGCGCCGGCGGCCAGCAGGACGTCGCCCTGCCAGCGCAACCGCTGGGGCTGGTCGCAGGACGTCGACCACAGCGGTTTCTCATCGAGCCTGACATCCACCACGCATTCCGATGCGTCCAGGTCGGCGGCGAGGACGCGACTCCAGGTCTCGCATCCAGGGGCCTGGGCGGACAGCCGGGTGGGCCGGTCGACGCGTCGGCAGAGCAGGTGTTCGGTGCGGGCCGGCAGATCACGGTCGTCATAGCGGACAGAAACGGGATTGTCGTCGGGATCCCGTACGGACAGCCGCACCGCTCCCGGCAGCCGGAGCAGATCCGCCGGGGCCAGCCCCGGTTCACTGCGGCGCAGGCGGCTCGCATCCTGCAATGCCTTGGCGGGATCGCTCCACCACGCGCCTTCGATAGCGATGATGGCCGCGTCGATGCGTGCGTGGGTGGCGAGGGCCTGATCCAGCACCCGCTGCACCTGCGGTTTCAGGTCCAGAGCCCCGGGCAGCAGCAGCCGGGCTTCGTACTCCAACTCGCTCCAGGGGGTGTTGGCATTCTTGGCACGGTCGATCAATGAGGTGATGCGGGCGGCGAAATCGGCCGGCAGGACGGGCGCAGGCGCGGTCGTCACCGGCGTCGGATGTGACGGCATGGCGGATCTCAAGGCCACCACGGCGACCCCGGTTCCGATCAGGACCGCCGCCGCCAGACCGCCACGGACCAGCCAGCGCTGGCGTTGGCGGGCACGCACCGCTGCGATCTTGGCCTCCAATGGCCCGCGCAGTTGAGGCGAGGGCAGCGCCGCCAGGGTCTTGGCATAGGCATCGAGCGCAGCGCCCAGCCGTCCGGCCTGGGCCAGCAGATCGCCCACGCGCTCGTCGCCGGCCGCGTTGCCGCCCGGCACGGCATCATTGCGGGTGCCGCTGGGGGTCTGCTTCAGCGATTGCGAACGCTCCACGATCCGCTGCCGTTTGGCTTCCACCTCGCGCAGCTTGGCGGCGGCTTCCGCCTCCTGCCGTTTGCGCACCTCGGCAGGCGACGGTTCCGCCGGTGCGGCGGTGGCCGGATCCGCCTGGATCCTGGGCTTTTCATCCGGCAAAGGCAGCAGCTCCAGGCCATCGGGCAGAGGTGGCGGCACAGGAGCGGAAGCGCCTTCGGACGGCGTGGCGGGCGGATGCGGCATGTCGTTGTATGAGCACCGGGCGAGGCCCGGGTCAAGTCCGGATCGGCCCGGATTGTCGCCTAAGCGCCGATCCGGGCGGCGGCTGCATCACTCGCGCGGCGGTTGGTCCGCCGCCGCAACGTCACCCGGACCGCAGGGGATGGGGCACGGACAAACACGGGTGAAAAACAAGAAACCCTGCGCCGATCGGCGCAGGGTTTCCGGGTTTACGCAAACCGGGCAGTGATTACTGCGCCGCGCCTTCGGCGGGGGCGGCAGCGGCCTTGGCGGCGTCGCGGGCAGCCTTCTCTTCAGCGGCTTTGGCCAGACGGGCCTTCTTCTGTTCGGCGGCGTGCTTGCGCAGGGCGCGGCGGGTGGGGGCGACCCACTTCTTGCCGTCCTTCTTGGGGGCGGCCTTGCCGGCAGCCTTGGGCTGGGCGATCAGCGACGCGGGCAGTTCGTAGCCGTGGTGCTTGAACAGGTTGATCAGGGCGGTGCTGACCTGAGCGCCTTCCTTGACCCACGCATCGACACGCGGCATTTCGACCTGCAGCGCCTTGCCATCGGGCAGGGCGGGGTCGTAGCTGCCGATGATCTCATTGGCCTGGCCTTCACGGTGGCAACGGCCGTCGATGGCGACGATGCGGAAGTAGGGGCGATGGATGCGGCCGAAGCGGGAGAGGCGGATGCGGACAGCCATGGAACAGGATTCCTGAATGTTGAAGAGGCGCGAAAGCGTAGGCCGATCCGGAATCCTGCAATAGGAAAACCGCCCGGAAAGACGCGCTGTCTGAAATCACGCGCTGACGATGGCCAAGGCTTCTGTCCGGGTCTGGACAATGGAGAAAACCTTATCAAAACGCGTGAGTGCGAAAATTTCGCGTAGTGCAGGGCTGGTCACGCCGCAGAGCGCGAGGCTGCCCTGGAGTTCCTGGACATCCCGCAGCTTCTGCACCAGGGGGCCGAGCGCCGCCGAATCCAGGGTGACGACCCCGCTCAGATCGATGACCAGGCGTTTCCAGCCGGTCGTCTGGGGCAACAGGTCCTGGGCAAAGTACAGGCGGACCCGGTCGAGGTCCGCTTGGCCGCGCTCATTCCGGGCAAAGGCGATGATTTTCACGCCATTTTCCTCGGTGACCAGGGCGATGGGCGCAGGCATGGGTGGATCCAGGGCGTTATGGGGGGTGGCTTGGCAAGAGCGCACCAAGCATGGGAGGGGATCCGCCGGGGTGCAACCCTCAACCGTTCTGGCGCAAGGGTGTCGATGAGCGACTGGCGGGATGGGGTGGTTTGTGGTACAACCAGCCATGGCCAAGACCATTGACGTCCAACTGCTGAATCCGTTCATCCTGGCCACGCTCGAATGCCTGACCGAGATGGCGAAGCTCGAGCCCCAACGTGTCCGGGTCTTCATCAAGACCGATCCCCAGATGCACGGTTTCGTCTCGGGCGTGATCGGCATGTCCAACGGCATCACCGGCAGTTGCTCGGTGAGTTTTCCCCGTCGCCTGGCCTTGTTCGTGGTGGCGCGTTTTCTGGGAGAAAAAGAGGACGCGATCACCGATGAGATGATTTCAGATGGGATCGGCGAGGTCGCCAACATGGTGGCCGGTGGTGCCAAACGGCGTTTTGCCGAGACCTCCTACCGGTTCGACATCTCGACGCCGACGGTCATCATCGGTGCCCCCACCGGCCTGCACAATCCCATCGGCATCATGTCCGTGGCCTGTGAGTTCACGGCCACCCCGGAGTTGCCGGAGACCTTCCTCATCGAGGTGGCGCTCAAACCGGAAGAGAAGTCCTGAACCAGGTTCACGTCGCCCTGGGCGACCGGGCGATCCGCTTGCGCTTGGGTTTGCGCACCAGGGCCGGGGTCGGCAGCGAGGTGGACGACGGATTGGGCGAGGGCGGAGCGCTTTGGCGACGGGTGGTGGACCGCGGACGGTGTTCCTTGGTGCCGTCCCGTAAATAGGCGTAATGCGGATTGGTGTCGAGATTGGAACAAAGATAGATGTGCGGGTGCTGATCGTCGAAACCGCGCGCGGCGAAGAATTTCATGGCCCGCTGGTTGTTCGGGTCGGTGTCCGCCATGAGGATGCGGATGCCGTCGTTTTCGACCATGGTTTCAACCAGGCGGTCCATGAGTCGGGCGGCGACGCCGTGCCGACGCCAGCGCGGATGGACGCACATCCAGATGATGTAGCCGTAATCCCAGGCGGAACCGGGTTTGGAGACCACGCTGCCGAGGATGAAGCCGACGATGTTCTGTGCGCTGTCCTCGTCGTTGTTCTCGGCCACCAGGCAGTATTCGCCGTCGATGTGGAAGCGGGTGGTGACCTCGTACTCGTCCCAGCTGCGGTAGAGCATGGGCCAGGAGTCGGCTTTGAATTGCGACAGGCCCAGTTCGTAGACCTCGGCAAGGTCGTGGATGGTCATCTGGCGGACGGTGCAGGACAGGGGCTGCTTGCGCGGCTTCTTCGCTTTCACTGGACTTCTCGGATGGGGGTGACGGATTGGCGCAGGTGATCGATGTGGAGTCGGATGGCGCCACGATCGGCGTGGGAGGCCGGGCCATGGCCGGCGAGCAGTTCATCAAGGGTGAGACGTTGGCCGGGGAAGGGCGGGAAGAGGCCCCAGCGCAGGCCGAAGGCGAGATCCTGGGGCATCCCGTCGGAGCCGAACAGCAGGTCTTTCCCGGGGACGAAGCCGACTTCGTCGATGAGCATGCGGAAGGGATTGTTGCGGCGTTGCTGCGCCTGGGTCAGGTGCGGGGCGAGTTCGACCGAATCGATGGTGAAATTGGGCTGCATCGACAGGCGGATGCCGAGATCCCTGGCCTGTCGGGCGAGGGCCGCGGTGATGAACTGGACGTGTTCCAGCCGCACCGAGGGGAAGCGCACGCCGTTTTTGTCCAGCCGGGCGATGGCATTGATGGCCTGGGCGATGGCGCGGTCACCGAGCGCATGGATGGCGATCGGTAAACGACGGTATTTGGCGTGCAGATCCGCGAAACGGCGGGCGAGGTGCTCGGCGGAGCGGAACAAGAGCAGGCCCTTGGCCCCGTCCTGCCAGCCGCCCCGGATGGCGGCGGTGTGCGAGCCGATGTCGCCATCAAGGAACAGTTTGATGCCGTCGATGTGGGCGAGTTCGTCGGGTGTCAGGGCGGCGAGCACCGGCGGCGTGGCCCACATGACGATGCGGTTGCGCAGGGGCGAGGCGGCGATCACGCGGACGGATTCGGGGCCGGTGACGGCCATGTCCTCGACCGAACCGTAGCCGTTGAGGGCCGAACGCTTCATCCAGGCCTGGAGCTTGGCCTCTGTCAGTCCGGCGATGCGGGCGTAGGCGAGGAACAGGCGGTGCAGGTTCGCTTCGCCCCAGGCGCGGTCGCTGCGGTGGTGGACGAGATCGGGGAAGTCGTCTTCGAGCAGCGGCAGGGCGGCATCGGTGAGGGCGCAACCGTGCAGGCTGTACGTCGCGATGAACGCAGGCGGCAGACGGGCGAGATCGGCGGGCGTGAGCGGTTGCAGATCCGGCAGCCAGCCGCGCACCACCGTCAGCCGGTCGCGCGGCAGGGCGGTCAGCAGGGCGCGTGCGGCCTTGGCGTCGCAATCGACCAGATCGGGACAACCCTCGAACGCCGCATAGAGGCTGACGTGCGAGTGGAAATCGTGCAACAAGGGGACGCTGAGGCTCATGCGCTGGACGGCAGCCTATGAAGCGGGCGGTCCTGCCAACCAGGGGATGGTGGGCGGCCCCGTGCTGGGCACCTGGCGCAGGAACCGCGCTCATGGGCTGGAGTCCTGGCGGGGCGCCGCACAGTTAAGGGCATGATGCCCTCTTCCGCTTCCGGATTCATTTCCCTCGTCCTGGCGATGACTTTGGCGGGTCTGGCCGATGCCGCCGACGTGTCCGCCCCGCCGTCCCCGAGCGATCTGGCCTTGGGCCGACCGGTGCGGGCGTCCTCGACCGACTGGGCGCCGACGGGTGCGGAGTTCGCGGTTGACGGCGAAGCCGATACCTGTTGGCGGTCGGCACGGGGCGAGCCGCAGTGGTTGGAGGTGGACCTCCAGGCGGCGTGTTCCCTCAGCGGTGTGCGGATCGAGCAACCGGCGCGGGCGGATGATCCCGCCGCCAGCGACCGGGCCGGCAATCGCCAGTTCGGTACGGAGATCCTGAGCAGTTTTGCGGCGGCTTATGTCGTGCAGGTGTCCGACGACCAACTGGCCTGGCGCACGGTCGCCACCGTGGCCCAGGGCAAGGGCGGCCTGGAGACCACGCGGTTCGACCCGGTGACGGCGCGTTTCGTGCGCGTGGTGGTCAATCGGCGCAGCGCGGATTTCGGCGTCGGCATCAGCACGCTGTCGGTGCTGGGGACGTGTGCCGCGACGCGACCGGCACCGGTGGGATGGCGCTGGCGGGCAGCGCACCCGGTGGCGGTGGAGGCGAAACCGACGGGGGACGCGACAGCCCTGACCTTGGGGTGGGAACTGGCGCGGGAAAACTGGCTCCCGAATGCGGAGGGCGCGGTGATTTCACGCACGGCGGACGATCACGGGGATTGGTATCCGGCCCAGGTGCCGGGCACGGTGCTGGCCTCGTTGGTGGCGGACGGCGTGTTCCCCGAACCCACGGTCGGTCTCAACAACCTGCGCATCCCCGAGGCGCTGAATAAACGGCCGTGGTGGTACCGGACGACATTTTCGCAGACCGTACGCCCATCAGGGGGGCGCCAGTGGTTGGAGTTCGACGGCATCAATCATCGCGCCGAGGTGTGGTTGAATGGAGCGCAGGTCGGCACCATCACCGGCGCCTTCACCCGTGCGTGCTTTGATGTGACGAAACGGTTGCAGGGGACCAACATCCTGGCGGTGCGCCTGCTGCCGCCGCCGCATCCGGGTGTTCCGCTCGAAAAGTCGGACAGCACAGCGATCTTCAACGGTGGCCAGCAGGGGAAAGACAGTCCGGCGATGCTCGCCACCGTTGGGTGGGACTGGATGCCGGGCGTGCGGGATCGCGGCATGGGCATCTGGCAGGGGGTGCGGCTGCGTACCACCGGTCCGGTGCGGATCGGCGATGCGCAGGTGGCGACGACGAAACTGGCGGACGATCTGTCGAATGCGGAATTGACGGTGCGTGTGCCGGTGACCAACCACGATGCGGTGCCGCAGGTGGTGCGTTGCGCCGTTGCCGTTCCCGGCCTTTTCGCCGCGCTGGAACGCGAGGTGGCTTTGGCGGCGGGCGAGACGCGCGTGCTCACCTTCACTCCGGCGGATGCGCCTGCGCTGCGTGTCGTGCATCCGCGGCTGTGGTGGCCCAACGGCTACGGCGACCAGCCGCTTTTCACGCTGCATGCGACCTGCGCGGTCGTGCAGGCCGGTACGGCAGCGACGGCCTCCATTCCCGGTGATGCGCATGACGTGTCCTTCGGCATCCGCCAACTCACCTACGACACCCAGACGGATCTGCACGGCGGAGCCATCGTCTTCAGTCCAGTGCCGGCGCGCTGGGTGCGTCTGCGTTGCCTGGAGCCCGCCACCAATCAGGGATTCGCATTGCGGTCATTGGTGGTGAACGACACCCGTCGTCGTGGTGCGACCGATGACCGGGTGGTGGATCTGGCGCTGAATCATGCGGCCCTGGCGTCGTCCTCGGCCCTGAAATATCCGGCGGATCTGGCGGTGGACGGCGATGCCACCACGCGCTGGTCGGCGGAGGGAGACGGTCCCCAATGGCTCAGCGTCGATCTTGGTTCCGAACAGAACGTCGATCAGGTACGGCTCGATTGGGATGCGGGCTATGCGAAACACTACGCCATCGACGTGTCGCGGGACGGTACGACCTGGACCACGGTGCATGAACAGACCGACGCGGACCGCCAACTGGTGATCCGCTGCAACGGTCGCCGCATCTGGTGCGTGGGCGGCAACTGGGGCTATGACGAAATGCTGAAACGCATGCCGCCGGAGCGCATGGACGCGGCGGTGCGGCTGCATCGGGCGATGGGTTTCACCATGATCCGCAACTGGATCGGTATGACCATGACCGAGGACTTCTTCGCCGCCTGTGACCGCAACGGCATCCTGGTGTGGAATGATTTCTGGCTGGCAAATCCGGTGGATGGTCCCGATCCCGACGACGAGGCGATGTTCCTGGCCAATGCCGCCGATGCGATCCGGCGCTTCCGTAATCATCCGTCCCTGGCGCTGTGGTGTGGTCGCAACGAGGGCATGCCCACCCCCACGCTCGACAAACAGCTGCGCCGCTTGGTGGATGAGCTTGACGGCACGCGTCTGTACCAGCCCCATTCGGCGGATCGCGGGGTGTGCGGCAATGGTCCCTATGGCTGGCAGCCGCCTGCCAGATACGTCGAACTGGCCCAGGGCTTCAAAAGCGAACTGGGCATGATGGTGGTGCCGACCGCCGCCACCATGCGCACCGCCCTGGGCGAGGAGCAGGCGTGGCCCATCGGTCCGGCCTGGGCCTATCACGATTTCTGCACCAAGGGCGCCATGCGTGCCGACACCTACCGCGCCGCGTTGGAGACGCGCTACGGTCCAGCCAAGGACCTCGACGATTTCTGCCGCAAGGCCCAGCTCCTCAATTATGAGGGCCTGCGCGCCATGTTCGAGGGCTGGAACGGCAAGCTGTTCAGCCCGTGCAGCGGCCTGCTGCTGTGGATGTCGCATCCGGCGTGGTACAGCACGGTGTGGCAGTTGTACGCCTACGACCTCGACCCGACGGGGGCCTATGACGGTGCCCGCAAGGCCTGCGAACCGGTGCATGTGCAGATGTCTGCCGCCACGGGTCGCATCCAGGTCATCAATCGCGGATCTGTGGCCCTGGATGGCGCAACGGTGGTGGCCGAGGTGTACGATCTGTCCGGCGGTCTGCGGTGGCATCGACGTCTCGCCGTCGATGTGGGCCGGGACGGCGTGGCGGAAACGGCATTCATCCCCCGGGCCGAGGAATTCCCCGCCCTCCATCTGGTGCGACTGGTGCTGAGCGATCGCCAGGGCGTGGAACTGTCCCGCAATGACTACTGGCGGGCGGCCCAGGATGCGGATCTGGCGCAGCTCACGGCGCTCAAATCCGGCGAGCCGGACCTTGCGATCACCGCCTTGCCGGACAATCCCCTGGTCACGTTCTGTCTGCCCGGTCATCCGCCGGAGGGGGCCTGGAGCGTCACCATCAGCAACCCCGGTCCGGCTCCGCTGCCTTTGACCCGGCTGGTGCTGCGCGATCCGGTGGCCGGGGAGCGCCTGCTGCCGGTCTTCTGGTCCGACAACATGATCACCCTGTTGCCGGGTGAGCGTCGTACCCTGACCGTCACCGCCGCCCGCCCGGCAAACGGTCTGTTGCCCCGGGTGAGCACCGAAACGGTGGGTCGCAAGTGACGTGCCGCGCATCCCGACCCGTCGGCCTCCGGCCCGGGCTGGGTGATTCCCACCCGGGTGTGCGGCGGGGCTGGCGGGGAACTCACCTTGTCGATTCCCGCCTCGCTTCTAGAAGGCACGCCCAATGAAGGATCAGATCCACTCGACGACCCAGGCGTTCCTCCCCGTGGTGCTGGTGCTCGTGCCCACGCCGGACGAGCGCGACCATGAACAGGAACGCGAGCAGGAGATGCGCAACCTGCTCGACACGGCCGGTCGGCGGGTGATGGCGGTGGTGTCCCAGCATCTCGCCCGCCCGGTCGGCGGGACGTACATCGGCAGCGGCAAGATCGCCGAGGTGGCTGAGCTGGTGGCGACCCACGGCGCGGTCGAAGCCGTGTTTGATGTGCGCCTGACGCCGCGTCAGCAGCGCAATCTGGCCGAAGAGATCAAGGTCGACATCATTGACTATGACGAGCTGATCCTCGACATCTTCGCCAGCAATGCGCGCACCTATCAGGCGAAGCTCGCGGTCGAACTGGCGCAACTGCAATACACCCGCTCGCGTCTGCGCCGCATGTGGACCCACCTCGACCGCCAGTCGGTCGGCGGGTCGTCGGGCAGCGGTTCAGGTTTCAAGGCCGGTACCGGCGAGAAGCAGATCGAAACCGACCGCCGCCTGATCAAGCAGCGCATCCAGGATCTGAAGGAACGGCTTGAAGAGATCGAAGGCCGCAAGGAGCGCACCGTCCAGGCGCGTTCCGATGCCTTCAAGATCTGTCTGGTGGGCTACACCAATGCGGGCAAATCCACCCTGATGAATGCCTTGACCAGCGCGGGAGTCCTGGCGGAAAACCGCCTGTTCGCCACCCTGGACACGCGTTCGTCGAAGCTGTTCCTCGACCGCCACCACAACGTGGTGCTGAGCGACACCGTGGGCTTCATCCGCAAGCTGCCCCATTCGCTCATCGCCAGCTTCCACGCCACCCTGGCCGAAGTGCGCGAGGCGGATCTGCTGCTGCATGTCGTCGATTCGTCCAGCGCGGTGATGGAACAGCAGGTGGCGGCGGTGGACGAGGTGCTGGAAAGCATCGAAGCCAAGACCGTCCCGGCGATCATGGTCTTCAACAAGAGCGACCAGAGCTTCTCCCGCACCCTGGTGGCGACCTGCCGCAAGCGCTACAAGGAGGCCATCGCCCTCAGCGCCCTGACCGGCGAAGGCGTCGATCAGCTCAAAGACCTCATCAAGGCCCACATCGACCGCCGCGCCCAGCGCGTCACCGTCAGCTTCCCGCTCATCAACGGTGCCCTGGATGCGTTCGTGCGCAGCCGCACCCCGGTGCTGGAGGAAAGCTACGACGAGGAGAAGGCGGTCCTGACCATCAATGCCGATCAGCGTCTGCTGGCGGAATTGCAGTCGAATCCGCACCTGACCGTGGAGCTGGCGCCGGTCTGACGCGCCTACGGTCATGAAACCCAGCGGGCCGCCTGATCATCAGGCGGCCCGCTGGGTTTGGCTCACTCCCGGTCGCGGCGGGCGAAATAGCGCGTGCGGAACTCTTCGGCCCAGGCCTCGTAGCGGTCCTCTTCGATGGCTTGGCGGATGGCGCGCATCAGATCCTGGTAGAAATGCAGGTTGTGGATGGTGGCCAGCGTCTCGTAGAGCGGTTCCTTGGCCCACAGCAAATGACGCAGATAGGCGCGGGTGTAGCCCCCGGCGCAGGCCACGCAGCGGCAGGACGTGTCGATGACGTAGCGGTCCTTGCGGAACTTCTTGTCCTGGAGGCGCATCTTGCCGTCCCAGGTGAACACCGTGCCTTCGCGGGCGTAGCGGGTGGGGATCACGCAATCGTGGATGTCCATGCCGCAGCCGACCGACGCGACGAGATCCTCGGGCAGGCCGACGCCCATCAGATAACGCACCTGATCCCTGGGCATGAGGGGGGCGGTGTGCTGGACGATGCGCACCATGGCCTGATGGCCCTCGCCCACCGACACGCCGCCGATGGCGTAGCCCGGCAGGTTGCAGGACACCACCTGATCCACGGCGCGGGCCCGCAACTCCAGATCCATGCCGCCCTGGATGATGCCGAACAGGTGCTGGTGCGGTTGCAGCTCCACCGCCGCGCACCGCTGCAACCAGCGGTGGGTGCGGTCAGTCGAAGCCAGGACGTATTCACGCTTGGCGGTGTGCTCGATGCACTCGTCAAAGGCCATCACGATGTCGGCGCCCAGGCGCTTCTGCACGTCCATCGACGATTCCGGCGTCAGCTCGGCAGGCAGGCCGTCCTCGGTGAAACGGAAACGGACACCCTGCTCGTCGATCTGGCGGTCCGGCAGGCTGAACACCTGGAAACCGCCGGAATCGGTGAGGATGGTCTGGTTCCAGTGCATGAGCTGGTGCAGCCCGCCGTGACGTTCCACCAGTTGGGTGCGGTCCGCCAGGGACAGATGGTAGGTGTTGGCCAGCACCACCTGCGCTCCGGTCGCCGCCACCTGATCCGGCAGCACGCATTTCACCGCCGCCTGGGTGCCCACCGGCATGAAGGCCGGCGTCTCCACCACGCCATGCGCCGTCACGAACCGCCCACGCCGGGCACGTCCGCTGGTTTTCAGAACCTTGAACTTCAGCCCCTCGCCGGGAGCCCACGTCGGAACAGTCTGGTCGATCATGCCGGGATGGTCGGGGAGAAGCGGGCGGGCGCAATCGGGTCCGGGCGCGGCCTGGTTCGTGACGCCCTCCGTCCTTGTTGGCCTATGGCGGCGATTCGACCACGTCCAGACCAGCCCCACGTCCGGGGCTTGCGCCCCCGGACGTCAGCGATCGCTTGCGAGGCGCAACGCCACCGGGATCAGAAACGCGGATCTCCGCATCGGCTGGGTTCGGGCGCAGGTCGTTCGGGATGCGAACGCCCTGCGCTGCCGACATCACTTCGCCGAGAAACGGTATTCCGTGACGGTCTTGTAGGTCTGGCCCGGCTTCAGGATGATCGAGGGGAAGGTGGGCTGGTTCGGCGCATCGGGGAAGTGCTGGGTCTCCAGCACGAAGCCGTTGCGGTATTCATAGGCCTTGCCGCGCTTGCCGATGATCTGCTTGGGTTCGCCCGCCTTGGGCATGAAGTTGCCGCAGTAGAACTGGAGGCCGGGTTCGTTGGTCCAGACTTCCAGGATGCGGCCCGTGGTCGCTTCGCTGGCGGTTGCCACATGGGCATAGGAACCATCGCTGTTGTCCAGCGCCCAGTTGTGGTCGTAGCCGGGGCCGAAGCCGATCTGCTCGTCCTTGGCATCCACGCGGTCGCCGATGGCGGTGGGCGTGGTGAAGTCAAAGGGGGTGCCCTTCACCGGACGCAGTTCGCCGGTGGGGATCAGGCCCTTGTCCACGACGGTGAAGCGCGAGGCCTTGAACATCAGCTTGTGGTCGAGGATGGTGCCCGCGCCTTCGCCCTTCAGGTTGAAGAAGCTGTGGTTGGTGAGATTGACCGGCGTGGCCTTGTCGGTGGTGGCCAGGTAGTCGATCTTCAGCGCATTGTCCTTGGTCAGCCAATAGGTCAGGGTGAGCGACAGGTTGCCGGGATAGCCTTCTTCACCGTCCTTGCTCAGGTAGGTCAGCTCCAGGCCCTGCTCGCCGTCCTTGCTGATCGGCTTGGCCTGCCACAGCACTTTATCGTAGCCGACCTTGCCGCCGTGCAGATGGCAGGGGATGCCGCCGGGTTCATTGTTCTTGGCAAGGTGATAGGTCTGGCCGTCGAGGGTGAATTCGCCCTTGGCGATGCGATTGCCGACGCGACCGACGACGCAGCCGAAGTACTGCGGATTGGCGAGGTATTCGTCGAGGGTGTTGTAGCCCAGCACCACATCGTCGAATTTCCCGGCGCGGTCGGGTGCGGTCAGGCGTACCACGGTGCCGCCGTAGTCGCTGATGTCGGCGATCATGCCCTGGGCGTTGCTCAGGTGGTAGAGATGGGCTTCGCGGCCATCCGGCAGTTTGCCCCAGACCGTGGCGATCGCTATCGGCGGGATTTGATCGCTACATGATGCGGGATGGTGACGGTCGCAACCGGCGACGACGAAGGTTATGCAGGCGGCAAAGCCCAGGCCGAGGGAGAAACGAAGCGCGTGGGGGCAGGACATGGAATGCCTTTCTCTGGCAGAGTCAGTGGGCGAACGATGCCGTTTTCGATCCATCATCCACTTGTAATCGGGCGCCCCCCCCGGTCGTGTTTCAGGGCGTGGGAGACAGCCTTGCGCCCGACCGGCAGGCGGCGACCCCTAGGTGACCGGGCGTTGATCGCCGGAACCAGATCACCCACCTCACGTTTTCTCAAACGACTTCTCCACGCGCGGATTGTGAGCCAGGACCAACCACCCTAGAGTGGGGCGACGATTCCACGGAGAATGCCCATGTCCCGACGCCTCGCCCTTGGTCTTGATTACGGTACCGATTCGGTGCGCGCCCTGTTGGTCGATATCGCCACCGGAGCGGAGATCGCTGCCGACGTGTGCTATTATCCACGCTGGAAGCAGGGAAAGTTTTGCGACCCGGCCAAGCAGCAATTCCGCCAGCATCCCCAGGACTATCTCGATGCGTTGGTCGGCGCGGTCAAAGGCGCGTTGAAAAAAGCCGGCAAAGATGCCGGTAAGCAAGTCATCGGCATTGGCATCGACACCACCGGGTCGACCCCCATCGCGGTGGACAAGAACGGTGTGGCGCTGGCGCTGCGAGAAGATTTCGCCAACGATCCCGATGCCATGTTCATCCTGTGGAAGGATCACACCGCCGTCGCTGAAGCGGAAGAGATCAATGCGCTTGCCCACAGTGGACGATTCCCCGACTACACCAAGTACGTCGGTGGCATCTATTCGAGCGAATGGTTCTGGGCCAAGATCCTGCGTACCGTCCGCGTGAACAAGAAGGTCGCCAAGGCTGCATACACCTGGGTTGAACATTGCGACTGGCTGCCGGCGGTGCTCACCGGCGCCAACGGGCCTGACGAGATCGTGCGCGGTCGTTGCTCTGCTGGTCACAAGGCCCTGTGGCACGAGGAATGGGGCGGTCTGCCCGAGGAGGATTTCCTCGTCGCGCTGGATCCCAAATTGAAAGATCTGCGTGGTCGACTGTTCACCGACACGTTCACCTCCGACCATGCCGCCGGTTCGCTTACCGCGGAATGGGCGAGAAAACTCGGCCTGCGCGAAGACATCATCGTCGCCGTCGGCGCCTTCGATTGTCACTTGGGCGCAGTGGGCGCGGGCTTGAAGCCATACCACTTGGCTCGCGTCATGGGCACGTCCACCTGTGACATGCTGGTGGCGCCCCCCGCCGATGTCGAAGGCACTTTGGTGCGCGGCATCTGCGGTCAGGTCGATGGTTCGATCGTGCCCGGCATGATCGGTTTTGAGGCCGGCCAGTCGGCATTCGGCGATGTGTATGCGTGGTACAAGCGCCTGCTCGCGTGGCCCGCCACGCTGGCGAAACCGGCGCAGCGCAAAGCCTTCGATGCAGTGCTGGAAGGTCTGCTGCCGGCGCTTGAAAAGGCTGCCGCCACGGTGCCGCCCGGCTCAAACGGCACGCTGGCAGTGGACTGGTTCAATGGTCGTCGCACGCCCGATGCGGATCAGCGCCTGAAAGGCGCCATCGCCGGGTTGCATCTTGGTTCCGATGCGCCCACCGTGTATCGCGCCTTGATCGAAGCCACCGCGTTCGGATCGAAAGCGATCATCGATCGCTTCATTGATCAAGGCATCCGCGTTGACGGCGTCGTCGCTCTTGGCGGCATCGCTCAGAAATCGCCGCTGGTCATGCAGATCTGCGCTGACGTCTTCAACCGGCCCATCGAGGTCGTGAAGTCGGACCAATGCTGCGCTCTGGGTTCAGCCATCGTCGCCGCGGTCGCCGCTGGGGCTTATTCCAGTGTCGCTGCGGCGCAGAAAAAGATGGCGAGCAAGATCCTCTGCACCTTCAAGCCCGGCAAGCAGGCGAAAATCTACGGCGAATTGGCGGCGAAATACCGCGCTTTGGGCGCGTATGTCGAATCTGCCAGCCGCCCCGCCGCGCTGGCTGCCAAAGCCTGATCCTTTCATCCACCAACTACACACCACGAACGGAATCCCATGGCCATCGCCCATCTTTCCCAAAACCTCACCATCTGGTTCATCACCGGCAGCCAGCATCTGTACGGACCGGAAACCCTCGCCGAAGTCGCGCGCAACAGCAACGCCATCGTCGATGGTTTCAATAAGGGCAAGCGCCTGCCGCTGAAGGTGGTATTCAAGCCGGTGGTCAAAACCCCGGATGAAATCACCAATACGCTGACCGACGCCAACAATGATCCCACCTGTGCCGGCGTCATCCTGTGGATGCACACCTTCTCGCCGTCGAAGATGTGGATCAATGGCCTGACCCGCTTTTCCAAGCCGATGCTGCACCTGCATACGCAGTTCAATCGTGATCTGCCGTGGTCCACCATCGACATGGATTTCATGAACACCAACCAGGCCGCCCACGGCGACCGCGAGCATGGTTTCATCCACAGCCGTCTGCGTCTGGAACGCAAAGTGGTGGTCGGTCACTGGCAGGAGACCGAGGTTCAGGACCGCATCGCCGCCTGGCAGCGCGCCGTGCGCGGTTGGAGTGATTTGCAGGGCGCGAAATTCGCGCGCTTTGGAGACAACATGCGCCAAGTGGCGGTGACCGAAGGCGACAAGGTCGCAGCCCAGATCCGCTTTGGCTACTCGGTGAACTACTACCCGCTTGGCGACCTGCTCATCGACATCAACGCGGTGAACGACAAGGATGCGGAAGCGCTGTGTTCTGACTACGACAAGCTCTACACCATTGCCCCCGCGTTGCGCAAAGGTGGCGCCAAGCGCGCTGATCTGGTGTACTCCGCCAAGATCGAACTCGGCCTGCGCCGCTTCCTGGAACGCGGCGGATTCAAGGGTTTCACCAACACCTTCGAGGACCTCCACGGCCTCAAGCAGCTTCCTGGCTTGGCCGTGCAGCGCCTGATGGCGGATGGCTACGGCTTCGGCGCCGAAGGCGACTGGAAGACCTGCGCCCTGCTGCGTGGCATGAAGGCGATGGCGGATGGTTTGGACGGCGGCACCAGCTGGATGGAGGACTACACCTACCATCTCGACCCCAAGAACCCCTTGGTGCTGGGCTCACACATGTTGGAGGTCTGTCCCTCCATCGCCGCCGGCAAGCCCTCGTTGGAATCCCATCCGCTCGGCATCGGCGGCAAGGACGACCCCATGCGCTTGGTGTTCACCGCCAAGGCCGGTCCCGCCATCAACGCCACCATCGTCGACCTGGGCAACCGTTTCCGCCTGATCGTCAACGAACTGGAAGTCGTGAAGCCGCCCAAGCCTTTGCCCAAGCTCCCGGTCGCTTGTGCCACCTGGAAAGCCCTGCCTGATTTCAAGACCGCTGCAGCGGGTTGGATCTATGCCGGCGGCACGCACCACTCGGCCTTCACCAGCGCCCTGACCAGCGAACACCTGGAAGATTTCGCCTCCATCGCCAACATCGAAATGGTCCGCATCGGCGAGGGCACGCGCATCAGTGAGCTGAAGAACGAGCTGCGCTGGAATGACATCGCGTATCATCTGTCCCAGGGTATCGGAAGATGATACGCATGCGATTTGGGCTGACGCCCGATGCGATGTGCGAGGCACGACGAAAGTCGCCTTGACGTCACGCTGGTGTGTGAGTGAACGCGCACGACGAAAAAATCACCCCCTCGGAGGAACGCCTCTGAGGGGGTGAACGTTTCATCGCACATCGCTGTTTACCTATTCGTGCAACTGCGTGAGCGTCTTCCCCGTCGTGCGTTTCAACTGCCACGCCATGGTGTGTACGGACGGAAAGCCTGACTGTTCGGCAATCGCTGCGACCGATAACGGTGTATCTCGGAGCAGCTGCATGGCCCGTTCGATGCGGGCCTTGGTCACCCATTGGTGGGGAGTCTGTCCGGTGCGCGCGCGAAACTCGCGTGTGAGGTGTTCTCGGGAAACGCCAAAACGCTTGGCCACCTCGGCCAGGGTTCCCACCGCCAAAGGATTGGTGAGCAGTTCATCCAGCGCGGAGGCGAATGGCCCCGCCGCCCGACGATTCCGCCGTTCGCAGGCGGTGAACAACAGCATGACGAATTGCTGAACCGCGACCGCCTGGACCACCGGCGTCGCGCCACTGGTCGGATAAGCCGCGTCCATCAGGCGATTCATGGATTTTCGTACGGTCGTGTCGCTGCCCAGGTCCACGCATCCGCCAAAGCGCTCGATGAGCCGGTCCCAATGCTCCGCCAAACCGGCCCCCATCAGCCCAAGCCATTCGCAGCGATACGTGGTCTGATGGCCCATCGCCTGTTTCGTCATCTCGGCCGGTGGCCATCCATACGCCGTGTTCTCGCCGGTGCGAAAGATCAACAGCGTGCCAGGCTTCACCACATGTGCCTGACCCTGGCGATCGACGTAGAGGATTTCACCCTCGATGGTCAATTGAGCGTAGACTTTGCCTGCTGGCGCACGGTCCGCATTGGTCCACCAATACGCTTGTCCGGGCGCCACGGTCTGATGACCGAACCCCTGGATGCGCCAAAGAACGGCAGGATCAGGCATGGGGAACGCCGCGCCGCGTGAGACAATCCATATCACAAAATCTTTACCGTCTTCAGGACTTGTCGACTGACAGCGGACCGGAATCCTGAATCCTTGCTCACACATTCACCGCTCATGTCTGGAGTCATCATGTCCGATGCACTGCGCCAACGGGTCTTCACCGCTAACCTGGAACTGGTCCGTCGCGGGCTGGTGCTGCTGACCTGGGGCAATGCCTCGGCGGTGGATCGCGCTGCGGGCGTGTTGTTCATCAAGCCCAGCGGCGTCTCGTATGACACCATGAAACCGGCCGATATGGTAGCGGTGCGCCTGGATTCAGGCGAGGTGCTGCCCCAGGCCGACGGTCGTACGTTGCGCCCCAGTTCGGACACCCCGACTCACCTGGCCCTATATCGAGCTTGGCCGTCGTTGGGGGGGGTGATCCACACCCACAGCGAGTACGCCACTGCCGCCGCACAGGCGTGTCAGGACCTTCCCGCGTTTGGAACCACCCACGCTGATCATTTCAACGGCCCCGTGCCGTGCACCCGACCTCTCACCGACGCTGAAATCAATGGACCGTACGAAGCCAATACCGGCGCGGTGATCATCGAGAGTTTCACCACGGGCCAGATTGATCCCGTTGCCGTGCCCGGTGTGCTGGTCGGTCATCATGGTCCCTTCGCGTGGGGCGGCACGGTCGAAAAAGCGGTGGAAAACGCCGAGGTTCTGGAGCGTCTGTGCCGGATGGCGGTGCACACCCGCACCCTCAATGCCCAGGCCGTGCCGGTGTCGCCGGCGTTGTTGCGTCGTCATTATGAGCGGAAGCACGGACCGAATGCCTCATATGGACAGCGCTAAGCCGAAGGTTCGATGAGATAGTTCGGCTTCCGTTCCGAGGCGGGTGGGTAACCCGTCGGCCAAGCCCGGAGTGGCGACCGGGTGCGGAGGTCGGGTTTGCCGGCGATGAGGTAGGCCATGGCGATGAGCGCACGGTGAGCCTGTATCCCCGTGCCTTCCGCTTGGCGGCCTGTCGAGTCGTTCCCCTCCGCTTCCCCCCGGAAATGAAAAGGCCCTGAAAACCAATGGTTTTCAGGGCCTTTTCTCTTGGTCGGACCGACAGGATTTGAACCTGCAACCTCTACCACCCCAAGGTAGCGCTCTATCCAGGTTGAGCTACGGTCCGGAGGTTAAACCGGGTCTGCACGAGTGGTTCCGTGCGTGGGGATGAGGCTTGTAGGAAGTCCGATGCGTTCGTCAAGCGGTCAGCTCTTGCTGGTGGGGGGGGCGGCTTTAGCGTTCGCGTCCGTTCGTGGACCGGGCACCATTTGCCCGGTCGTCACCGCACGAGTCGCAGCAGACCGCCAAAGGATAATGGGATGGCCAAGCCGTTCACCACCGCCGAGATCCGTAAAGCCTACCTGAACTTTTTTGCTTCGAAGGGCTGCGTCTGCTATCCCAGCGCCTCGTTGGTTCCCGAGAACGATCCGACCACGTTGTTCACCGTGGCCGGCATGTCGCAGTTCAAGGATATGTTCCTGGGGCGTGGCACGCATCCGTTCTCGCGTGCGACCACGGTGCAGAAGTGCATCCGTACCAATGACATCATGAATGTGGGCCGGACGGCGCGCCACCACACGTTCTTTGAGATGCTGGGCAACTTCTCGTTCAATGACTACTTCAAGAAGGAAGCCATCCATTGGGCCTGGGAGTTCCTGACCAAGGTGCTGGAACTGCCGGAAGACCGCCTGTCGATCTCGGTGCATCGCATTGATGGCGAGGCGTACCGCATCTGGCGTGAAGAGATCGGCATTCCCGCCCACCGCATCTTCAAGCTGGACGACAATGATAATTTCTGGCCCGCCAATGCGCCCAAGGAAGGCCCGGAAGGACCCGGCGGCTGTTGTTCGGAGATCTTCTGGGATCATCGCATCAACAACGATCCCAATGACAATCTGACGTCGAACACCGGGCGTTTCGTTGAAATCTGGAATCTCGTGTTTCCCGAGTTCAACGTGCGCAAGCCGAATCCCGATGGCACGCCGAATCTGGAGAATCTCGGGCGCACCAACATCGACACGGGTTCCGGCCTGGAACGTGTCGCGGCGGTGATGCAGGGGGTCTACAACAACTTCGACACCGACATCTTCCAGCAGATCATCGCCCGCGTGTGCGAGATCAGCGGCAAGACCTATGACCGGACCGCCGTGCTGGGCGCCAAGACCCAGGCGAGCGAGGACAATGCCCTCATCCGCCGCATCGCCGATCACATGCGTGCGGTCACGTTCTGCATTGCCGATGGAGCTCTGCCCGGCAACAGCGATCGCGGCTACATCGTGCGCCGCCTGATCCGTCGCGCGACGCTCGACCTCGACAAGCTGGGGTGTGAAGAGGTGCGCCTGAACGAGGTGGTGCCGGTGGTGGTCGAGGCCATGGGCCACGATTATCCTGAGATCGTCAAGCGCCAGGAACTGGCGCGTGAGACGCTCAAGGCCGAAGAGGCCCTGTTCCGCCGCACTCTGCGCAAGGGCCTGGATCTGTTCCAGCGTTCGCTCGACCGCCAGAAGGGCGGTGCGGTGTTCAGCGGTGACGACGCCTTTGAGCTGGTCACCACCCATGGTTTCCCCAAGGAAGTCATCGCGGAACTGGCGGGCAACGAGGGCCTGACCCTCGACGACGAGCGTTTCAAGGTGCGTTGGGCCGAACACCAGCAGGTGTCGAACACCAAGCAGATCGAGGTGTTCACCTCGACCGCCCTGCAGGAAGCCAAGCCGCGCCTGGGCGCCACGCCCTTTGTCGGATACGGCACGCTCAAGCTGGAGACCGCCATCACCCTGTTGGAGGTCGGCGGCAAGGATGCCGCTGAGGCCGCTGCCGGTACCGCCGTGCGCGTGGCCTTGCGCGAGACGCCGTTCTATGCCGAATCCGGCGGCCAGATCGGCGATCAGGGCATCCTCAAGGGTGCTGATTTCACCATCCAGATCACCGAGACGCAAAAGGATGACGGCCTGTACATCCACAGCGGTTCGGTCATCGCCGGCACCGCCCGTCCCGGCGCGGTCACGGCGCTCATCGATCAGGACCGCCGGGCCGCGACCACCCGTCATCACAGTGCGACCCACCTCATGCACGCGGCTCTCACCGCCGTGCTGGGCGACCATGTGGAACAGCAGGGTTCGCAGGTCACGCCCGATGGTCTGCGCTTCGATTTCAACCATCCCAAGGCCCTGAGCCGCGAAGAATCGGCCGCCATCGAAGCCAAGGTCAATGGCGCCATCGCCGCCAAATTCCCCGGCGTGATCGCGGAAATGGGCATCGAGGACGCCAAGAAGCTGGGGGCCAAGGCCCAGTTCGGCGAGAAGTACGGTTCCACCGTGCGCGTGGTGACGTTCGGCGCCGACGCCGGTGCCAACGGCGGCGCCTGGTCGCGCGAGTTCTGTGGCGGCTGTCATGTCGCCAACACCGCCGAGATCGGTTCCTTCCGCATCGTGCGCGAAGAGGCCGTGGCGGCCGGCATCCGCCGCATCACCGCCGTGGCGGGTGCCGCGGCCCAGGCGCTTGCGGCCGAGGAAGCGCGCATCGCCAACGCCTGTGCGGCCCAGGTCGGCCTGCATCAGGTGACGGATGCCCGCGTGGTGGGCGAACTGGCCCGCCAGTTCAAGACCACGGCGGCCGAACTGCCGGAGCGCATCACGGCCCTGGCGGCCCAGGTGCGCGAGCTGGCGGTGAAGGCGGGCGACAAGCCTGCCGTCCTCACGGGCGAATTGCCGGAACGCATCGCGGGCTTGCAGGACGACCTCAAGCGCCTGCTGAAGCTCGCGGAAAAGCACACGGCCCAGGCCGCAGCGGCTGCCGTGGAAGGGATCATCGCGGCCAAGCGCCAGGTGCACGGTGTGGACCTGATCGCCGCATCGGTGCCCGGTCTGGATGGCAAGGCCCTGCGTACGCTGGCGGATCTCATCAAGGGCCAGGTCGCCGATGCCGTGGTGGTGCTGGGGTCTGCCGCTGATGGCAAGGTCGGCCTGATCGCGGTTTCCAGCCCGGCGGCCCAGAAGCGCGGCGTCAATGCCGGCCAGCTCATCGGTAAGCTCGCCCCCATGGTCGGCGGCAAGGGCGGCGGCAAGCCGGACCTGGCCCAGGCCGGCGGCAGCGATGCCGGGGCGCTGGACAAGACCATCGCAGCGGTTGAAACGCTTGTTTCCGAATCACTGGCTGGCGCTGGCGCCGGCGGCGCAAAAGGCTGAAGGTCCACTCATGGCGAAGACGCGGCAGGACGATCCAGAGCAACCCCGGCGGGACACCACCGGACGTCACCAGACCCGCCGCGAGGGCTCTGACCGCCATGTGCATCGTTCCGGCACCACGGATCGGGCCCAGTCCCGGCGTGACACCAGCGAATCCATCGCCCGCGACAAGACGGCCGGTCACGGTGCGGTCCAGCGTCGCACCAAGACCATCTTCAAGGGCGTGCCGGTGGTGCCCGGCATCGCCATCGGCACGGTGCGCCTGAAGTTCCGTCAGGCCCAGATGTTGTCGGACCGCAACCTTGCGGCGGCCGATGTGACGCGGGAACATGAACGGTTGGCGGAGGCCGTGCGCCAGTCGAAGGTGCAATTGCTGGAGGCCCGGGCCAAGGTCGCGACCGAGATCGGCGAACTGGAAGCGACCATCTTCGATGCGCATCTGGCGATCCTCGAAGACCAGACCTTCATGCGTAAGGTCCGCGATCAGGTGGCGCGGGAGCTCAAACCGGTCGAGGTCGTGGTCAGCCAGATCGTGGAAGGCTATTATCGTGCCATGTCGATGGTGGCGGACGAGCATCTGCGTGAACGCAGCGCCGACATCCGCGATATCGGCCGTCGTCTGCTCGACAATCTCGCCAAGCTGAATCCCCAGTCCGAGGACGAGTACGCCGAGACGGAAGAAGACCCCAGCGCTGACGGCGACATCATCTTCGCCCGCGAACTGATGCCCTCCGACCTGGCGACCATCGAACGCCGCCATTGCCAAGCGGTGATCTGCGAGCTGGGCAGCGGGCGCGGCCATGCCGCGGTCATGCTGCGCGCCATGAACGTCCCGGCGGTCATGGGCCTGGAAGGTCTGGCCGAGAACATCGCCGACGGCGACACCGTGGTGGTCGATGGCTCGAACGGCACGGTCATCGTCAATCCCAAGAAAGACGTCCTCGACAGCTTCCTCAAGACCAAGGCGGATCTCGACCGCTACAAGAGCGTGCTCAAGGCCGAGGTGGATCTGCCGGCGGTGACCACCGACGGCTGCGCCATTTCGCTGCTCGCCAATGTCTCGAAGCACAGCGACATCGACCTGGCCAAGCTCTACAACGTCGACGGCATCGGCCTCTATCGCAGCGAATTCCACCTCATGATCGGGAACTCGTTCCCGGAAGAGGAAGAGCAGTATTGGACCCTGCGCAAGGCCATCGAGAAGATGGACGGCAAGGTCGTCACCATCCGCACCATGGACCTGGGCGCGGACAAGAAGCTGCCGTATGTGAAAATGCCGGAAGACGACCACGGCCTGGGCCGTCGGTCGATCCGCCTGATCCCGGAGATGGAGGAGCTGCAACTCATCCAGCTCCGCGCCATCCTGCGTGCCAGTGTGCACGGCAAGATCCGCCTGATGTTCCCGTTCATCACCTCGCTGGAGGACATCCGTTTCGCCAAGCGGCTGGTGCGTACCGCACGGCGTGAACTGGATCTGGCGCACAAGAAATACGATCCGGACATCCCCATCGGCATGATGGTCGAGGTGCCGGCGGCGGCGCTGTCGCTCGACAAGTACGTGCGCGACGTGTCGTTCTTCTCGGTCGGCACCAACGATCTGACCCAGTATGTCTGCGCCGCCGACCGCAACCACGCCGACGTGGCACCGTGGTACAAGGGGCACAATCCCGGCATGCTCCAGTTGATGAAGATCATCGTGGACAATGCCAAGGCCCATAACTGCGATCTCACCGTCTGCGGCGAGATGGCGGGTGATCCCTTCTACACCATGTTCCTGCTCGGCCTGGGGGTGACCAAGCTGTCGATGGCGGCGCCGCAGATCCCGATGGTGAAGAAGATCATCCGTTCGGTGAACATCGCCGGGGCCCAGAACCTGGCCACCCGGGCGCTCCAGTACACCTCCACCAGCCAGATCCGCGAACTGTTTGCCACGACCGTTCAGCAGATCCTGGGACGCGATCTGGTGGGCTGGTCGAAATCCGCCGAAGAGACCTGAACCACGCACGCCCTCGGTTGCGTCTGGTGCATGCAGCATCCGAGGGCGATGGTCAACCTTGAACACTGACGGGGGGCATCCATGGTGCCGCCCGTCGGCATCCCAGCCGTCCCCAAGCCCTCGTTGCACGGAATCTCCGCCATGGACAAGCGCACCGCCGCCCTCGTCGCCGCCTTCACCCAAGCCTATGGCAGCAAGCCCACCGCCGGTGTGCGCGCTCCGGGCCGCGTGAACCTGATCGGCGAGCACACCGACTACAACCACGGCTTCTGCCTGCCGATGGCCATCGAACGCGATGTGCGCATCGTGTTCAAGCCGCGCAAGGACAAGAAGGTCCGCGTCCTGTCGCTGGAACAGCCCGGCCAGGTCGTCGAGTTCGAGCTGTCCGCCGCCATTCCCAAGGCCACCAGCAAAGAGCAGCATTGGGCCGACTACGTGAAGGGGTGCGCCCAGGTCCTGATCGAAAAGAAGATCGCGCTCAAGGGCTGTGACCTGGCCATCACCGGCGACGTGCCGCTCGGTTCCGGCCTGTCCAGCTCGGCCGCGCTGGAAGTCGCTTCGCTTCACGCCTTCCTCGCGGTCGCCAAGAAGACCCTCAAGGGCACCGAAATCGCCACCCTCGGCCAGCGGGCGGAAAACCGCTACGTCGGCGTGAACTGTGGCATTCTCGATCAGCTCTCGTCGGCCTGCTGCGGCAAGGGCAAGGCCATGCTGATGGACTGCCGTACCCTCGGCCTGTCCTATGCTCCGCTGCCTAAGGGCGTGTCGGTGGTCATCGCCGACACCGGCAAGCGCCGTGGTCTGGTGGACAGCGCCTACAACGAGCGTCGCAGCCAATGCGAAGCCGGGGCCAAGGCGCTGGGCGTCAGCCATCTGCGCGACGTGTCGATGCACGGCCTGTGGCAGGCCGGCCAGGCGGGCAAGCTGGACAAGCTCGCCATTCAGCGTTGTGAGCACGTCGTGGCCGAGGACGGCCGCACCACCGCCGCCTACTCGCTGCTCAAGGCCGGTGATGCGGTGAGCTTCGGCCAGCTCATGGACCAGAGCCATGCCGACCTGCGCGACAAGTTCCAGGTCACCTGCGCCGAACTCGACGACATGGTGGCGATCGCCCGCGGCCTGCCCGGCTGCCTGGGCAGCCGTATGACCGGCGCCGGCTTCGGCGGTTGCACCGTCAGCCTGGTCGAGACCAAGCAGGTGAAGAAGTTCGTCGATGAGCTGACCAAACGCTACAAGGCCAAGTACGATCTGCCGGTGGCGGTCTATGTGACCGGCGCGGCGGCGGGTGCGGGCAAACTGGCCCTTCGGTAAAGAGGTCCGGAAGTCCGGCCGTGCGGCTGGCGCCGCACCGGTCCGGAAGTCCAGAGGTCGACAACAACACCAAAACCTGCGGCATGGCCGCAGGTTTTGGTGTTGTATCAGAACCGCATCGTCGTCGCGTTATCTGGAGGTTGCCGGACTTCCGGACTTCCGGACTTCCGGACTTCCGGACTTCCGGACTTCACCACGCCTTTTTGATGTCTGCCGCCGGGTAGAAGCGTTTGACGATGGATTCGGCGGCGACACCGGACTTCGCCAGGTACCAGGCGCTGACCTGGGACAGCCCGACGCCGTGGCCGAAGCCGCGCCCGGTGATGTAGAGGCGACCGGTTTTGACGTAGCAGTCGAGCCAGTAGGTGGATTTCAATTCGACGGGGCCGATGGCGAGGCGGAATTCATTGGCGGTCATGTGGGTGGTCACGTCCTTGCCATGCAGGCGGTGGACGATGGCGACTTCGGTGACGCGCTTCGAGGCTTCGTTCTTGTCGGTGATGCGCACGTTCTTCACGTCGCCGATCTCGGGGCGGCCGGGATGCGTGGCGACCCATTTATGCAGGTCGCTTTCCACGCTGTTCAGGCTGAACGAGGTGGTCCACTGCCAGTGGGTATGGGACAGGCCAAGCGCCTTGGCGCCATCCTTGGCGGCGCCGTCGTCCGTCGGCGCCAGGGCCGGCGCGGCGGGCGTGTGGCCGTCCGCCAGCTTCAGGTTGGGTTTGACTTCATCGATCGAAGCGGTGCGGCCGCCGGAGCTGGCATGGAACAGGGCGGGCAGAGGCAGGCCGTAATAGAACAGCACCTCGCCGCGTGTGGCATCGACCGCTTCCTGGGCCCGGGCGTCGGCGGCGCGCCAGCCGGGATAGGCCATGTCGACGGTGTAATGCCAGTGGAGCTGCCAGGGACGCTCCCAGTTCTGGAGGTAGCGGTCGCTGGCGTAGCTGCGCGCCACGATGGCCTGGGCCTTGAGGGCTTCGCGCGGCCAGGAATCCGCCATCTCCTTGGCCAGCACGCCGCCGAGGTAGCTGTCCAGGCCGATGCGTTCGACCAGTTGCGCCTTGCGGCTGGCGGGGTCGAGGTGGATCTCGGGGGAGCCGACCAGGGTGAGGTCCTCCCGTTGGCCGTTCGGGGCGATGGCGGTGGTGCGGAAGCGGGGGCCATCGCCGCTGACGCGCAGTTCCGCGTGGTCGCCCACCAGGCCAAGCCCCTCGATGCGCAGGCCGTTGCCGGTGGCGGTGACGCTCATCGGGCCGGCGGGCAGCGTCCGGGTCTGTCCATCGACGACCAGCACCGCGTTTTTCAGCAGGGTGAACGATACCACCTCGCCCTGGGCCAGCAGCACGCCGATCTGCGGCTCATGGTCCAGGGTCGGACGCTGCCTGACCGCCGGGGCGGTGGGCGCGGCCGGGGCCACCGGCGCCGTCGCGGTCGGCGTGATGACGGAGGCCGTCGGTTCCGACGGGGCCACCGGTGTGCGCGGCTGATTGGCGGCGGAACGGGAGCATCCGGTGGCGATGACCGCCACGGCCAAGCCGCTGATCAGGATGGACAGGATGGGAGCGGCGGAGCACAGGCGGGACATGGCGGCTTTCGGACGGACGGCGGTCGGCGCACGCTAGCGACGGATCAGGCGGGGGAACCGGCAGTGGGCGGCGTGGCCGCATCGGTGACGGTGAAGGGGCAGCGCCGACCATCGACCGCCAGTTCGACCCCGGCGGGCAGACGATCATCCCAGGCGGCGTGGCGCATTTCGTGCCCGAGATGGATCAGCACGGTGCGACGTGGACGCAGGCGGGCGATGAGCGCCTCGGCCTCGGCCCAGCAGAAATGGGTGGGATGCGGAGCTTCGCGCAGCATGTCGAGGAAGAGGATGTCGAGCTGTTGGAGATGACGTTCCGCTTCCGGCGGCAGCACCTTCACATCGGTCAGATAGGCGACGGGGCCGAGCCGGAAACCGGTGGTGCGTCCCGCTGGGCCGTGGCTCATGGCAAAGGGGGTCACGGGCAGGCCGGCGATGATGACGGCCTGATCGTCGACGAGCGGTTCCGTGACCAGTCCGGGCAGCCCCTGATGGTAGGACTCCTTGGCC
Source organism: Brasenia schreberi (assembly GCA_036023115.1). Classification (NCBI taxonomy): domain Eukaryota; kingdom Viridiplantae; phylum Streptophyta; class Magnoliopsida; order Nymphaeales; family Cabombaceae; genus Brasenia; species Brasenia schreberi. The sequence goes on along the minus strand of JAYKKT010000026.1, from coordinate 245,194 downwards.
CCGCCGAAACAATAGGGGAACATGCGGCGGATTTCGTCCAGGTGACCGGCGTTGCCGTAGATCGGGATCTGCCGGCCATCCATCAACCGGTTGAAATGGCGCAGGTCGTTGAGGCCGTGGGTGTGGTCCGCGTGGTCGTGGGTCAGCAGCACGCCATCGCAGCGGGTGATGCAATCCGCCGGATAATGCAGGCCGTTCCAGGTGCGGTAAGGGTCGCGCATCTGGTGCATCAGATCCGGCCCGACGTCGATCAGCAGCACCTGCCCCTCGGGACCGCGCAGCAGGGCCCCGGCGCGCCGACGGTGATCCCGGGGATCATCGGACCATTGCTCGGGGTAGCCCCACGGCGGATTGCCGTGACTGACGCCGCAACCGGTGATGACGAGTTCCCAAGCGGGCATGGAAGGTGGTCCTGCGGAACGAGACGGGAGTCGGCCGGGGATGATGGTGGCACGCAGACCGTGCAGGCGAGGCGTTTTCAGCCATACCCTGCGGACACCGGTCAGCCAGTGGTCATCAGCGAACCGCCATTCATTCCACCTTCACGCTGTCCTTGTTCTTCTCCCACCAGGCGCTCCAGGCTTCCTTGAGCTTGTCCTTGTACTGGTCGTGCCAACCGGCCCAGAGTTTCTGTTCGGCATCAAGCGCGAGATCCTTGGGATCACGGGTCGGGACCGGAGGCAGGCCGTTGGTCCCCACCGGTTCGCCCGCCGGGGGGATCTCGCGGTGCTTGGTCATCTCGCGCAGGGTGTGGTCGGCCTTGAGCGCGACGAGCGGTTGATGGTCGTCAAGCACCTGGATGAGAGGGGCGACCGAACGACGGGTGCCGACCGCCTGGAGCACTTCGACCGCGCCCAGGCGGATGCCCCAGTCGTCGCTGCCGAGCAGGGCTTCGATGAGCTGCGGTTCGATGGCGGCGCCGCGCTGGATCAGGCGTTCCTTCACTTCCTCGTAACGGGCATCGGCGGTGAGGTCGTTGGGATCCTTGCACTTGGACAGGTCCGCCACGTCCCGTTTCAACTTCTGCATATCGGGATCCTCGTCCTTGTCCGCGGCCGCCGAAAACGGGGCTTCTTCGCGGTTCTTGCCGCAGCCAGCGGGGACGAGAGCGATGCCGCCGAGCGCCAGCAGGACGAGCAGGGAGGACGGCAATGAGGATGAGCGGCGGGGGTGCATGGCGATGACGTAGCGACCCGCTCAAGTCAGTCGAGCCGCATCGGCGGGAACGGTCAGCCGGGTGTGTCGTGGACTTGGTGGACAAGCCGGGGACCTGCCACACCCCGGGTGGTATCCCGTGGGGTGTGGCAGGTCCGATGGTGCGGATAGAGGGAATCGAACCCACACTCTGTTGCCAGAACCGGGACCTAAACCCGGCGCGTCTGCCAGTTCCGCCATATCCGCGTCGCGGCGGGCACGCTAGCGGTGGTTCGTCATTCGGCCACAGGGAGCAACCGGGGGAGCCGCCTTGATATTCCCAGGGGAAAGCGCGATGAGGGGAGCACCCATTTCACCGGGAAAATCCGCCAGGAAATATAGGTCAATGATAACCTATATGGTATGGGTGAGAACATCCAAGAATCACCGCCATGACCATCCGCAAGTCCCCCGCTTCCAAACTCTCCTTGTCCGACGCGATCGCCGCCCGAAAGGCCGCCCTGGTTCCCAAGGAACCGGCAGAGCTGTCGCCGCAGGCGATCTTGGACCGGAAGAAGACTTTTGCCCAATATGCTGAAGAATTGATGGTGTTGGGCAGCCGTCTCAAAAGCCTCGAAGCGAAAGTGGAGAAGATCAAACGGGCCGATTTCGAGGCGATCGGAAAGGCCATCTTCATGCTGGATGTCGCCCTGAAGGATGCGCGGAAGGAACGCTGACGTCAGAAGCGGCCTGTTCGAGTGACGTCTGCGACCTTCCTGACGAGAGGCCGCCGACGTCGCCGGCGGCCCCCGCGTGCTGGACGGCGCAAAAAAAGCCCTTGCAACCGGTAGGCTGCAAGGGCTTGCGTGGTGCGTCATCTAGGACTCGAACCTAGGACCCAGGGATTAAGAATCCCTTGCTCTACCAACTGAGCTAATGACGCGTCGTACGGCTGAGGATGTGGTGCGTCATCTAGGACTCGAACCTAGGACCCAGGGATTAAGAATCCCTTGCTCTACCAACTGAGCTAATGACGCGTGAGGTATCCGGCGTTGTGCGCGAGGGCGGGAAAATAGGGGGGGTGCGCGTTTCGTCAAGAGCGGGGCGTTTCCCTCCGGTGATCCGGGCGAGCGCCGGCTTCCCTGGCGATTGCGAAGCGGTGGGGCGTGGTGAAGACTTGAGCCGTGCCCGATACGGTGACCATCGCCAAGCCCCGTCGTCAGCAGCAGACCGACACCACGCCGGACCGCGGCTGGAAGGTGATCTTGTTCAATGACGACGTGACACCGTACGATCTCGTGGTGTTCGCGTTACAGCGGGCGGCCGGATTGAGCGAGGAGATCGCGGAAATGGTGGCGCTGGAGGCGCACCGCGAAGGCGAGGCGGTGGTGAAGCGGGGGCTGAGCGAAGAGGACGCCGCCATCATCTGTGCGGGTCTGAAGAAATGGTCGCGTCTGGAAGGGGTGAGCCCCGGTGTGCGGGCTGAAGCCCGACGTGACGATCCGTGACCGCGCATCCTGGGCTGGTGGCGTTGGCCGTCGTTCTGGCGATGGCGGGTTTCGTTCCGTACCTCTACGACACGTGGCGTGGCCGGACACGGCCCAACCGGGCGGCGTGGCTCATTTTCGTCATGGTCGGTATGGCCGGGACCGCAGGTTCCTGGTGTGCCGGTGGGGGTTGGGGTCTGGTGGTGCCGGCGACCTATGCGGTGATGTCGCTGGCGGTGTTGGCGCTGGCGATCCGCCGTGGTGAAGGTGGCTGGAGCCGGGTGGACCGGATCTGCCTGGGCTTGAGCCTGGCCGGTCTGGTGGCGTGGTGGGCGAGCGGTTCACCCCTGGTGGCGGTGGTGATGAGTTCCTTCATCGACGTGATGGGCACGGTGCCGATCATGTGCAAGGTGTGGCGCGATCCGGCGAGCGAGAATCGCGTGGCCTGGCGTTTTTTCATGGCCGCGAATCTGGTCGATCTGCTGCTGGTGGACGATTGGACCTGGGCCGGGGCGCTGTATCCGGCGGTGCTTGCCGTGGCGGCGGTGGTGCTGGTGCTGCTGCAAAGCGCCGCCTCACGGCGCGGCCGGTCCGGCTGAGGTGCTGGTGTGGTGGTGCAGGGCGGCAGCCAGGGATCTGACCGTCACGGGCTTGGCAATCACATCATCCATGCCGGCCTTGAGGCAGGCGGCGCGGTCCTCGTCGAAGGCGTTGGCGGTCAGGGCGAGGATCGGGATGCGTGGGCGTCCGCTGTCGGCCTCCAACGTGCGGATGATCCGGGTCGCTTCGAGCCCATCCATGATCGGCATGAGCATGTCCATGAGGATGAGATCAATCCCTTGGTCTTTTTCCCAGATGGCCACGGCTTCGTTGCCATCGATGGCGATGAGGGTTTCGGCTTGGAGCTGCCGCAACAGGGCGGTGACGACGGTCCGATTGACGAGGGCGTCCTCGGCGAGCAGGACGCGCAGGCCGGGAGCGGGCATGGCATGGTCATCGAGCGCCGTGCGACCTGACGCCGTGGTCCGTGGTTGTTCGGGCGGCGTCTGCCCGGTCGCCGCCGATAGGGTGAGGCGTGGGGTCTGGAGGGCGATGGCCGGATCCGCCAGGGGGAGTAGCAGGGTGAAGGAACTGCCGTGACCCGGCTCGCTGGTCACGGTGATACGGCCCCCCATCGCCTCCATGAGCTGATGGCTGATGGCAAGGCCCAGCCCAGGGCTGTTGAACTGGTGGGAGGTGCCGGAGTCGGATGGGCTGAAGCCGCGGAACAGACCGGAAAGCGAAGCGGAGGGGATGCCGATGCCGGTGTCGCTGACGACGATGGACATGAAACCGGAAGGCGCGCCGGGAGCGGCGGGCAGCCGCGTCAACGCCAGGGAGACGCCGCCCCGGGTGGTGAAGGAGATCGCGTTCGACACGAGGTTCGACAGGACCTGACGCAAACGGACCGGGTCGGCCAGCACCGTCATCGGGGTGTCGGTGGGCGTCAGGGTCATGTTCAGGCATTTTTCCTGGGCGCTGCGCTTGAACAGTTCGTAGACATCGTGAACGATACGTTGCGGGTCGAGGGCCAGCAATTCGATGCGCAACTGGCCGGAGTCGATCTTCGAGAGGTCGAGGATGTCGTTGAGGATGGCGAGCAGGGCGTCGCAGCTGGAATGGATGGTGGCGGCGGCTTCGGCGGCCTGGGGCGGCAGGGGTTCGTGCAGCAGGGCGTCGGCCATGCCGATGATGCCGTTGAGCGGAGTGCGGATCTCGTGGCTGACGGTGGCGAGGAACGCGGCTTTGGCCTGGGTCGTTTGGCGGGCGTGCGACAAGACCCGATCGTAGGCGCGATGGAGCCGCACCATGATCATCAGGAGGCCGGCGTTGGTGATCAGGCCGGTGAGGATCACCCACCAGAGGGCGGCACCCAGAGGGTTCCCGCCGGCATGGACATGCCAAACGAACCACCACACCCTGCCGGCGATGACGGTTTCGCGCACCACCAGATCCGAGCGCTTGTCGCCGGAGGATAGCCCATTGTAGATCTCATGCTCCGGGTCGATGCGATCGGCATAGAGGGCGAATGCGGCCCCGGCCCCGGCGGTGTCGGCGACGCCCTCCATGAGGTGCTCGCCGGCGAAGGTGGCGTAGACCCAGCCGAGCAGGGTCCGGCGGCGGGATTCAAGCGAGGCGTGGGTGTTGTCGCCGTCGTAGACGGGCATGAGCATCAGGAAGCCGGGCTTGCGAGGCTGGTCCTGGATCCAGGCGAGGAGGCCGGTGATGCGGGCTTGGCCGCTCTCCATCGCGGCATCGGCGGCGGCCCGCCGGAGCGGTTCATCGGCGATGTCCAGACCGATGGCCGCCTGGTTGCCGTCCAGCGGCTCGACCAGATCGGTGATGTAGTGATCACCGTCGTGGTCGTGCCCCCCGGGGGGCTGGTGGACGGTGAAATCCGGTCGGCCGGCGCGACGTTGGCCGGTGATGAAGGAATCGAGCCCGCCGGGAGGCACCCGGCTGATGTGGCCGAAACCGCTGATGCCGGGGAAATGGTCGTCAAGCTGGAGGGAGTCGACGAAATGGCGCCACGCCAGGGGGTCCAGGGAGCCGGTCGAACGGAAATAGCCGGTTCCGGCCTGGAGGGCCATCTGGTGGTGCTGGATCCGGGTGTTCGCCGCGGCCATGCCCCGATCGATCTGACGGTCGAGCTGCTGCTGGCGTTCCTCGTCCGTGGTCCGGGCCATGACCCAGACACAGGTCATGGTGGCGAGGAGGCTCACCGCCATGAGGACGACGCCGAGGGTCAGATACGGGCGGGCAGGCATGCCCCAGCATACGTCAGGGCGACGGCCGGGGCCAGGAGGCGCCGGATCCGAAGGGGTGAACCCGGGGCTTCACCAGATCCACACCGCCCAGACCAGCAGCAGGACGGGCAGCAGGATGGGCAGCGAGAAGCGCAGGATGTAACCGAAGAAGCTGGGCGTCTGGACCAGGGGATTCCCGGCGGCGTCCTTGGCCTCGGAACAGATGGCCTTGACCATGAAGTTCGGGCCGTTGCCGATGTAGGTCATCGCGCCCCAGAACACGGCGGCGACGGTGCAGGCGGACAGTTCGGCGATGATCCGCGGATCGCTGGAGCGGGCGAGCTGGGTGGCGGTGAGGGCTTCTTTGCCTTCAAGAGCGGAGAGGAAGGCGAGGTAGGTGGGGGCATTGTCGAGCACGGCGGAGAGGATGCCGGTGCCGAAATAGAAACCGGAGGCATCGAGCGGGATGCGTCCGCTGACCGCATGGGCGTGGATGATGGCCAGGGCGGGCGCCATGGTGGCGAAGATGCCGGCAAAGAGGAAGGCGACTTCGCGGATCGGTTCGAAGGTGAAGCCGTTGATCTTGAGCAGATGGGGCGAGGCGATGCGCCACGCCTGGTAGCCGGCGGCAAGCTGGATGAGTTCGCGCAGGAAACTGAAGCGCACGGTTTCGCCGTGCACCACCACGGTGAGGGCGGGCAGCGCCGGGATCTTGACGGGGTCGAGGAATACCGCGCCGATGATGATGGGCAGGAAGATCAGGCCGCGTCCGCCTTCGAGGCTCAGACGCGGATGCGGTTCCGCCCGGCTGATGGCGCGGTTGCGCGCGTCGATGATCCAGAACGCCGTGCCGAGCAGGGCCAGCGCGGTCAGCCATTCCGGCAGGGCCAGGGTGAAGAAACGGAAGAAGTCGATGCCGCGCAGATAGCCCAGGAACAACGGCGGATCGCCGATCGGCGTCAGGGCGCCGCCGATGTTGGCCACGATCATGATGAAAAAGGCGACGTGGTAGGGCCGCAGCCGGCCTTCGTTGATGCGCAGGAACGGACGGATGAGCAGGAGGGATGCGCCGGTGGTGCCGATCAGGTTGGCGAGCACCGCGCCTCCCAGGAGCAGGCCGAGATTGATGGCCGGGGTCGCCCGCGCCCGCAGATCGACGACGATGCCGCTGCTGGCGAGGAACAGGGAGGCGAGCAGGGCGAGGAAGCTGAAATACTCGAAGCCGGCATGGACCATCGGCCCGGCGTCGCCCTGGATCAGGAGGTAGAACGAGGCCATCAGGGCGACCAGCCCGATGCTGATGCTGGGGTACCAGCGATGCCAGATGTGCGGGATGGCGAGGGGGGCGACAGCGATGGCGGTGAGCAGGCCGGCGAAGGGCAGCACGGTCCACAGCGGCGGGGCTTCCGCACTGGCGGTGGGGATCAGGACGGCAAGGTCACACAGGGCGGCAAGCATGGTGGCACTAGAAACGATGTGGCGGATCAATGCACGCGAAACCATCGGCACAGGCCGTCCGCGCGGTTGCGGATGCTTGGTGGACTGGGGGTTTCCTGGCGGCGAGGGGGCAGGACAGTGCCGGCATGACGGATCCGCTTGCGCCCCTGTTCGTCGCCCTGATGGCCGCCCACGATGCGGACCCGGTACGCACCGCTGACGGTCGTGCTGCGGAGCGCGTCTATGCCGAGCGGGTCATGGCCTGGATGACGAGGCTGGTGCCGGAGGCGGAGCCGGCGTTGCGGGTGGCGGCCTGCGCCCAGCACCTGGAACGCTGGAGCCTGCCGCGCTCGTCCTTCCCCATGGATCGGGTCGGCTATCTGACGTGGCGCAAGACGGTGCATGCGCGCCAGGGTGAACGGGCCGAGGCACTGATCCTGACGGCGGGCGGGGAAGCGGCCCTGGCGGCCCGGGTGCGGGTGCTGGTGGCCAAGGCCGCCGCCAAGGGCGACGCCGATGGCCAGGCGATGGAGGACGCCGCCTGTCTGGTGTTCCTCGCCCATGAGCTGGCCGAGTTCGCCGCCGCGCATCCCGACTACACCAGGGACAAATGGCTGGAGATCATCCGCAAGACGTGGCGCAAGATGAGTCCTGCGGCCCACGCCCATGCCGTGACGATCCCCTTGCCGCCCCCGCTGGCGGCGCTGGTGCAGGACGCCGTCGCCGGCGCGTGAGGCGTCACCTCAACGCAGCGTCTCCAGGGCCTTCTGCTGCATGGCCGGGGTCAGGGGGAAGACGCCAAGGGCGGCGATCTGGCGCTGGCCGCGACGACTGACGGCATAGCGCAAGGTTTCCCGGACGAGCGGATTCCACTGCCCGTCGCGTTTGGCCGCCACCAGCGTCATGACGTTGGAAAGGGGATAGGCCTTGGACTGGACGGCTTGCATGTCCGGGGTCACGATCGTGCCGTCCTCCAGACAGAGCGGGACGGGGCGCGTGGCGGGCGTGGCATAGAGCAGGCTGGCGATGCAGAAGGCGCCGGGATCGGCCCCGACTTCACAAAGCGCCGCGCCGGGCGTGGGGGCGAAGCGTACGTCGAGACGGATATCGTCGATCTTCAGGATGTTGCGGCGGAAATAGGCGTTCCGATCAAAATCCCGACCGCTCATCACCAGCACGATGGAACGCGACGCGAGCGGCCCGGTGACGCCGATGTCGCTCCAGGTCTCCGCCCGCGCCTGACCGTTGAGGTGACGGCCGACCATGCGCCCCACCTGGGCGAGGCTGAGGCTGGGGACGGGGTTGTGTTGGTTCACATAGAACACGATGGGATTGAGCGCGAACGGGACGGCCACCAGTTCGAGGTTCTCCACCGGTCCGCCGGTCCGCTCCAACCGTTTCTGCAACTGTTCCGGCGAAGGCAGATACGGCAGTACCGCCAGATCGATGGTGTTGTCGAGCAGGGTGGGCAGCAGTTCCTTGCGGTTCGGCTGACCGACATCGAGATGCAGATCCGGCTGGATCTCGCGCAACGCCTGCGACAGGGACACGAGGGCGACGATGGAGATGCCGTTGCCGAGACCACGCACATGACCGTTCAGTCCGGTGGACGGCATGAATTCGCTGAGCGCCTCGGTCGCGGAGAGGCATTCGACCGGAGAAAGCTGCGGCGCTGTCGCCCAGGCTGAAGGCGGTGGCGTGGCGGTCGGCGATGCGACCGGCGCGGGAGCGGCCGTCGATGCCGGTGGCACCGTGGTGGCGGTCGGCGGAAGGGGCGGAGCCGTCGTCACCGGGGCGGTGGCGACCGTCGGAGCGGACGCATCCTCGGCCGGCAGCCGGTCGAGGCACAGGCCGGTGAACAGGACGAGCAGCGTGGACATGATCCGGGATGCCATCATGGCGCGCTCCGCTTGCCGAGACGAAGGAGGAGGAGCAACGCCAGGAGACCGGCGAAGATCCCGGCCAGGGTGAGCCACAGGAGATGGAAGATGCGCTCCACCCGGGCGTCGGTGAAGGCGGCGGCTTCGTTGAGATGACGCGTGATCATCTCGGACGCGGCCGGAGATTGCGCCGCCAACTGGTTTGCCTCGTGCAGCACATCCTTGGTGGCATGCAGCGCGTCGATGTATTCCAGGATGTTGAACGGCCGGCCGGGCGGACCGTCATTCGGCTTGGCCGTCAGAAAGGGGGCCAGTACGGAGTTCGCGGTCTTCAGGCCGCTTTCCGCCTGGGCGATGGTGAGCCGGGCTTCGCGCAGCACCTCGGCCGAGGACCCCAGCACCTCCTTGGTCGCGGTCGCCATCGCCGGGCCGTGATCCGAGACGCTGGCGATCACATCGGCAACCTTGTGGTCCAGGCGCTCCGCCGTGGCGGTGACCCGCTCCACATCCCCCACCAGCTGGTTGATCTCGGGCGAGGCCATGATTTCGTTGGTGGCGGCTTCGGCCTGGATGCCGGCGATGCTGGGAGCGCGTTTGGTGTACCAGAAGGCGCGTTCCGCCAGCCGCCGGTATTCCTGCAGCTCATAGGCGGCGTTGTCGAGCGGGGCCAGCAGGCCGCCGCCCGAGCGCAGTTCGCTGGCCAGGTTCGAGGCCTTGCGTGACGCGAACTCGTCGAACTTCACGAACGAGACCTGGTCCTGATCCGGGTGCTCCCGGCGCCAGCTGGCGATGAGGAACTCCAGGCGCTCCATCTGTTCCGGCGTCATCACCCGTTCGGCCAGCTTCCAGGCGTCGCGGCGCATCTCGATCAGGGCCTGGGTCAGGATCGCTCCCCGCTCGCCGAACACCTGGGTCGCACGTCCCTCGTCGATCCAGACCTTGGATTCCAGCGTCACCGTCACCAGCAGGTTGAGCACCTGGGAATAGGGGTCCTGGGCCGAGGCGATGTCGTTCATCGCCAGCACGCCGTTGACCTTGATGCGGTGCGCGGTGCGGCGTTGGCCGGCGTCCGGATTGTCTTTCTTCAAACGGTCCACGGCGGAGCCGATGGACATGAAATAACGGTCGGCGAAGGCGTAGGTGAGCTGGTCCAGTTCGGCCAGGGTCAACTGGTCCGAGGTGCCGGGTTGCGTCGGAATGGTCATCGTCACCGGAGCCGTCGCATCCGGCCGGGTGGAACCGCAACCGGCCAAGCTGCATCCCGCGAGCACCGCACATCCGATCAGCAGGCGTTGTGACATGGGATCGGATCCTTCGGGTCAGCTCGCACGGGGCATGATATTTTTCCCGTCGCCGCCTGTCCAGCTTTCATCCTGCGGTGGGAACATGGAGGTCGAGGGTCGGATGGGCGGAGGTTCCTCGGAACGTCCGGTTCCTGGCTGGCAACGCGGCGGAGCGTCGCAGGCACATGGCGGCGGGAACCGGGGGCGCGTGATTGACGAACCGGGTGACAGTACCATAACCCGCCCCGCACGCGCCGTGAAGCGTGGGGCCGAGTGGCGGAATTGGCAGACGCAGCGGATTCAAAATCCGCCAGTCATCGCGACTATGTGGGTTCGATTCCCACCTCGGCTACCAGAAAAAAACCCCGGAGAAATCCGGGGTTTTTTGTTGCCGTCAATCGCTCCAGTCCGCGTCGTCGAGGGCTTGGAAGCGGGTGATCGGCAGCAGGGGCGCTTCGGCATGGAGGCGCGCCAGTTCCGGGCTGGGCAGCAGGACGCTGGCTCCGGCGAATGGCAGCGGTTCCGGATGCACGGCGGCGAGCAGGTCGCTGGTGAGGATGCCGCTGACGTCGCCCCGGCGCACAATGAGCAGGTCGAGGGTGGGCAGGGCGAAGGGCACGGCGGGGTCCTGCCAGAAGCAGGCGCTGCGGGCGGTGCGGTCGAGGGTGTCCCACAGGACGAGGGCCTCGGGCCAGAGCAGATCGTTGCGTGTCTGCCGGCCGCGTTCGCGTTCGCGGCGGTAGCGCCACAGGCAGACGCTGGTGATGCGGGCCATGCGGCGCAGATCGGTGCGGGTGTCCTGCTGGCTGTGGTGCAGGCGTTCCCAGCTGGCGAGGGCGCGGGGGCGGTTCCACGGGCGGGGACCGGGCGTCTCGTGCTCGCGGGCGGTGTCTTCGGTATCGAGGACCTGGCAGCCGGGCAGGCGGGCAAGCAGGCGCTCGACGAAGGCGAAGCACTCGACGCAGAGCCAATGGGGGCCGGCGAGGGGGATCTGGAGGGTGAGGGCGAGCGGACGCCAGCCATCGTAGGCGGTGGGGGGATGAAGCGGATCATCCTCGATCGGCGGGTGACCGAGGTCGATGATGAGGTTCGCTCCGGTGGCGGCATCGCGCCAGCGGCCGGGACGGTAGCCGTCGCCCTCGCGGCCATCGAGTTCGGCCCCTTCGGCGAGGAGGACCGCTTCCAGGTCTGCGGCCGGCAGGGGGGCGTCGTGGGCGGATTCGTAGAACAGCAGTTCGAGCATCAGCGGACCGCCAGGTTGCGGAGGTAGGTGTTGAACAGCGTGATCTGGGTCGAATGCGTGATGCGTTCGCGCACCTCGTCGGCGGTGGACCAGCGGAACGCGTCGTGTTCATGGGACAGCACGACGAGATCGCTGGCGGTGACGGCGGGGAAATAGACCACGCGCTTGAGCCGGCCGCTGGGCAGGCGGTAGTTCAGTTCATAGGGGTCGGCCTCGATGGCGAACAGGGCGATGCCGCATTCCTCGACGCATTCGCGCAGGGCGGCGTGGATCGGGGTTTCGCCCGCGTCGAGATGGCCCTTGGGGAAACCCCATTCGCGGTGCTTGGTGGCGCGCAGCAGCAACCAGCGGTCACCCGTGGCGGTGGCACGGCGCAGGATGACGCCGGCGGCGATGGCGTGATCCAGGGAGAGGGCGTGATCCAGGTCGGCTGACATCGCGGCGGAGGATGGGGCGGGATTGCGGAGGACAACCCCGCGACGCCGCCATCCCGCACGCGTGGCTGCGGGCCTCCGCCGGTGGTCAGAGCTGCGGGGCCGTCCGGAACTGGAGCTCCTGGAGCTTGCGGTTGAGTTCCGCGATCAGGCCCTGGTGTTCCGCCTCGGTGCGTTCCTGGTGCTGCTTGGCGGCGGCGACGGCGTCGCGGGCGGCACGCACGAGTTCCTCGCAACGGCTGCGGGTGTCGCGCCGGGCCTGGTCCGCCTGGGCCCGTTTCGCCTCGGCCGTGGCCAGGGCGGTCCGGAGGGTGGCGAGCTCTCCCGCATCCGCCGGGGTGTCGTCGCGGGTGGGGCGTTGGGCGAGCTGGGCGCGCAGGCTGGCGGCAGCGGCCTGCTCGGCCGCCAACTGGCGCTCCAGGTCGGCGACCCGGTCGGCGGTCGCCAGGCTGGCGGTACGGTCACGCTGGTGCTGCGTCAGGGCGGCATCCAGGCGGGCGACATCGGCACGCAGATGGGCGGCCTCGTCTGCCAGGCGCTGGTTGACGGTGCGCGCCTCCAGCAGCAGACGCTGGGCGTCGGCCAGCTTGGCCGTGGTCTGGATCTGGGCGTCGTCGAAACGGTGCTGAAGCTGGGCGCGTTCGGCCTGTTCGCGGTCGAGCGACTGTTTCAGGCGGTCACGCTCGGCGGTGGTCTGGGTCAGGGCGGTGGTGGCGAGGGCGCGTTCCTCGGCGGCGCGTTCGGCCGTGGCGACCGCCTCGCTGGCGCGGGCGATGGCCTGATCGTGGGATCTGGCCTGGGCCGAGAGGCGTTCCCGCAGCACCGCCACGTCGCCGGTGAGGCGGGCGGCCTTGGCCGTCGCGTCATCGCTGATGCGCTTGGCCTCCTGCTCTGCGAGGCGCAGCCGTTCCAGCTCCGCCTCGGCGGCGCGCTGACGGGTGACGGCGTCTTCCTGTTGCTGGCGCAGGGTGAGGCAGGAGGCGTCCAGTTCACCCAGGCGGCGGTCGAGCTGATCGCGTTCCTGGGTGAGCTTGGCCACCTGCGCCGCCAACCGGTCGCGTTCGTCGGTGAGGGCGCCGACGGTACGGTCGTGCTGGTCCAGGCGCGGGCGGATGTCGCCCAGTTCGCGGGTCAACCGGTCGCGTTCCTCGCTCAGGGTACGGACGGTGGCGTCCTGGGCGGTCAGGCGGGTCTGGAGGGCCCGTTGATCGTCGGCCGCGGCGGTGCGGGCCTGGACGAGCTCGGCCTTGGCCCGGTCGAGCGCGGTGCTCAGACGTTGACGTTCGTTCAGCAGCCCGACCCGTTCCTGGGCCAGACTCTGTTCCCGCGCCAGGGTGTAGGTCAGGTCATCGGCCGTGCGCTGATTGGCCTGGGCGACGGCGGTGGCCTGACGCTGCAGGCGCTCCACCTCGGCCCGCAGGGTGTCGGCCGTCGCGACGGCGGTGGCGAGGCGCTGTTCCTGCTCGGAACGGGCGGCGGCGAGGGCCGTCACCTGGCTGTCGTCAGCGGTCTGATGAGCCCCCAGGCTGGCATTGAGCTGGGCGAGATCCCGGGTCAGGCGTTCGTTGTCGCGTCGGGCCTGGAGGACGGCGGCGGCGGCGGCGTCCCGGGCGTCACCGGCATCGGCGGCTTCGCGTCGGGCCGCGGCGAGATCCGCATGGGCGCGGCGCAACCGGTCCTCGTGTTCGGCATTGCTGCGGCGCAGGGCGTTTTCCGCCTCGGAGCAGCGTTGCCGCAGGGAAGCGGTCTCGGCCTCCAGCTCATGCAGGGCGGCACGGGTGCGTTCCAGGTCATCACGCACCTGGGTCAGGCTGGCGGTGGCCTGGGCGGCGGCGGTCTGGAGTCCGTCCGCTTCCCGGCGCAGACCGGCCAGGGCGTCGGCGTCGGCGTCGGCCCGGGCGGTCAGGGCGGCATTGTGCGAGGTGAGGTCGGCGACCTGGTGTTCCAGCGCGAGGAGCCGGGCTTCGAGGGCGCGGCGGGTCTGGGCCTGGGCGTCGGCGCCGCTGTCGACGGCCTGGGCCAGACGATCCCGTTCGGCGATGAGGATGGCATGGTCCCGGCGCAGGGTCGTGAGGGCGGTCTCGCTGTCGGCGAGCTGGCGCTGGACCAGATCCAGGGTGGTGGAGCGGGCCGCCAGGGCGGCCTTGGTCGTGGCCAGGGCTTCTTCCGCGCGTTGCTGCGCGGCCAGGGCCGCATCCCGGGCCTGATCGAGGTTGGAGACGGTGTCGCGCAATCCGGTCAGGGCGCGTTCCCGTTCCCGCAGGGCGCGGCCATCCTCATCGACCTTGCGGCGCAGTCCCGCCAGCTCATGGGTGACGTGCTCCAACGCCTGCCGGGCCTGGCTCTCCTGTTCGCTCTGGCGGGCCTGGGCCTGCTGCACGGCGGCCTCACGCTGGCCGGCCTGGTTCTGCACGGCCGCCAGCTGCTCGCGCAGGGCGGCGAGGTCGGATCCGGCGCGGGCGGCGTAGCGGCGTTCCTTTTCCAGTTCGGCAGCGGTGCGTTCGCACTCCGCCTGGAGGGCCGCGCGGATGTTTTCGCGCTGCTGGGCGGCGGTGCGCAGGGTGGCGAGCTCCGCCTGAAGGGCCGCGCTGGCTTGGCTGACCTCGGCAAGGCGCTCATCGGATTGCGTCCGGAGCTGGTCGAGCTGGGCCTGCACGGTGGCGATCCGGGCGGCCGCGTGGGCGGAGTCCAGACGCTCCTGCTCCAGTTCGCCATGGGCGCGATCGCATTCGCTGCGCAGGGCGGCGCAGGTGCTGTCGCGTTCCGCCAGGAGGCGCTCGGCTTCGGCCAGGCGCTTTGCGGTCGATCCGTCCAGTCCGGAAGCGGCGGCCGCGGCCGGTGCGCTGACGCGGGTTGCCGACAGCAGCAGCACCACGGCCTCGGCGGCGCTGCTCAGCTGCTCAGCGCTGTCATCCTCCGCCAGGGCGCGGCACAAGGTGCCGAGTTCAGGCGTGGGAGTGGAGTCGGTGCCTGGACGCAGGGCCGCCATGCGGGCGATTTCGGCTGCCAGACCACGCAATTCGGCGTGCGTGGCGGCATGAAGGTCGGCGGCATACCTGGTCTGGTCCCGGGCTTCGGCCAGTTCGGTCTGGAGATCCGCAAGCACGGTCTCCTGTTCTTCGCTATGGCGGGCGAGGTCGGCGAGATCCGCCTGGGTGCGATGCAGTTCATCGGTCACGGCACCGGCGATGGCGTCGAGATCAACCGGCGTCACGGCGTTTTCCGCTTCGTGCCGGGCGCGTTCGGCCTCGTCGAGCATCAGACGGATGCCGGAGATGCGGTCCTTCACCCGCCGCAACGCCCCCACCAGCTCATGCACCAATGCGGCGGATTCCGCCAGGCAGGCGAGAGGATTGTCGTCGGGGAAGACGTGGTTCCTGATCGGTTCGGGCTTGATCGGCAGGGCGAGGACGTCGATGGCGGCCTGTTCCAGCACCGTGCTTTCATCGCGTATGGTTTCAAAGGTCTGGAGCAGGTTGGCGATGGCGTCGCGCAGCAGCGGACTGTCGGCGAAAGCGCTGCTGCCTTGCAGCTCATCGGCGACGGCCTCGCTGATCTGGGTGGCCAGGGCGAGGTCACGCAAGGGGTCCGGAGTCTCGCTGGCGGTACGCTGAGCGGCGAAACGGCCGCCGAAATAGTCCTGGTCGATGGCGAAGACGGTCTTCAGCAGACGACCCGAGGCGGTAAGCTGCTGCACCATGCCTTTGCGCAGGTTGGCAAGATCCTGTTCGAGGGCGGCGAGGCGCGCCTGCGGCGGTGTGTCTTCAGGTCTGGAGATGGGGCTGGCGGGCATCACGCGATCCTTCGACAGCTGCACGTCCTACGAACCGCCGGCGGCATGCAAACCGCCGTCGGGACACAGCTCGGCGGATTCACCCGATCACGCCCGCAGAAAGCATCACCAGATAGCCGACCAGCAGGGCGACCGATCCCGCCAGCACCAGCCACGGCATCATGCCGACGCTGAGCTGCTGCTCCGGATCCTCATGCAGGATGGCACCGTCGAGGGCGGCGGGATAGATCTCGTCCTCCGGTTCCGGCGCAGCGGTCTGTGCGGGTGGCGGCGGAGGCAGCTTGCGGATGGCGGGGGAACCGCTGGCCGGGGTCCGGTCGCGTGGTGCCGCCGGCACGGAGGGCTGGCCGACAGCGGGCGTCCGCGCTTGCCGCCCCGTCTGAGGAGGTTGCGCCGGAGGGAGCGCCGGAGGCGGCGCGACCGGCGTGGAGGTCGGCGTTGCCGGCTCGAGGTTGAGCGCCGGCAATATGGAGGCCCGGGTTCCCGAGGACGATCCGACGGGTGACTGCTCGGCGGCCTTCTGGGAGATGGCGATCCGGGCGCTGATCTCCTGCGGCGAAGACGGAGGGGCTGCCGCCTTCATCTGCTTGGTGGTGTCGCTCATCTTGAGCGGCGGTTTGTCGAGCACGAGCGGTTTGCGCACCAGACGAGGTCCCGAGCCCTGACGGCGCAACGCCTCGTCGAGGGCCTCATCCAGCACGCGCATGAAGGCTTCGTGGCTCTGGAAACGGTCCTTGGCCTTCTTGGCCATGCCGGTCTTCACCAGATCCCTGGTCATGGGCAGCAGGCTGGGCACGCGCTCCCCGGGGTCGGGCACCGGCTGGGTCAGGTGCGCGCTCATGATCATGCCGGGGCTGTTGCCGGTGAAGGGCGTCTGGCCGGTGAGCAGATGATAGACGGTGGCGGCGAGTCCGTAGACGTCGGAACGGCAGTCGAGGTCCTCGCCCCGGATCTGTTCCGGCGACATGTAGAGCGGTGTGCCGATGGTCATGCCGGTCTGGGTCAGACGCAGATCGGTGTCGCTCTGGCTCGGCTTGGCCAAGCCGAAGTCGATGAGCTTGGCCACGTCCTCAAGCGAATAGGGGTCGGCGTTGGGCGTGGTGGTGCGCTGGACCAGCACGTTTTCCGGCTTGATGTCCCGGTGCACCAGGTGGGCCTGGGTCCAGGCGTAGTTGAGACCGTCGGCGATCTGGCGGGCGATGTGCAGGACATACGTCTCGGGCAGGGCCTTGGCGTCGTTCAGCAGCACGGCGAGCGAGGGGCCGTCGACGTATTCCATGGCCATGTAGACCATGCCCTGGGATTCGCCGCTGGAGGCGATGCCGGCGATATGCGGATGGACCAGGCCGGTCAGGGCTGCGGTCTCGCGCTGGAAACGGCCGGTGAAGTCGTCGCTGTTCTGGAGTCTGGCGTTGATGGTCTTGAGGGCGAGCTGGTGCCCACCGTCCTCGATCAGGAACACCGTGCCCATGCCGCCGGCGCCGAGCTTGCGCAGGAAGGTGAACTGGGGCATGGCGCCCTGGTGCTGGATCAGGTTGCGCAGGTCGATGCCCTGGTGCTTGGTCAGCAGATGGGCATTGAGCAGGTGCTGGAGGAAGCCGAGGGCGTCGACACCGGGAGACGCCCGTTGCGCCTCGTCACGTGCCCGTTCCAGGGTCGGACGGGGGACCCAGCCGTTGGCTTCGACCATGGCGACGGCCCGCTCAAGGGTCGGGGGCATGATGATGGGCGGAAGGGCGTCGCTCATGGGTGCGGCTGGTATAGGCAGCTGGCATGGGCGCCGCAACCCCGGGTGCAGACTGGGCCGGACCGGTGTCCGCCGGGCGTCAGGCACGCCGGGACGGTGGCGCAGGGAACCGCGCCGACGGGCTGGACGGCATCCCCATCCGGTGGTTCCGGAGGGGGCGTCCAGGTCATTTGCGACGATTTGTCCCCTGGTGCAGCAGTTGCCGGCTTAGATCATGCCCCATCGTATCTTGCATCGTCCGCGTAATTGGCGTACCTTTTGCTCAGACTCCTGCACCAAGGATGCTACATGGCCCTCCAGCTCCGGCAAAACCTCAACCTGCGGATGGAGCAGAAGCTCAAGCTGACGCCGCAGATGATCCAGTCGATCGAGATCCTGCTGCTGCCGCAGATGGCGCTTGAAGAACGGATCATGAACGAGGTCGAGTCGAATCCGGTGCTGGAGATCTCGGATGCGCCGGATCTGGCCGAGGGGGGCGGCGACAGCATCGACCGCTGGAGCCGTGACAGCTCCGATCCGGCCTGGTTGCGTCGCTCCTCGCGCGGGGCCAACCAGGACGAGGACGCCCCGGACAAGATGGCGGCCCTGGCGGCGACTCCCGACAAGGCCCCCAGTCTGGCGGACCACGTGCTGGAGCAGTTGCGCTTCGTCGAGATGAGCGACGAGGAACGCGAGATGTGCGCGGACATCGCCTGGCAGCTCTCGCCCCGCGGCTTCCTGGAACTGCCGCTGTCCGAATTGTTCCCCGAGGAAAAACTGGAATGCGCGGAACACGCCTGGGAGAAGGTGCGCTCCTGCGATCCGGCTGGTATCGGCGCCCGTGATCTGCGGGATTGCCTGCTGCTCCAGCTGGCGCGCGAGCCGGGCGACAATTCCTTTGAGCAGGCGCTGATCCGCGACCATCTGGATGAAGTGCTGCGCAACCGCCTGCCGATCATCGCCCAGGCCATGGGTGTGGATGTGGAACGGGTGAAGGACGGGGTCGAGGTCATCGCCAAGCTCGATCCCAAACCGGGCCTGCCCTATGCCACCGGTGAAAGCCAGATCGTGGTGCCCGACGTGACGGTCGAACTGGATGAAAGCGGCGAATGGATCGTCAGCGTGCAGGATTCCCGTCTGCCGAAGGTCCAGGTGAGCCAGTCGTACTACCAGCTCTACGAAGCCTCCCACGACACCAAGGAACGCGAGTACCTCAAAGAAAAGATCGCCAACGCGCGTTTCATCATCGATGCGGTGGGACAGCGCAAACGCACCCTGCTCAAGATCGTCAGCGAGATCATCAAGCACCAGAAGGCGTTTTTGGAGCAGGGCATCGAACATCTGCGCCCGCTCATGCGCCAGGACATCGCGGACAAGATCGGCATGCATGTCGCCACCGTCAGCCGTGCGGTGAAGGACAAGTACATCCAGACGCCTGCGGGCATCATCCCGCTCGCCAATTTCTTCTCGGGCGGCATCGCCACCCAGGACGGCGGCGAGGCGGAATCGAGCAAGTCGGTCAAACTCAAGATCAAGAAGCTGATCGAGAAGGAGGATCGCAAGAATCCCCTCTCGGACCAGGAGATCGCCGACATCCTGGCCAAGGAAGGTCTCGACATCAGCCGTCGCACGGTGACCAAGTACCGCATTGCCGACGGCATCCCTTCCACTCGACAGCGCCGGGATTTCTGAACCATTCCGGCATGGACGTCGGGCGTGGCATCGTGCTGGTGGTGATGGCGTCGGGCCTGCTGGCCGCCGACGCGGATCCGGTGTTGGGACCGGGGGCTTTGGATCCGGTGCCGGCACCGGTCGTGCCGACGCCTCGCGCCCGACCCGGGGGGCTGGCGACGTTGCTGGGATCCACGGAGACGGCGCCGGGCGGGGTGCCATCCGGCGCCTGGTGGATCCGCTGGGATCAATACCGGACCCTGGTGGTGATCGATGACGCGGGCGGCCAGGCCCGCTCCGCCTGGGTCGTGACCTACGAGCTCGGCGGTGCCCTGGCGGTGGCGTACCGGGCGCTGGTCAGCCGTGAGGCCGATGGCGGCCTGCGCATCGATGCCCGGGCGGCGGTGCTGAGCGGGCCGCAGTCGGTGCAATGGTCGCCGGACAGTTTTGTCATCGGACACGACCGGTTGGTGACGACCCACGACGACGATCCCACCCATCCCGGCAATCAGGGTGAGATCGAACGCCATCTCGATCCGCAGCGCGATGCGGAAGGATTCGGCAAGGCCCGTGCCCAGGCCCAGGCGGCGGTGGGCGACGGGACCTGAGCCGTCAGGCCATCGGATTGCGCATCACGGGATGCACCGGATCCGCGGCGCCGGTGCTGTCGCGGCGGAAATGGGTCCCGACGCTGGCGGTGCGGGCTTCGGCCGCGGTGGTCACCAGCGCGGCGACGGTGAGCAGGTTCTGCAACGTCCAGCCGGGGATGCCGCGATGTTCGCCGCGTGCCTGGTGGGTGGTCCAGAAGGCGATGGAACGGCGGGCGGTGGCAAGGTCCTGGGCCGTGCGTTCGATGCCGACACGCCGCCACATCAAGGCCCGCAGGCTGAAGGTGAGGTCGGCGACATCGAGCGACTCCGAGGCCGGCTCGGCCTTGGACACCACCAGCCGCACCCGGCCGGGCGAGCCGCCGGCACCGGCGGCGGCGCGGCCGGCGCGCAGCCCCATGACCAGGCCTTCGAGCACGCTGTTCGAGGCGAGACGGTTGGCGCCATGCAGGCCGGTGCAGGCGACCTCGCCCGCCGCCCACAGGCCGGGGAGGGTGGTGCGGCCCTGGGCATCGGTGCGCACGCCGCCGCAGTGGAAGTGGGCGCTGGGATGGACCGGCAGCCATTCGCGGGTCACGTCGATGCCGAACGAGGCGCACATGCGGGTGATCGACGGGAAACGCTGGCGCACGAAATCCGCACCCAGATGGGTGGCGTCGAGCCACGCATGCGTCGCCCCGGTGCGGGCGAGTTCGGCGATGATGCTGCGCGAGACCACATCGCGTGGTGCCAGTTCCGCATCGGGGTGGTACTTCGACATGAAGCGTTCGCCGTCGCTGTTCTTGAGCACCGCGCCTTCGCCGCGCATGGCTTCGGTGATGAGCTGGCGGGCGGCACCGGCAATGTAGAGCGTGGTGGGGTGGAACTGCATGAACTCGCAGTCCGCCACCTCGGCCCCGGCGCGATAGGCCATGGCCAGGCCGTCGCCGGTCGCCCCGGCGGGATTGGTGGTCTCGCGCCAGACCCAGCCGCAGCCGCCGGTGGCCAGCACGGTGCTGCCCGCCAGGGCGGCGATGAGTTCGCCGCGCCGGTAATAGAGCACGCCGGTGATGTGGCCGTCGGTGGTGATGAGGTCGATGGCGAAGGCTTCCTCGACCACGGTGATGCGCGGGTGGCGCAGCACGGCGGCGGCGAGCGAACGGGCGACTTCGCGGCCGGTGGAATCGCCGGCGGCATGGACGATGCGACGGGCGCTGTGGCCGCCTTCGCGCGTCAATTCCAGGCGGCCGTGGTCCCGGTCGAAATGGCAGTCCTTGTCGATGAGGAAATGGATGGCATCGGCGGCGTCGGTGAGGATGTCGCGTACCGCCGTCTCGTCGCACAGGCCGGCGCCGGCGACACAGGTGTCGCGTACATGCAGCGCCAGATCGTCGCCGGGTTCACGCGCGTCGGTGTCGAGCACCGCCGCCACGCCTCCCTGGGCGTAGACGGTGTTGCTCTCGGCGAGGTTCTCCTTCACCAGCAGCAGGACT
Source organism: Brasenia schreberi (assembly GCA_036023115.1). Classification (NCBI taxonomy): domain Eukaryota; kingdom Viridiplantae; phylum Streptophyta; class Magnoliopsida; order Nymphaeales; family Cabombaceae; genus Brasenia; species Brasenia schreberi. The sequence goes on along the minus strand of JAYKKT010000026.1, from coordinate 224,240 downwards.
TCGCTGCCGGCATCGGCCGCCGCGAGGGCGGCGCACAGGCCGGCGACGCCACCGCCGACCACCAGCACGTCCGCCTCCAGATGCGGCCGACGACGCAGATCGAAGCCGACGAGATGGCGGGGTACGGAAGGGCTGGCGAGGGGAGCGCTCTGCATGGACAGCATGATTGCCGGCCGTCATCCCGGCGCCAGTCGTCGCCGGGCGGCAGGCGTCAGACCGGCGCGAGCAGCCGCGCGGCCGCCGCGAACTGGCGGCCCCGGTCATCGAAACCCTGGAACATGTCGAACGAGGCGCAGGCCGGACTGAGCAGGACGTTGCCGCCGGCGGGCAGGGCGGCGACCGCATGGCGCACCGCGTCCAGCAGCGTGGGATGTTGCCCGGCCTCCACGCCAGCCCGGGCGAGCGCGGCGGCGATGGCGGGTCCGGTCTGGCCGATGACCAGGGCGGTGGTGGGTTCGTGCCGGGCCGCGATGGCCGCTGCGAGCGCCTCCCAGCGCGCCCCCTTGTCCGAACCGCCCAGGATCACCGCCAGGGGGCCGGAGCAGGCGGCGATGCCGGCCATGGCGGCTTCGGGCGTGGTGGCGATGGAATCATTGATGAAGCGCAGGCCGTGCGCCGTGTGCACGGTCTCCAGGCGATGCGGCAGAGGACGCACCGTGCGCAGGCGCGGTGCCACCAGGACCGGATCGAGGCCGAGGTGCAACGCCACCGCGATGGCGAGGGCGGCATTGCGGGCGTTGTGGTCGCCCAGCACCGGCAGATCGGACCGCTCCGCCACGGCGCGCCCGTCGGCGGTGATGAAACGGCCACCGTCGTAGCGCACCGGTGCCACGGCGGGCGGCAGCGTGACGCCCAGTTCGCGGGCGCGGGCCACGGCTTCGGGAGCGGCGGCCAGTGCGCCGGACCAGGCACCGACGCCCAGTTTGGCGCGGTGGTAATGGTCCAGATCCGGATGCCAGTCGAGGTGGTCGACCGCGAGCGAGGTGATGATGGCGGCGGCGAACCCCGCCACCTGGGGGATGGCGCGTGCCGCACTGACGGCCAAGCCGTGCAGTTGGAAGCTCGACCATTCGCAGACCAGCGGCGCCGCGGGGCCGATGCGCTCCAGCATGTCCAGAAGCGGATCGTAGCTGTTGCCGGCGACCTCCCAGCCCAGCAGCGTGCCGAGGATGCGGGCGGTGGTGCTCTTGCCCTTGGTCCCGGTCACTGCCACGCGCGGGCCGTGATGGACCGCGCAGAACAGCGCCTCGGGGCTGGTGACCGGGGCATGCCGGGCCGGCCAGGCGCGGGGCGGGATGGCGGGCGAGGCGACGATGAGGTCGCATGCCGTCAAGGCCGGATGCGAACCATCGCCCACCAGCCAGGGCCAGCCGGCGGTGCGGGCGGGATCGGCCAGCGCGCCGAAGCTGTCGATCGGCTTGGCGTCGAGGATGGTGACGGCAGCACCGTGTGCGGCGCAGAAACGGGCGGCTGCGGCGCCGCCACCGTGACGGCCGTAGCCCCAGACGAGGACGCGTCGGCCGCGCAGATCAGCAAAGGTCATGAGGGAATCCGGACAGGGTCAGTGACGCCGACGCAGTTTGCGGTAGCGCCACAGCCACCAGACACCGCCCACCAGCAGCGGGCCGAAGGCGAGGGAGATGCACATGTAGAACGGCCACATGTGGTCGGTCTGCGGGAACGGCAGCATCACGTTCATCGAGAAGAAGCCGCTGATCAGGGTCGGCCACAGGGCGGCGATCATGAGGGCGTTCATGATCTTCATCTGGTTGTTGACGTTGTTGTTGATCAGGCCGAGCGAGGCGTCGAGCAGGAAGTTGATCTTGCCGGCGGTGAAGGCCGCATGGTCGGTGAGCGATTGCAGGTCACGGGTCAGGGCGTGCAGGCGGCCGATGCCCTCGGCGGTCAGCCATTCATGCGCCGATTGTTCGGCAAAGGAGATGACGCGCTGTTTGTCGAGCAGGCTTTCGCGCACCTTGCCGGCGATGTTGCCGCAGCGGCCGATGTTGTAGAGCATGCGCTGGGGATCGACCTCACCGGCGCGGGCATTTTTGCGGAAGATGCGCTGGGACAGGTGTTCCAGCTCCAGCGAGACGAGCTCGAGCAGGTCGGCCAGGCGTTCGATGGTGGTGTCGAGCAGCGCGGCGAAGATCTGTTCCGAGGTGGTGGCCCCGGCCTTGCAGGCCCGCTGGCTGAAGATGCGGAACGACCAGGGTTCGTCGTAACGCAGGGTCACCAGCAGGGTCTTGGTGAGGATGAAGGTGATGGTGGTGGCTTCGGGCGCTTCGGTCTCGGTCTTGAGCAGCATCGAGGCGGCCATGCGCACCACCTGACCGTCGCGCGACAGACGGCTCGACGCCTCGATCTCCTGCATCGCCGCCCGGCTGGGCATGTCGATACCCACTGCGGCCTCGATGCGGGTCTCCTCTTCGGCCGTCATGTTGATGACGTCGAGCCACACGGCGGTGGCGGGGATGGGATCGTCCCCGAGTTCCTGACGGGTCAGACCGCGTTCATTCGGGATCCACGCGACGATCATGCCGGCACCTCCGCCCTTCGGTCACTGGCGAGGCGGCATCCTTGGATCCAGGGTGGGCACGGCAAGCAGCCGCCGCCGGGCTGCGCTCACCGGGGAGCCAGGGCCAGATCGAGCAGCCGGTCCAGGTCCGGGCGGTCCTTGGCCGCCACGCCGACGTGCTGGTGCAGGACCAAGGCCGCATCGGCCGGCAGGAGCGCCGCCAGTTTCACCGCATCCTTGCCGGTCACGACCAGGGTGGCTCCGGCCTGCCGGGCGGCGGTCTGGAGGGCGAGGGCATCGCGTGCGTCGAAATGGTGATGGTCGGGGTAGCGCCAGCTGGCCACCACCTGCCAGCCCAGGCGGCAGGCGACGGCCTCGAAACCACGGGGATTGCCCAGGCCCGACGCCAGCAGCACCGGCTTCCCCGCGAGCAGGTCGGGAGCACGTTCGTCCTGGCCCGCGAGGCCGGTCAACCAGACCCGTTCCTCGGCCAGGCGCAGCACCGGTTTGCCCCAGCGGCCAAGGTCGGTGAGCAGTGCGGCGAGCGTGGTCGGAGCGATCAGGTCGCCGCGCGTTACCACGATGACGGAGGCACGGGCCAGTCCGGAGCGGGCCTCGCGGTCGTAGCCGAGCGGCAGGACGCCGCTGAACGGACGGGTGGCGTCGATCAGGACTACATCCAGGTCCCGGTGCAGGCGACGGTGCTGGAAACCATCGTCCAGGATCAGGCAATCGGCTCCGGCGGCGAGGGCGCGATGGCCGCCGGCCACGCGATCGGCATCGCAGATCACGGGACATTCCGCCACCGTGCGGGCCTCATCGTTGTCGGCGCCGTCACCACGATAGCCGCGCATGAGGATGGCGGGACGCCGACCGCGGGCGATCAACGTGCAGGCGATGGCGCGCGTCACCGGCGTCTTACCGGTACCGCCGGCGGCGAGATTGCCGACCGAGATCACGGGGACGTTCAGGCGCAAGGCGGGCAGCCAGCCCAGGTCGTAGAGCCGGTTGCGCAGCGCGGTGAGCGGACGGAACACGCACCATGCGGGCAGCAGCAACCAGCGCAGCGCGGTGCCCGGGATCTCTTCGCGCCAGCGGCCGCGTTTCCAGCGGATCAACACGGGGATCGCCCCGGACCGGCCCCGTTCATCCCAGCCCCACCTCGCCGGTGCCGCCGGCACAGGTGCGCGCCCAGAGCCGGCGGCCCTGGGGGTCCAGCACCACCAGCACGCCGGCTTCCGGCACGACATGCGGCAGGAATTCATCGAAGTCGCTGACGGTCGATTCGGCGAGGTCGTGACCGAACCAGTCCGAGACGGTGCGCAGACTGACGGCGGATTCCGCTTGGGCGCGACGGGCGATCTGTCCCAGACGTTCGCTGGAGGTGGCGTCGATCACCGCCACCGCCGGCACGATGTGGTCGGCGATGGGATGGTTGGTGTGGACGCGCAGCATGGTGGGATCGGGATCGTCGAGCGTCGCCGTGCGCTGACCGGTGATTTCGACCGAGATGCGGCGTCCATCGCCGGCGAGCAGATGCAACGCCCCGCCGCCGAAACGCGGACCGGCTTCCAGGCGTTTTGCCGCCGTGGCGTAGTCGGGCACGTTCAAGGCGCTGGCGAGCATGTGGGCGGCGACCAGGCCGGGACGACCGTCGTTGATCCGCAGTTCGTTCCAGACGCCGGCGAGTCGGGCCTCCGACACCCCCGCCACGGGGTGGACCCCGGCGATGGTGAGCGTGGCGGTGCGTGGACCGTTGCTGGGTTGGCGACGCACCACCGCGAGGCGGTCGATGAAGAACGGATCCGGTGCCCAGCCCAGCACCAGCAAGGGGTGCTGGTCCCGCACCCGGGCCGGGCCGAAGGCCATGAAGGTGCTGGCGGCGGGTGGTGTCCGGGAACCGAAATGGCTGAGCAGATCGCTGAAACCATGCACCAGCATGAGGTCTTCGGCGGTGATGCCCGCCCCCCGTGCCAGGCCTTCGAGCTCCATCCACAGGGCAGGATCAAAGGCCTGGAAGGCAGGCTTGGCGGCGCGCATCAGGTCGTGCAGGACCATGCGGTCGAGAGCGGGATTGATGCGCATCAGGCGTTCGGCGGCAAAACCCGCCAGCCCGCCCAGTTCGGCACGGAAGATCTGTCCGAGGGCTTCGCCCATGGCCCAGGGGGTGCCGCGCACGGTGGTCACAGGGATGGGCACGGTCAGGGCAGGGTCACGCACGCCAAGTGATGTATCTGCGAGGATGCCAGAGTCGAGGATGTCCGCCGGTTGCTCCGGAGTGCCGGTGTCTGCGACGTGGCGCCGGGATCGCCAAGAGCATACCGAGTTGACTCTTGAATCCAAAAGGTCGGCCCTACCTTTCGCGCCCCGTTGGCCTATCGGTTGACGAGGAGAGACTACGATGCCCAAAGCGACAAAAACTCCGTCCACACCTGTCAGCAAAGTGGTGAAGAATCCGGTGTCGTTCTCCAGCCCCTTCGATGCGGGCGAGCTGGCCAAGTGGCGTACGCTGCTGGTCCAGCGGCGGGGCGAGATCAGCGGTGACATCGCCGGTCTGGTGAAGGATGCGATGGAGGCCGAAGACGGTCACACCACGCCCAACCACATCGCCGAGCGCGGTTCCGATGCGGATCTCCAGGACCTGAGCCTGGGTGTGGCCGGCGACGAGAAGGAACTGCTGTGGCAGATCGATCGCGCCCTGCGCAAGATCGATCGCGCCGACCCGATCCCCTTCGGGTTGTGCGAGTTCACCAAGCAGCCCATTCCCAAGACCCGGCTCCAGCTCATCCCCTGGACGCCGCTGTCGATCGAGGGGGCCGAGCGTATGGAACGCGAAGGCCTGACCCTCCAGGACATGCTCGAAGACGGCTGACGCACGATGAACCCCGGCAACCCTGCCGGGGTTCATCGCTTTTCCCGTCCTCCGCAGCGCCGGTAGGCGGTGGCGTCCGCTGCCGGCGCTGCACACTGTGGCGCCATGCCCCGCGTGCTGCTCATCAGCAAGGCTCCGCTCGCCCGTCGCATCGACGCGGCGATCCTGGAACGTCTGTTCGCCTGCGGCGGACTGGATGCGGCCCGGGTCGACCGTGCCATGCGCAACCACGACGCCACCCGGCGCACGGTGCTGGACGTCCTGGCTGGCTGCGACGTGCACGACGTGGCGCTGGATGCGGTGACGCCGGCCGACGCGATCGGCTGCGAGGTCATCATCACGGTCGGCGGCGATGGTACGGTGCTGGCCGCCAACGCCCTGGGGGCGACCTGTCCGCTCATCACGGTCAACTCGGATCCGGGTGGATCGATCGGCGTATTCACCCGCTGCCATGCGGGCAACGTGGCTGCGCTGGTCGCTGATTGGCGTGCGGCCCGGGCGGTGGTCGAGGAGATTCCGCGCCTCGCGGTGCGCATCCCGGAACGGCCGCTTTTGCACGTCCTCAACGACTGCCTCTTCGCCAGCACCAACCCGGCGGCCATGACCCGGTACGTGGTGCAGGCCGATGGCGTGAGCGAGCGTCAACGGTCCAGCGGCGTGTGGATCGCCACGGCGGCGGGTTCGACGGCGGCCATCCAGAGCGCGGGCCTGGCCCCGGTCCCGCGCGATCGCGCGGCCTTGCTGTTCAAAGTGCGTGAGCCGTTTCACGGCCATCACCCCCTGACCCTGCTGGAAGGGGTGCAGCAGCCTCCGCGGGGCCTGCGTCTGATCCCCGCCATGCCGGACATCGTGCTTTATATCGATGGCTCGCATCAACGGCATGTGCTGCCGCCGGGATCGGTGGTCGATTTCTCTGCGGGCGAGATCCCGTTGCGTTTGTTGCGTCCGGCTTGAAAGCCGCCACGAAAAGGCCGTCCACCGTGGCACACTCCGGCCCGATCGCCAGCACTCGTCGGTGCCTTGTCGATGGCGTCCGCCGAGCCTTTGGATGAGATTGCACTTATGCTTCTGCTTGTGCATCATCAGCGATCAGACGGCGAGATCGACACCTACCATCTCAAACCCGGACGGAAGTTCCATGTGGGGCGCGGTTCCAATTGCGAGGTCCGCGTCCTGGATCTGAGTCTGAGCCGACGTCATGCCGCTCTCGAGTGGATCGACGAACGATGGACCATCACCGACCTGATGAGCACCAACGGTTGCCGGCTTGACGGTGATCCCCTGGTCGGCACCCGGCCGGTGCTGGACGGTACGATCATCTCCATGGGGCAGACCACCCTGGTCGCCGCCTTGCGTCCGCTGGTGGATGCGGTGGTCGCCATCGATGAGGAATTGCTGCCTGAAACCGGGGATGATGAGGCGGTCCCGTCTCCCATCATGGAGGACGAATCCCGCAACCTGACGCCCCAGACGGAATCGCCGCGCAAGACCACGTCCGGCGCCTTGACGCTGAACCGCCGGGAGCCTGCTGTGGTGGCGCCCGTCGTGGTGGTGCCAGCCGAGCAGAGCGAGCCAGGCAGCGGCGAACAGCGGTACGTGATCACCGTCCTGGGCCGGCGCGTCGGGCCGTTGAGCCACGCCCAGGCGCACGATCTCAAGGAACGGGAGAAGGCCGGCACGCTGCACATGGCGGATCTGGAGTCGTATCCGCGACCGTCGTGAGCCGATCGTCCTCCGGACATGAAACGGCCCGTCTCTGCTTGGCAGGGACGGGCCGTTTTTTTTCGCGTGATCCGCTCAGGGCTGGGTCGAGACGCCGCCGGTGGTCTGGGCGCGGGCCAACTGGAAGCCGACGCGGTTGACCGCATCCAGCCAGGCCAGGGCGCTGGCGTGGACGATGTCGGTGCTCAGCCCCTTGCCGCCGACCGCCGCCCCGCTGATGCGGGCGCGGATGGACACCTCACCCAGGGCGTCGCCGCCCCGGCTGACCGAGCGCAGACGGAAGTCCTCGATGGAACCCTCCATGCCGACGATGCGGTTGATGGTCTTGACCACGGCATCCACCGGGCCGTCGCCGGTGGCGGCGTCGGTGTGGATCTCGTCACCCTTGCGCAGACGCACGGTGGCGGTGGCCAGGGTCGCGGGCGAAGCGGCATCGCCGGCGGACGAGGTGGCCTGGACGTACTCCATGCTCCACACCGACATGGTGCGACCGCGCACGGTGGTCTCGACCAGGGCGATCAGATCGCCGTCGTAGACCTCCTTTTTGCGGTCGGCCAGGGCCTTGAAGGCGTCGAACACGTTGTTCAGCGCGGTGTCGTCCAGGGTGAAGCCCAGCTTGCCCAGGCGGCTGCCCAGGGCGGCGCGGCCGGAATGCTTGCCCAGCACCATGTTGGTGTCGGGGACGCCGACCGAGGCCGGGGTCATGATCTCGTAGCACTCGGGGTTCTTCAGCACGCCGTGCTGGTGGATGCCGCTTTCGTGGGCGAAGGCGTTGTCGCCGACGATGGCCTTGTTGCGCTGCAAGGGCAGGCCGGTGATGGACTGCACCAGGCGGCTGGCGGCGTACAGGCGCTCGCTCTGGATGCCGGTGGTCACGCCAGGGAACTGGTCCTTGCGCACCCGCATGGCCATGACGACTTCTTCCAGCGCGCAGTTGCCGGCACGCTCGCCGATGCCGTTGATGGTGCATTCGACCTGGCGGGCGCCGGCGCGCACGGCGGCCAGGCTGTTGGAGACGGCCAAGCCCAGGTCGTTGTGGCAATGGACGCTGATCACCGCCTGGTCGATGTTGGTGACGTTGGCGCGCAGGTAGGTGATCAGATCGGCGTAATCGCTGGGATAGGCGTAGCCGACGGTGTCGGGGATGTTGACGGTGCGGGCTCCGGCCTCGATCACCGCCTGGACGACCTCGGCCAGGAACTCGGGTTCCGTGCGGCTGGCGTCCTCGGGGCTGAACTCGATGTCGTCGATCAGGGTCTTGGCATAGGCCACGGCTTCGCGGGCCTGCTTGACGATCTCGTCCTTGGCCTTGCCCAGTTTGAACTGGCGGTGGATGGCCGAGGTGGCCAGGAAGACGTGGATGCGGGCGCGCTCACCGGCGGGCTTGACCGCTTCGGCGGCGCGGTCGATGTCGCCCTTCAGCGAGCGGGCCAGACCGGCGATGCGGGCGCGGGTGGTGATTTCCGCGATGGCCTTGACCGCGGCGAAGTCGTCCGGCGAGGCGATGGGGAAACCGGCCTCGATGACATCGACGCCCAGGGCTTCCAGGGCCTTGGCGATCTCCAGCTTTTCCGCCAGGTTCATCGACGCACCGGGCGATTGTTCGCCGTCGCGCAGGGTGGTGTCGAAGATGATGACGCGGTTGGGGTCGCGGGTGATGGGGGAGGAATTGGTGGTGTTCATGGCGTGGCGACCGCGCAGATCATGCGGGTCGTTCCGATGGCGTCAGGTGTTGGAATCGGCGAGGCCGGGAGCAACGCGCTCGACCGGCCCGGGAACGGGGCTGCACTGGCCTCTCAGGCCAGGAACCCCTGGGTAAGTCGGGAGCCAAGAACAGGGCGAACACCGTACATGACGGCGCAGGATGCCGGACCAGGGGGGATGGTCAAGTCCGGGACGAAGCGGGGTGCGGCAGCAACGCCGACGCCGACCCGGTGGGGTCGGCGTCGGACGGATGGGGCACGCGATCGCGGTTTCAGGCGATGACGTTGCTTTGGGCAAGCAGGCTGACGATCTGCGCGATCACCGTGTCCTCGCTTTCCTGGCCGGTCAGGCGCAGGTCGCAGGGCGTGGTCGAGCGGCCCGAGGGATCGACTTCGATCACCAGCGAGGGGACCGCGCCGATCAGGGCCTGGACGGCGCTGTGGTCGGCAAGGCCGATGGCGTTGGTGGTCGAGACGACGATGTGGCCGGCGTTGAGGAACAGGTGGGCGACTTCGCCGAAGCGGCGCACCAGTTCGTGCTGGGTGGCGTCGGCGGTGAGGTCGTGGTCCACGCCCAGGAGGACGTTGGTGCCGTCCAGCAGGTAGGCGTTGCGCCCCTGGGCGAACAGCGCCTTTTCGACCGCACGGGCGTAGCGGTGTTTGCCCACGCCGGCCTTGCCGACGAACATCACCAGGGCCGGCAGGTGGCCGAAACGGGCGGCTCGGTCGCTGGCGGTGACGCCGCCCTTGATCCAGGCGAAGTCGCGCAGGCGGGCCTCGGTACGCAGACTGTCCTGCTCGTCGGTGACGGCGGCAGTGACGATGCCGCCGCCGGCCACGTCATAGCCGTCGACGATGACGAAACGGCCGGTGGCTTCGCTTTCGCTGATGAGATCGAAGGCGATGGGCGTGCGGGTTTCGAGGATCAGATCGGCGACGTCGTGGCGGCCGACCTCCTGCTTGTCGAGTTCGCCGCTGAGGGCCGAGGCGTCGATGACCTTGAGGATCTTGTGGATGCTCACCGGCACCGCGGCGGTGCCGAGCTTGAGCTTGTAGTCGCGGCCCGGGACGAAGGGCTTGCGGCCGAGCCAGATGAGGTTGGCGCGGAAGCGGGTGCCGACGAGCGGGGCGTGGTCCCGGTGGCTGAGGATCTCGCCCCGGGTGACGTAGATCTCTTCGGACAGGGTGAAGCCGGTGGACCAGCCGGCGTCGATTTCGCTGCGGGGCGCGGTGTTGAAGCCTTCGATGGACTTGATCGAGACGACCTTGTTCGAGGGCGAGAACACCACCGTGTCGCCGACCTTGGCGGTGCCGGCGTCGATGCGGCCGGCGAAGATGCGGCGGTCGTCGCCGTCGCCGGTGAACTTGTAGACCGCCTGGAGCGGCATGCGCAGGGGCAGGTTGGTCTTGGGCGCCTGTTTGGCGAAGCCGTCGAGGCATTCGAGCAGGGTGGGACCCTTGTACCACGCCATCTCGGGGATGCGGTTGGTCAGGTTGGCACCGTGCAGGGCGGCGATGGGGATGACCTGTTTCGGGCTGACGGTGCCGATGCCCGCGAGGAACTCGCGGTATTCCTTCTCGATCTTGTCGAAGGCCTCCTGGCTGTAGTTCGCCAGGTCCATCTTGTTGACCACCACCACGACCTGTTTGATGCCGAGCATGCCGAGGATGTAGCCGTGGCGGCGGCTGTTTTCACGCACGCCTTCTTTCGCATCGATCACCAGCACGGCGGCTTCGGCGCGGGCGGCGCCGCTGATCATGTTCTTCAAGAACTCGATGTGACCGGGGGCGTCGATGATGATGTAGTCGCGGCGGTCGGTCTTGAAGAAACAGCGGGCGGTATCGATGGTGATGCCCTGGTCCTGTTCGTCGCTGAGCGCATCGAGCAGGAACGCGTATTCGAACACCTTGCCGGTGCGGGCGCATTCGGCGCGCACGGCGGCGAGCTTGCCCTGGGGCAGGGCGTTGGTGTCCGCCAGCAGGCGGCCGACGACGGTGGACTTGCCATGGTCGACGTGGCCGACGATGACGATGTTCATCTGTTCGCGGCTAACGACGCTGGTTTCGAGTTGCGGGTTTCGGGTTTCGGGAGCGAGAGTCATCGATGATTCCGTTGCCAGTGGTCGCAGGGTGGGATGAGCGAGTCGGGCAACGGATGTCGGTGGTGAACCCGAAACCCGAAACCCGAAACCCGAAACTACATATATCCCTGCTTGCGCAGTTCTTCGAGGCCGTGCTTGCCGTCCTGGAGGCGGCCCGAACGTTCGGCGATGTTGCGCAGCGCACCGCTCTTCAGTTCGGCAATGATGTCATCGACGTTCTTGGAGGTGGACTGGATCGGGTTCTGGCAGGGGCCGCAGCCGAGCGAGCGGTAGCGTTTGCCGTCGCCCTGGTCGTAATAGAGCGAGACGGTGGGGATGTTCTCGCGCTTGATGTATTCCCAGATGTGCAGTTCGGTCCAGTCCAGCAGGGGGTGGATGCGCACGTGGGTGCCGGGGGCGAAGTCGGTCTTGAACTGGTTCCACAACTCGGGCGGCTGGTCGCCGACGTTCCATTCGTTGTTCTTGTCGCGGGGCGAGAAATAGCGCTCCTTGGAGCGGCTGCCTTCCTCGTCGCTGCGGGCGCCGACGATGACGCCGTGGAACGGGTCGGAGTTGTTCCAGATGTCGTACTGGCCGGTCTGGAGGTTCAGTTTGCGGCGCACGCCGGTGCCTTGCAGGGTGGCCTTGAGCGCGCCGGCCTTCAGCCGCGAACAACAGGTGGTGCGGTCGACTTTGTCGGGGTGGCCATCGGGCAGGTGGACGGTGGCGGGATAGGTCGCACCGGCGGCGAGGGTGGCCTCGTCCTGGCCGACGATCATGGTCAGTTTGTAGTCCAGGGCGAGGCGATCACGGTAGGTGATCATCTCGGGCAGCTTGTAGTTGGTGTCGATGTGGACGAGCGGGAACGGCACATGGCCGAAGAACGCCTTGCGCGCCAGCCACAGCAGCACGGTCGAGTCCTTGCCGATCGACCACAGCATGCACATGTGCTCGAAGTGGCGGTAGGCCTCGCGCAGGATGAAGACGCTCTGCTGTTCCAGGTGGTCCAGATGATCCATTTTCGCTCCGATGGGATGGGTCTTGTGCGTGGAAACGAACAGGAGGCAAGCAACGCCGTCCGTATGGCTGACATGCGTGGCCCGTTGCCGGGGCATGTCGGATGCGTACAGCACCCCCGGCCACGGGAGCGGGGCCGGGAGTCGGCAGCATGTACGCAGCGTGGCGGTGGTTCGTTGGTGTGCTTTCCCCCGGTCTGCGTCCTTGTGCCGGCCTGATGCTGGCGCTGCCGTTGGCGGCGGTCGAGTGGTCCGGGGAGCTGGTGGTCGAGGAATCCGTGACCTGCACCGGGGTGGCGGCCTCGGCGCGCAACGAACTGCGGGATTACCGCGAGCAGTTGACCACCCGTCTGGCCCAGGCGCGGGCCGAGATCCCGGTGCAGCCGCCCACCGTGGCCAAGCAGTTGCGCGAGGATGCGCTGTTGTTCCAGAATGAACTGGTGCGCATCAGCGTCGCCACCGGCGAGGCCATCGTGCTGTCGCGCACCGCCTTTTCGGTGCAGGGTGGCCGGGTGCTCCAGGTGGGCGAGGGGTTGAAGCTGGTGGCCGACCGCACGACCAACCAGGCGGTGGCGGTGGTGGGGGGCCGGCGCGAGACGGCGGTCCTGGCACCGATGCCGCTCGCCCGTTCGCTGCCCGGCGGCGGGCCGATCAACACCCTGCACGGCTTTCCGGTCTTCCCCATGGGCATCACGGCCGAGGGGCGCTCCTGCCAGGTGCAGGTGGCACCGGATCTGCCCAATCCCTACGCCCTGGCCACCACCGCCGTCCGCGACGAGGACCGGGATTCGCTCAATGCGGTGCTGGCCGAGCTGCCGGGCATGCCGATGGTGGTGGAATACGTCGATGGGCAGATTGCGCACCGCTGGACGGTGGTGTCGGTGCAGGCGAAACGGCTGGAGGCCGAGGTCTTCACCCTTAGCCCGTGAAGCGGTTCAGGCTGGGCGGCCCGATGCCGCCAGCCGTTGCAATTCCGGGGCGCTCAGTTGGTGATACGCGGGCAGCAGGTGGTCCCAGGTGCGGGCCGGAACGTGCCGGGCGGCGCGGGCCACGCCCCGGGCGGTAAGGGGGGCGTCGGAACCGCAGGCGATGCCGGGGTACCAGCGTTCCGCGAGTCCGGGCTTGGCCGCGAGCGCCGGACCGATGGCGGTGGCCCCGGCGAGCAACGCGGGATCGCAGGTCAGCGGCGTGTCATCGCGGGCTGCGATGGTCGGCCCCGGCACCGTGAGCACGCCCTGTTCGATCTGGATGATGGCGTGAAAGGTGGTGTCGCGTTTGAGCGGGACCAGCACCCACCAGCGACCGTCGCCGGCCTCGGCGGCGCGGGCGGTGAGGCTGTCCACCGCGTGCACCGGCACCTGTTCCAGCCAGGCCAGGGTGCGGGCCGCGACGCAGCCGATGCGCAGGCCGGTGAAGCTGCCGGGGCCTTCGGCCACGGCCAGGGCGGAGGGCAGACCGAACTCCCGGATCAGGCCGTCGAGCAGGCCGGCGAGGTGGCGCTCGGCTTCGCCGCCGGCGAGATCGCGGTACGCCAGTTCCCGGCCGTCGTCGGCGAGCAGGCAGGCGGAAGCGGTGCGGGCCACGGTTTCAAAAGCGAGCAGCATGCGGGCGCAGCCTGGGATGGCGGGCGTCGAGGCAATGCGTGGCCCGGGCGCGTCGGGTTGCCGGGCTGCCAATGGACCGCCGCCGGCCCGGTCTATCGTGCCGCCCATGCACGCATGGCTGGCCCTGGTATCGCTGATCCTCCTGTCGTCGTCTCTGCTGCTGCCGGGAGCGGAGGCCCACCCTGTCGGCTACCGCAGCCACGCTGCCGGGCCGGTGCTGGTGACGGTGCCGACGGATTGGAGCGCCCAGCCCCAGCCGGGGGCGGTGCTGGCGTTGCGCAGCCCCGCGCCGCCCGGCGTGGCGGTGGACGATGCGGCCAAGGCGGAGCGTGAGCGGGCCCGGGCGGCGGTGGCGGTGGTGGTGACGCCGGTGGCGGCGGGGACCACGCTGGACACCTTTGCCACCCAGTGCCGGGACGACCTGAAACGCTTCGCCACCGGCCTGGAACTCCAGACCGAGACCACCAGCGAGCGGGGCGGCATCACCTGGCGCCGGCTGCACTACCGCTTCGCCATCGGGCCCTATGCGTTCGTGCAGGAACAGCACCTGGCGCTGGTCGATGGTCAGGGCATCTGCGTGGCGGTGGGCTGCGGTGCCGATGCCGCCGAGCGCTGGGGCACGGCGTTCGCCGCGGTCGGCGCGGGCCTGCGCCGCGCCGCTCGCTGATCCGCCCCTGCGTTTTCCTTGCCGATCTTCCCCTCGCATCATTGCCGAACCGGTGTCCCTCATGCGCAACAGCCTGGCTCCTGTGATCCTCGTGCTCGCCACCGTCCTGGCGGCGGTCGTCTGGCTGCGTCTCAGCCCGGTGTCCGAACCCGGGGTCGAAGGCCCCCAGCTCATGCCCGGCATCGTCCGCCTGCCGGTCGATGAACGCAAACTGGTGCCGGCGGTGGCGCTGAACGTGGATCGCGCCCCGCTGCCGGCGGTGGCGGTCGCGGCGGCGGATGCGCCGGCTTGGCGCACGGTGCTGGTGGCTCCGGCGCCCAGCGGCGTGAAGGGCCGCAATCCCATCGCCGCCAGCGTGGTGCTGGGTCTGGCGGAGCGTCTGGTCCAGCGCGGCGCGGTGGCGGTCATCGCCCTGCCGGACAGCGAACCGGTGCCCTTGGGCGCGGATCGTCTCATCGTGGTGGATTGCGCCGATGTGGTGCCTGCCACCGCGGCCGGGCCGTGGCAGGTGACGGTGCAGATCGAGGACCGGGAACTGCGCCTGCCGACGGGGCACCCTGCCAGCGGACGCCAGCCGGAAGGAACCACCGGTGCGGGCCGGGTGTCCGTGGCCTGGGCCGCGCATGCCGACGGCCCGGTGGCCTGGGCCCAGGCCTATGCCGGTGTCGGCCGTCTGGTGGCGGATGCGGTGCTGGCCCGGCTCGGCTGCCCGCCGCGCATCATCCCGGTCCTGCCCCGCGCCGATTGGGGTGCGGCGCTGCATTTCCCTCCGCGCTGCGACGGCATCACCTGGAGCGGGGCGTTTCAGGATGAACTCGTGCGTGGTTGGATCGGCACCTGGAACGGCATCGAAGCGGATTTCCACCGGCGTCTGACCAACGGCCAATGGATCGCCCAGGCGGATGCGGCCGGTTGGCAGCGGTGGAGCAAAGAGATCGACGGTGCGCTCTGGCAGGTCGCCCGGCGCGGTCAGGAACTGACGAGCTGGCAGGAACGGGAACCCTCGGTCGAGACGCTGGCGGGCTGGTTGGCCCAGGCGAACGAACCGGCGGCACGGGCGCGATTGCAGCGCCTGAGCGCCTGTCCGGCGTTGGCGGAGGCACCCCGGGCCAGCATCGCCGCTGCGCTCGCCGCCGCCAAGGCGCCCTGACATGGCGACCGCGCCGCGCCATCACGTCGAAGTCCTCGCCCCGGCCGGCGGTCCCGACTGCCTTCCCGCCGCGGTGGCGGGCGGAGCCCATGCGGTGTTCCTGGGTCTGCGCCATTTCAACGCCCGCGGCCGGGCCGAGAATTTCCGCACGGCGGAACTGGCGCGGCACGTCGCCTACCTGCATCATCACGGGCTGAAATGCTATGTGGTGATGAACACCCTGATCCACGACGACGAATACCCCAAGGCCCTGACCCTGGCGGCGGCGGCGCAGGAGTCCGGGGTCGATGCGGTCATCGTCCAGGATCTGGGCCTCTGGCATGTGCTGGCGCGCGAGTTCCCGCGCCTGAAACGCCACGCCTCGACCCAGATGACCGTCCATGATCCCAGCCAGATCGCGGAACTCGCCCGCGTCGGGGCCGAGCGCGTCATCCTGGCGCGCGAGCTGGGCCTCGACGAGATCGCCCGCTGCACCCGCGTGGCCAACGCGCTTGGCGTCGAGACCGAGGCCTTCGTCCACGGGGCTCTGTGCTACGCCTTCAGCGGCCAGTGCCTGATGTCGAACTTCTCGGGCTGCCGCAGCGCCAATCGCGGCACCTGCGCGCAGAACTGCCGCTTCGATTACCGGGCAGAGGGCGCGACGGAACCCGACACCGTCATCTCGATGAAGGATCTGTCCGCCGCCCACCGCATCGCGGAACTGGCGGAGGCCGGCGTCTCGTCGCTCAAGATCGAAGGCCGCCTCAAAGGCCCCGAATACGTCTACACCACCAGCCGCGTCTATCGCGCCGCGGTGGAGGCCTGGCTGGCGGGCACGCGCTTCGATGCGGCCTGGGCCGCGGATCTGCTCAAGGACGTGTTCGCCCGGCCCCAGACCGACGCGCCTTTCGATCACGTCTATGGCAACGCCTCGCGCCTGCACCGCTATGCGCCCGAAAGCGACCGCGCGCCTGATGCGACGGTGATCGCGGCCGACACCCGGCATGGGGAGGTGACCGTGGAGTCCCGCGTGCCCGTCACCGCCGGCCAGGGCTATGCCTTCACCGTGGGGCGTTGGAACGGCGGTTTCCTGGTGCTGACCGCCCAGGCTGCGGGCCGCAACCGGTGGAAACTGACCGTGCGCAGCGGCATGCGCCTGCCGCCCCTGCCGCCCGGCACCGGCCTGTTCCGCAATGCCGACCATGCGCGCAAACGTGAAGCCGCCGAGGCCATGGCCGCCGTGCCCATCAGCGCCGTGCCCGAACCGACCCTTGCGGTCGAGCTCGTGCTGTCCGGCACCGAAGGCCAGCCGCTCGCCGTTGCGGCCACCGCCGCCGATGGCCGCACCGTCGTCGTCACGGGCACGGTGGCGCTGGCTCCTGCGGCCAATGCACCGCTGAGCGAGGCGCTGGTGCGCGACAAGCTCGGTGCCTTTGGCGGCACGGCGTACCACGCCGCCGGCATCCGTCTGGATTGCGCTCCCGGCCTGTTCGTGCCGGCCGGCGAGTTGAAGGCCCTGCGCCGAGCGCTGGTCGCGGCTCTGGATGCGGCTCCGTCAGCGGGAGGCCGGTCCGGCGCCGAACCGACGCTGATCCCTCCTGGGACCACCGGGGTCCCATCGGCAGGCGACACCGGCCATGCCGGACACGTTGCCGTGGTCGCTGACGCCCCGGCACCCGTGCGTCCTGAAACCCGCCTGTGGATTGCCGTCGGTTCGCTGGCCGCCGCCCGGGCCGCGCTGGCTGCCGGGGCCGACGCGGTGTGGCTGGATGATCCGACGCTCGACCTGTGGGGCGCCCAACCGCCGACGCTCGATACGTCGGACATCCCTTCCGGTGCGCTGTGGTTGCGTCATCCGCCCACCGCGCCGGTCAGTCCGCATCTTGCCGCCATCGGTCTGCCGGTGGTGGCGGGACACCTGGGCGTCATCGCGGCGGCACGGGAGGCGCACCTGCCGGTCGTCGTCGATCACTACGGCAACAGCTTCGGTCTGGCCGCTGCCGATGCCTATGCCGAGCACGGCGCGCAGGGCGTGGTGCTGAGCCTGGAATGCTCCAGCCGCGAAGTGCAGCGCCTGGCCGCCCGGCGGGCGCAGCGGGCCACGAGCCCGCGGATCGCGCTCGCCGTGCATGGCCGCGTGCCGTCCATGCTCACGCGTCAGGACCACGCCCTCGCCCCCGGCGAGCGTCGCGTCATCCAGGCCACCCCTGCGGATGGCGGGCTGCCCTATGAACTCCAACGGCGGCGCTTCGGTGGGGCCGGCTCCGACACGGTGATCTGGGAAGGCCGCCGGCTGTGTGCGCCCGCCGCCACCGCCGCCACGGCGGGTCTGGTGGATGCGTGGCTGCTGGAACTTGCGGACCTCGCGCCTGCCGCCGTCACCGAGCTGGTGGGGGCATACCGCGATCTGCGCGATGCGGCGGTACGTCAGGTGCAGGGCATTCAACCGCCCGGACCGGGCGAAGACGAGGACGCCCCGGCGGAAATCCCCCGTGATCTCGCCGACGTGCCTCTGCGCACGGCGCTTGCCCGCATCGATGCGCTTGCCCATCGGCATGCGCCGGCGGGTCTGTTCCCCGGTCATCTGCTGCGCGGCAGCCGGGTTCTGGATGCGGTGGAGGCGGTGCGGGCCGACTGAGCGGTTCAGCCGCCGGCCTGGGCCAGCGCGGCTTTGGCCGTCAGCAGTTCGCGGTAGGCATCGTGCGCGGCCTGGGCCACGGCGGGGATGCGTTCCCAACCGGTGGGCAGTTCTTCCGACAGGTCGTGCAGATTCATCTTGGCGGTGATCGCTCGGGAGCTGAGCTTCTTCACGGCGGCGCGGAGCGTTTCGAGGTCGTCCATGGTGGTCTCGCAGAACGCCAGCATGGATTTCAGCCAGGACGGTTCCAGGGCTGCACGGAGCAGCAGTGGAAGGTTGATCTGCCAACAAAAGACGGCGGTGTGCGTGGGCACACCGCCGTCGGCGGGACATCCTATCGATGTGCGGCGCTTATTTGCGGCGCGGCTTGTGCGCGTTGGGGCGCTTCGGGCCTTTTTTGTTCGACTTGGGGATGATGAGGTTCGACCGGCGTTCGGCCTTGGTGCGGGCCTGCACCACCACGCGCTGGTCGAGGTGTTCGTGGAACGCGCTTTCACGGGCCTTGAACAGGATGCGCAAGGGCACGCGCTTGAAGGGCAGGCGTTCGCGCAGGTAGTTTTCCAGGTAGCGCGAATAGCCGGGTTCGATCCAGTCCGTGCGGTTGACGAACAGGATGAAGGTGGGCGGCAGGGTGTCGACCTGGGTGCCGTAATAGAGCTTGGTGGGGACCGGGCCGACCTTTTTGGGGCGGCGGCGTTCGACCGCGGATTCCAGCAGTTCGTTGAGTTCGCTGGTGGTGACGCGCTGGCGGTTCTCGGTATTCAGCTCGACCGCCAGACGCAGAGCGTCGGACACGTTGTAGCTGGTCAGGGCGCAGGTGAACGTCACCGGGGCGTAGCGCAGGCCGGGCAGGCGGTCCTGCAACCAGGCGATGTATTTCTCGCGCGTGGCACCGCCCTGTTCCGCGATGTCCCACTTGTTCACGACGATGACCGTGGGCTTGCCTTCGACCTCGCAGAAATGCGCGATCTTCTTGTCCACCGTGCCGACCTCGTCCGAGGCGTCGAGCACCAGCAGCACCACGTCGGCGCGCTTGATCGAGCGTTCGGTACGCACGGCGGCGTAGAACTCCAGATCCTGTTCGATCTGGTTCTTTTTGCGCAGACCGGCGGTGTCGATGACGACGAAGCTGCCTTCGGGCGTGTCGAGCGGCACGTCCACCGCATCGCGGGTGGTGCCGGGATGGTCGGCGACGATGACCCGGGCCTCGCCGCACAGGGCGTTGGTCAGCGAGGATTTGCCGACGTTGCGGCGGCCCGCCAGGCAGATGCGGATGCGACCGTCATTGTCCGGGGTGACCTCGGGGCTGCCGTCGTCCTTGGCGCCGGGCAGATCCGTGCACAGGCGGTCCATGAGATCATGCAGGCCGCGCGCTTGCGAGGCGCTGATGCCGAGGGGTTCGCCCACGCCGAGCGTGAGGAAGGCATGGATCTCTTCGTCGAGGCCGTCGTGGTCGAGCTTGTTGATCGCCAGGACCACGCGGTCCTTGATGGGGCGCAGACGCTCGGCGATGATGCGGTCGAGGTGGGTCACGCCGTCGCGGCCGTCGCACAGGAAGATGATGCGTTCGGCGGTGCCGATGGCGCGCTGGACCTGGATGTAGACGTCCTGTTCCAGTTTGGCTTCGTCGACGATGCCGATGCCGCCGGTGTCCACGATGTCGATGTGCCAGCCGTCGCGGCGCACGGTGTGGATCAGGCGGTCGCGGGTCACGCCGGGGGTGGGATCGACGATGGAGATGGGTTCACCGACCAGCCGGTTGAACAGACTTGATTTGCCGACGTTGGGACGGCCGACGATGGCGACGGAGGGGCGGGACATTGTAATCAGGGTACCGATAGGGGATGGGCGGGACCGCCATCAACATTGTCGGGGCGGGCAGCGCGGGAAGCCGGTTGGGCAAAATGGAGCGGCAAGGTAAGGCAGGGCAGCCGGTCCAGCAAGCGCCACATCCGGTTGATCTCGGTGCGTTGCCGGTCGAGGCGTTGCGTGAGTTCCTGCCGTCGGCGGTCGGCCTCCGCCGCATCCAGTTCGCTCAGGTTCCGCCGCGCCTGCAGGGTCAGGGTCGCCTCTTCGACATTGCACACCGCCTCGTTCAGGGCGATGGCGGCGGTCAGGGCCTGGACCGGCGACAGGCCGGGGAAATCCCAGGCCCGTTCCAGGGCCTCGGGCCGACCGTTGAGCAGGCTGGTGTAGTTGACCAGCGAGAGCGGCAGGCCGGTGGGGTTGCGCAGCAGATCGTCGCCGCTGCCGGTGCGCTGCTGGTCGTCACCTCCGGTGGAGGCGGCGTAGATGATGCGCGTCACCAGCAGGCGGTCGAGGGCGTAGGCGAGCGGATCGCGCTCGGCCAGCGCCAGGGGAGGATCGTCGAGCGAACGCCGGGTGCGGGCGTCCTTGGGATACAGGCGTTCGTGCGCCTTGTCCGCCGAGCCGATGCCGCTCAGGGCCAGAAGGGCCTGGGTCAGGGCGGCTTCGCGTTCCGGCACCGGTTTGCGCAACAGGTCCGCCACCGTCTTGTCGGTCTGGGCGCGCAGGTCGATCTGCTGACTGACCGGCAGGGCGCCCAGGCGTTGGGCAAAGTCCGCGAGCAGCGTGGTGAGACGGGCGCAGGCCTCGGTCGCCGCCAGGGGTTCGGCTTCGCTGGCCAGCAGCAGGCGGTCGAGCGCCGGACGGATGGGATTGCCGTCCCATTCGACCGCCGGGATCTGCGTCAGGACCTCACCGTTGGTGCCACCCCCCGCCAGCATGTGCCAACGCGACATCACCCAGGGCGGGGCCTCGGCCGGTAGCGGATCGGGGGCATCGCCACCCAGACAGGCTGCGGCATGATGCAGCAGCCGGAGCTGCCAACGCCAGTGGTCGGGCAGAGTGCCGTCGTTCCCGGCATCCAGGCGCAGCACGGCGGCGGCGGTGTCGCGCGCCAGCTCCAACCAGGCGTGACGTGAGGCGAGGGCCGCTTCGGGCGCCCGGACCTCCGGGCGGGCCACCGCCTGGGCGACGAGGTGGTCGAGCA
Source organism: Brasenia schreberi (assembly GCA_036023115.1). NCBI lineage: Eukaryota > Viridiplantae > Streptophyta > Magnoliopsida > Nymphaeales > Cabombaceae > Brasenia > Brasenia schreberi. The sequence goes on along the minus strand of JAYKKT010000026.1, from coordinate 203,277 downwards.
GCGCAAGGAACAGGCCGGTCTGCTCGGGCGACGGACGCAGGCGGGCCAGGCTCTCCAACTGCTCCTTGGCGGTCGAGATATCGAGTTCCGGCCAGGGATCGCCGACGGTGGCGGAGGGTGCCAGGGCGAGGCGCAGGTAGTTCCACTCCAGCCAGGTGCGCAGGGCGTCGTGGGTGTCCTGTCGCTGGCCGGCGGCATCCACCGTGGCGGAGGCCAGGGCCAGGGCGGTTCCGGCGTGTTCTCGGTCGGCCAGCAGGGCGAGGCGGGTCATCAACAGGGGGCGTTCACGCCAACGCGGCGGCGCGCTGGCGGGGATGGTCGTCCAATCCAACGCCTGACGTTCGACCGCATCCAGCAGATCCCGGTCGTCATGCAGGCTGATGCCGCTACGCCCCATGGCGCTGTTGGTCGAAAAACCCCAGGTCGTGGGCAGGGGCGTGGTTCCCCCTGGATCCAGGCAGGACAGCACGTCCTCGCCATTGATCCGCACCTGCAAGCGCAGGCCGCAGCGGGCAAAGGTGACTTCGGTCGGCAGGCGTCGGAGCCGGATGGAACCCAGCAGCACATCGGGAGCGCGCACCACTTGCAGGGTCGATTGCTCCGGCAGCCAGTGCAGTTCATAGCCGGTGTGGTCACCCTCGAACATCATCCAGGCCGGACCGGGCAGCGCCAACGTCGGATCGATGCGCAACTGCATGCGCCACGCCGGGCAGGGACCGGCGCTGGGCCCTGGGCGCTGATCGCTCAGGATCAGGCTGCCCTGGGCTGCGCGCGGGGCCTGATTATAGGCCATGAGCGAACTGGTGGGCCGGCGTGACCACGCCCAACCGGACAGACCCACCACCAGCGCCATCGCGCCGACGAGCCAGCCCCGCCCCCGCCATCGTCGTCCACCGTCTCTCATCGCGCCGCCCATGGTAGGGTGCTCATGGTCAGGGGCTATCACCTCGTCGGATGACCGGTCGATTTGTACCCTGGTGGTCCGCCCCGGCAGGGGCCGTCAGCGGCAGGCCCGGGTCCGCCGGCACCTCAATGAGTTCACGGCGCTGGCGTGCGGGTGGGAAGGCCACCGGGGTTTGGTTTCGGGTCCTCCGGGGCGTTGAGCAGGGTCACGCCCATGAGGCCGATGACCACTTCCGGGGAGAGGGTTTCGAGCGTCACGCTTTCCAGAACCGCTCCTGGGCGGAGGCGGCGGTTGAGAAGGATGGCGCGGCAGTTTTCGCCAAGCTGCACGCGTTCGGGCCAGGGCTTCGGTACGGCAAAGGCGTCGATGGGGTCGGTGTAGTCGGGACGGATGTTTTGCCCGGGGGCGCCGCTTTGGTGGCGGATGGGGCAGAGGTTCCAGAAATTGAAGGGCGGGACCAGTTCAAGGCGTTGCTCGACCCCGTCGGCATAACGCAGACGCAGGACGGCGTTGGCGATGCGGTTCTGCATGACGTTGGTGGAGCCGGCGACGAGGAAATAGGCGGCCTCGGCGCGGCGGCCGACCGGGATGGTCACGGTGGCGGGGAAGTTGTCCCAGAGCGAGGTGAAGGCGATGTTGCGCGCCTCGCCGGGCCAGCGGAAGGGCACGCCTTGCGGGGTGCGCAGGGTCGTCGCATCGGCGGGATCCAGGAGGGCGGCGACGGCGTCGAGCTTGATGGCGGGTGCGCCGGAGCGCCAGTACGGGAAGGTCCACGGCGAGAAGCCGTCGGTGCCGAGGCGCACCGAGATGGTGGCGGGACGGGGCGAGAGGTAGGATTTTTTGTGGATCTCGCGGATGTCGGCGTTGAGGACGGAGCTGAGATCGATGGGCGACCAGCGGGCGCCGGCGGGCGGGGCGGTCAGGGTTTCGGCGCGGCGGGCCGCTTCGCCCGCAGGGTCGGAGATGCGGACTTTGAAGATGCGCCATTGCGGGGTTTTGCCCACCGCGACGCCGACAAGCAAAGTGGCGTGTTCGCTGCGAGGCAGGACGGTGCCGGTGAGGACGCCATTGCTGATGCCCGCATCGGCGAGGATGCCCTGGGGGTCGGTGAAGCCGATGAGGGGAAGATCAGGCAGGGAAATGCGGGCGGTGGTGCCGACGACGAGGTCCAGAGAGACGGCCTCGACGGTGGGGATGCGGTCGGCGGTTTCGATCACGACGACGGAGTCGGCGGCGGAGGGCAGCTCGACCTGGAGCACGGAAAAACCGAAGCCCGGGGCGAGGCTGTAGGGGCGGGGGATCGTGTTGACCGTGACGCGGGTGACGCGGTTGGTGGAGACGGGCAGACGCACCTGCGCCGGGATGGGACGGGTGAGGCCGAGGCGGAGGGTGGTGCGGTTGTCGGCGCGTTCGTAGGCGAGGGAAAAGTCGGGTGTGCGGAGGGAGGCGCGGTCCCACTCGGCGGGGAAGTGCGGGGCGACGCGGACGAGGTTGTTGGGGTAGTCGGGATCGAGGCCGAAGAGTCCTTCGACCAGGGTCCGGGCGAAGGGGTGGATGCAGTCGCCGAAATCCGTGCCGCCCTGGGGCGAGCCGAGGTTGCCGGGTCCGGGCTGGTTGAAGGCGCTGGTGACGAAGGTGCCGCGCAGGATGTCCCAGCCGTCGCGCGGGAGGCCCGCCTGGAAATACGCGAGGGCGAGGTGGTAGTTGTCGCCGGGCCAGAGTTCGCGGACCGACCAGATGCCGGGGACGAAGTTGGAGGTCCACACGCGGCGACCACCGGCGGGGGCGGGGTCGTTTTGCAAAGCCCATTCGCTGTAGCGGAGGGTGGTGAGCATCTGTTGCTCGTCGAGCAGGCCGGAATCAACGGGCAGGAAGATGCCGTAGAGCCAGGGATCGAGCTTGAGACGGCGATGGCCGGACTGTTCGCGGACCAGGCCGGGGTGGCCCTGCTCGGCGCTCCAGAGTTGTTTGAAGAAACCGGTGCGGATGCGTTGGAGGATGGTTTCGTGGCGGGCGACGGCGTCGTTGTCCCCGGCGCGGCGGGCGAGATCGCGGGCGGCGAGGTGGCTCTTGTAGGCGTAGGCGGTCTCGTCGGGGGTGCCGCCGCCATTGAACCAGATGGAGTCGGTGGGCCAGGTGTTGATGTAGCTTTCGTAGGTGCCGTCGCGATCGGGATCGAAGCACTCCTGCATCCATTCAAGATGGAGTTCCAGGGCGGGGCGCAGGATTTTTTCGAGTTCGGCGTCCCCGCTCCAACGCCAAGCGTGGATGAGCTGGGCGAAGAACTGGGTCTGCATGTTGTAGAACCCCTGGTCCTGATTGAGACGGCCTTTGCCGTAGTAGCGGGAACCGGGGGCGGCGGCCGTGAGGAGCACCTTGGGGTCGGAGGCGCAGGAGGTGCGCTTGGCATCCGTCACCTGGGAGCGCAGATAATAGCGGGCCTGGGCGAGGACGCGGTCGTGCCAGCCGGCGACGGTGGCGCCGTAGGTGGTGCGCCATCCCGGGTAGCGGGAGTTCCAGAGCATGGCGCCGTGGACGAAGGACGGCGGATACCAGACGCCGTCGATGGCGTGGACGACGGCACCGGCGGCGGCGTTGACGTAGGGATCCGGGGTCTGGACGTCGAGGCGCGAGGCGATGCCGTCGATGCGGGCGACCCCGGCCGCGAAGGCGGCGGCGGGCTCCGCGGGACCGGTGGAAGTTTCGCCCGGTTCACGGATGGTGACGCTTACGAAAAGTCCAGGCGATGCGGAGAGATCGACGCTGGCGGTGGCGAGCGGACGGTCGGCGGCGGTGGAGGCCAGGAGGCCGACGGGGGACTGCCAGGCGGCGGCGTCCCCCAGGCGGGCGGGGCCGCCGACGCTGGCGCGCACCAGGATGGCCGGCGCCTTTTGCTCGGCGGCGGTCACGGTGAAGCCGCCGGTCTGGAGTTCGACGCGGTTGCCCTTGCAGTCATCGGGAGCGAACGACTGGCGGCGGACGCTGGTGTTGGTGAGGGCGTCGAGGTCCCAATTCAGGTTGTTGCGCAGGGCGGCGGAGGCACCGCCGTAGGTCCAGACGAGGCGGTCGCCGGGAGCGGCACCCTCGGCGCGGATGCGGGTGACGAAACCCACGCCCGTGCCGGCGGGCATGACGTCCCACACGATGGAGAGACCGGGCAGGCGGGGATCACGGATGGTCCAGCGCATGGCCCCGGCGTGAAAGGCGGATTCGACTTCTGCGGCCTCGTGCAACCAGAAGGACGTGCCGCCCCGGGTGACGCCGACCATCAGGGCGCCGTAGTGGCGGTTGCCGCGGCAGAAGCGGGCGAAGGGGCGATCACCGGTGAGGACGAAGGCGTTGGTGTTGCCGACGTAAAGCGGGCGGTTGTTGAAGTCCGGCAGGTTGTGGCCGATGACCGCGCCGTTGTCGGCGGAGTAGCGGAGCATCGGCACCGCAGGTGCATGGACGGAGGGGGCGGGGTCCTCTGCCGCAAGGAAGGGAAAGGACCAGAAAAACAGGGCGAGGATGGCGGTGAGTTTTGTCTGCATGTCAGGAGCGGGTGTGTTTGGTGACGGGTGTGTGGTGTTTGGGGAAGCCATGCTGATGCATGGTTCAGTCTGCCAAACAGGGGTGGAACGTGTGGTTCCGCGTCAGGGGTCTGCCCCTGGACACCACCCACCCAATACCACACGCGCCTTGGCTAAACGGCACGGGCGTTAATGCCCGCTTCCCGCTGGCGACGGCTTCACGGAAAAGGTGATCCGGCAGAGGGTGTCCAGATCGTACGTCTTCCGGTTCTTCCGGGGATAATAGATGAAGAACTCGCTCCCGACCTCGTGTCCGTCGACGGCATCGGCCGGGTTGAAGCTGACGAAGCTCGAATACGGGAACATGCAATCGGGGAACTGATCCAGTTGGGCCGCGAAGGTCCAATCAACCCCATCGGTGGAGGCGTACAAAAGCAGGGTGTTGCCGCCATGCGTCTGCACGGTGATCAGATAACGGCCGAGCGGTTTGCAGAACGTGGCGTCGCTGTGGAAATCGAAGGAATTCGATGCGTTGTGCGGGGACCGGCTGTTCGCAATGACCTCGGAGCCAAGCCCGGTCATCCCGTCCTCGTCCCAGCTGCCGTGCGCAAACTTTTTGAAGACGGGCACGCGCTCATGCGCCACGGCGGACGTCAGGTCATCCAGCCTGGTCCGGGCCACGGCCAGGAAGCGGGAATCGGCGACGGTGGGGCCGTCATGCTCATTGAAGTAGAGATGGAGCCACCCATTCACGATCAGATACGGAACTCCGCCGAGATTCGCCCAACCGGCGTTCGTGGCGCCGTTCCCGTGGGTGGCGATGACATCCCCCAGGTATTTCCAATGCAGACCTCCGTCGGTGGATCGCGCCAGACCGACAAAGAAATTGTTGCCGCCATCCTGTCGGCCATTCGCCGGGAACAGATCCTCCCGATGCACGAATCCGACCAGCGTGCCGTCGGTTCCCTGATAGATGTTCTGGATCCAGTTCCCGCTCGGCCAGGTGGAGTTGTAGCCGTTGTAATCCCAGGTGAACGGTGCCAGTTCCTCGGCGAGCGGATGGTCGGGTGTGCCCCGGTGGCGGAAATAATACGGCTTCTTGGCCATCGCCGTCTCAAAGAACGTCGTGCTGCCGTCCGCCTCGCGCAGAGAGGCCCAACTGCCATCCATGGTGTACGGCATCTCGGCGTCGGTGTAGATGATCTGCGGGCTGCCGATCACCAACCGGCTCAGGGCCTCGGCCGCCTGCGCGCCACCGGTGCCCTGGTTGCCGCCATCCGCAGCCACGGCGAGGTTCGCCCAGACCAGCAGACCGCAGCCGACATGCCGGAGCATCGTGGTGACATCAGGGACGGTCAGCATGGCGAGCACTTTCAGGAGGTGGGCGTCGGAGCGGTCTCTGCCGCTCCGACGCGGGAGGATCAGCGCGCCTCGAATGACCAGTCGCCAGGGGAGGTGACGAGACTGATCCGTCCGCCTTCGGCGCGGCCCGCCTGGAGTCCCGGGACGGACTGGGCGGGTTTGCCGTTCTGCCAGACGATGACGCCGTTGGCCTTGACGATGGCCCGGCCGGGTTCGCGAACCGGCAAGGCGACCGTCGCCTTGGTACCGGCAGGTGATTTCAGGCTGAGGCGGAAGCCCTCCGGACCATCGGTGATCTTCACCTCGATGCGTCCCTTCACCGAATCGAATCCGGCCTCGACCCGCTTGAGCGGTCCGAGACGGGGCGTGACGCGGTAGGTGGCATAGCCGGGCGAGGTCGGGGCCACACCGGCGATCTCCTCATACATCAGGGTCAGGGGGCCGCCGGTCCAGGCGTGGTTGATCGTCCCGTCCACGCGGGAGAACAGTTCCCAGAGGGTGCTGGTTTCCGAACCGACCATCTCGGCGTAGCGCGAGCGCAGGCGTTCGAGGGCGGCCTCGGGGGCATCCATGCGGAAGAGGGATTCGAGGATGTATTTTTCGAGGTAGGGGCTGGCGTGGAAGCTCTTGGCGAGTTCGGCGCGGATCGCCGGGAACTTGTCCGGCCCGGCGATTCCCGCGATCACGACCATGCCCTGGGCCCGGTCGTCGGTCGCACCCTTGTATTTCGGATCACGGTACACCTGCCCGTTCCAGCAACGGGTATTGACGGCGGCGATGACCGACTCGCGTTTGGCCCGGTAGGCCGAGGCCTCATCGGGTTTGCCGAGTTCGGTGGCCATGCGCGCAGCCCCTTCGAGGGTGAGGCAGAACCAGGCCTGATCGAGGACGCGGATATCGACCTCCTTGCCCCAGTCGGCCCAGTCCCAGCCGTTTTCGCCGGAGCGGTGCACGATCAGGCCGTCGCCGTCGGTCTGCCAGATCGAGAGGTAGTCGCGGACGGTCGGATAGAGATCCGCCAGGGTCTGCTTGTCGCCGGTGTGGAGATAATAGTTCCAGAACCCGTATTGGCCGATGGAGGCCAGCATCTGCTGCGGCAGTTCCTTGTTCCAGTTGCCGGCGGGGATGGGCGCAAAGAGCGTCTTGCTGGGGTTTTGCCAGTTCGCCAGGTTGTACATGCACTTGCGGATGAGCGGGTGGGCGTGGGTGTCGAAGGTGTGGAAGACCTGGCCGAGCTGGATGACGATGTCGCCCCACCAGGCGGCGCGCTCGCGGTCGGGACAGTCGAAGAAGGTGTCGCGCATGTTGATGTAGAGCGTGCGGCGGCATTTTCCCCACAGGGTGTTGAGGAAGGCGTCGTCGCAGGTGAACGTGCCGGTGAACTCGGTATTGAAGCCGGTTTCACGGTACTTGAGACCGAGCACGCGGACCTCGTCCGGGATCTCGTAGATGACGGCGTGTCCGCTCATCCAGGCGGGGGTTTCAAACTCCTGATCGCCCTCGCGCGTGAGGTACTCGGCCTGGATGTCGCAGAGGTCGTTGTCGGTGCGCATGCGGATGAGGCGGCCGGCGGGCGCGGAAACCCGCAGCCAGGGCGTGATCTGCGCATTGTAGGGCAGGCGGGCCGTGAGCGTGCCTTTGCCGCCCGCAGCCAGTTCGGCGGCGTTCACATAGTCCTTCAGCCCGAAATCCTTCCACTGGGGGATGGGACGTTCCCACAGCTTGTTCCAGGGCGCGGCCGGCGGCACCCCGCGATCGGCGGCGGAGCTCCAGGTGGAATCATCGAACGTGGCGGCGGTCCACCCCTTCGGTTCCAGCCGCGCGTCGAAACGCACGGAACTTTCCGCGAGGCGGAAGTTGGATTTCTTGCTCGCTTCGCCAAAGGAAGGATGGCGCAGGGTCTTCCAGGTGGTGTCGGAGATGAGAGGACCGGAGGGCCCGGTGAGTTCGAAGAGAAGACCCGGGCTGCCGCTGTTCTTGTGCGAGAAGCCGTCACGGCCGAAGAACCAGGTGAGCACGGCGATCTGGTTGCGGCCCGCGACGAGGTAGGGGGCGAGATCCACGACATCGAAATAGGTGTCCGTGCGGTTCGGCCCGCGTTTCAGGCCACCTTCGCGGACGACCAGCGTGCCGTTGACCCACAGCCAGTATTTGGAATCCACGGCGATGCGGGCCGGAGCGTTGGCGGGCTTTTTGGCGAGGTCGAAGGTCTTGCGGTAGGCCGTCCAGAGATTGCTCCCGGGACCGGATTCCTCGCGCAGATTCCCCCAGGGCGCGGTGCCGAGGGGACCGATCACGCGTGCCGGATGGTTCAGGGACGTCCAGGACGCATCCGTGGTGATGTCCAGGGGTGAGCCGCCTTCCAGTTCGATCCGGACCCTGCCGATCAGACCGGCGGCGTTGATCGAACCGGAGGAGGGACCGTTGACGACCTTGACGAGCAGGGCGTTCGCCCCGGAGCGCAGCACGGAGGTGATGTCCATCCGTGCCGGACGCTGCCAGGAATCGCCCGATCCGACCGCCTTGCCGTTGACCAGGAACTCGAAACGGTCGTCAGCGGTGAAGACGGCCGTGGCCCTGGTGATGCGGCGTCCCGGCGGGATGACGACGCTTTTGGTGAATTCCCGGGTTCCGACCGCGGCATTCTTGACCGGATCGATCCCCGGCTCGTCCGCCCAGATCCAGTTGGCCCCGGCGACGCCGGGGGTCGTGCCCGAGGCCGGGCCGATCCATCGGGCGGTCCAGGGAAAATCCGAAGGCGCCTCGGCCCGGAGCGGGGCGATCGCGCACAGCAGGCACAGCGGCAGGAGGATGAGGGACAGTGATTTCATAGGGTCGCATTCATTCGGAGCGGGGTGTCGGATCGTTCATCACGGAGACGGGGTCGTTCCCAGGCGGAAAGGCGTGGCGGGCAGCCCGGCACGATTGAACAGGTTCACGTCCGGAACATTGGCCCAGCCGTAGCGGACGGCGACGGGCGTTTTCACGGCAGGGTTGTCGAGCCTGACGGTGGCTCCTTCGATGCGCGCCCGGGCCGGAGCGAACACGCCGTCGGCTCCGGCGAGTTCGAAGCCACGTCCTTCGCCGCCCTTGAATTCCAAACCTGAGTCGGCGTGGTCGAACCGTACCACCAGGCCGCCATCCTTGGCGATGACCTGCTTGGGGAGCGGGCCGGAATATTCCAGCGTCTCTCCATAGGCGAGGGCGCGGGCGGCGAGCGCCAGACGTTGCCCCAGCGGTTCCTTCTGGGCGGGGTGGATGTCGGTGGCGTCGCCCACGTCGGTCGTCACCACCATCGCGGCGGCAGGCATGCCACCCAGGGCGACGCGCTGGGCCTCGCGGATTTCCGGAATCATTTTTTCATACGGGGCGATCTGCACGAACAGGAAGGGGAAGTCGCCGCGTGCCCACGCACCGCGCCAGCCCGCCACCAGCGCGGTGAACAGGTCGGCATAGCGATTCGCCCGCGCCGCATTGAAGCCGTTGTTTTCGCCCTGGTACCAGATGACGCCCGCGATCGGGAAAGGCTGCAAGGGCTTGATCATGGCGTTGTAGAGCGCCGAGGCCGAGTTCTGGTCGAAACGCGCCGCCGACGGGAACGGCCGGGCCTGGGCGATGAGCACGCCGGCCCGTTGACGCCAGCCCGCGATGAGCGGAATCGCCGGCGTGGCGGCGGAACCGGTGAATTCGAGCGTCGGCGCGGGATGGTGCCAGCCGCCGTCGCCGGCGATGTTGACGAGGCGCACGGCGATCACGTTGCGACCGGGCTTGAGCACGCCCGCCGGCACCGCGTATTCGCGCGATTGCCCGGCGCTTTCGCGCTCACCGACCAGCACGCCGTTGACCCAGGTCGTATCGAGATCATCGAGACGGCCGAGCATGAGCCGCGCCGGCAGGGCGGCGGCCGCGGCGGACACGTCGAACGCCTTGCGGTACCACACCACGCCGACGTGTTTATCGAGTCCGGTCTTCGACAGCATCGCCGGCGCGGGAATGGCCGTCCAATCGGCGTCATCGTGCGCGGCGTCCTGCCAGTCGGCTCCGGGGCGGGAACCGGGGTCGCATTCTGCGAACCACTTCTGGCGGGCAGGGGAGGTCGTCTCGCCCCGTTGGGCGGCGGCGAGAGCGGTCAGCGCCCCCTCATAGCCCGGCAGTGCGGCAAGGGCGGGCTCAGGCGTCCAGGCTTCGGCGTCGGTGCCGCCCCAGGAGGCGTGCAGGATGGCCACCGGGGTGCGCCGGGCCTTATGCAGGTCGCGGGCGAAGTAATAGCCCACGGCGGTGAAGTCGGGCGCGGTGGCGGGCGAGCACACGGACCAGGAACCCAGCGCATCGGGGACGGGACGCGAGGCGGTTTGCTGCGGCACGTAAAACTGGCGGATCTGCGGATAGGCGGCGGAGGCGACCTCCTGTTGCCAGCCGGGCAGATCCTTCTGGCCTTTGCGCGGGCCGAGCTGGCGTTCCATGTTGGACTGGCCGGAGGCGATCCAGACCTCGCCGACGAGCACGTCTTCGACGCGGCGCGTGCCGCCCCGGCTGCCGGCGACCGTCAGCACGCGGGCCTCGGCACTCGTGGAAAACGAGGGCAGGAGGACGCTCCACTGGCCGTCCTTGGCCACGGTGGAAACGCGGCTTCCGGCAAACTCGACGGTGACACGCTCGTCCGGATAGGCCGTGCCCCAGACGGGGATCTTCGCGCCCTGTTGCAGGACGGCGTGGTCGGCAAAGAGGCTGTTGGGAACGGGCGCGCGCTTGCCGTCGGTCAGCTTGTCCGCGACGGCGGCGGCGATGAGGCCTGCGCCCCGGGTGTCGGGATGCACGCGGTCGGGCAGCCGTTCGGGGAACGGGAGCAGCGCGGCGTGGACATCGACGATCCCGGCGCCGGTCTCGGCCGCCACCTGGTCGATGAGCGGGATCTCGGTCAGGATGTTGGGTTCGTTGATCGTGAAATTGCCGCCGCCGGGGACCGGGCAGGGGCGGCAGACAAAGACGCGCGGTTTGGACGGCAAGGCCTGGAAGGTGCGCACAAGGTCGCGGTAGTCGGCGACGAATTCATCCTTGAAGCGCCAGTTCTGCGGCTTGGTGTCGTTGGTGCCGAGCATGATGACGACCCGGCCGGGTGCGAAATCCTGCGCGGCGCGGAACGCGTTCTCCTTCCAATAGGGGAAGTCGCCATGGCGCAGCAGGGTCCTGCTGCTCACGCCGAAATTCCGCACCTCCCAACCCTTGCCGAGCACAGCCTGCAACTGCTCGGGGTAGGAGCGGTCTTTGGCGGTGCCGACCCCAAAGGTGATGCTGTCGCCGATGCAGGCGACCCGTATCGGGGTGCCGCTGCCGGCGTCATCGGCACGCGCCGACGTGCCATGCGCCAGCACGACCAGGACCAGGATCGTATGGCGACAGAAACGGAGGAATGAGGGCGGGGAGGTGATCGTCATGGGATTCCGATTGCTGAACATGCGTTGGTGAGGCGGATCCGGCCGATGGTTTCGACGCTTACTTCTTCAACGGCGTTCCGTTCACCACCACATTTTTGAGTTGCAGGTTTTTGACACTGTCGGCAGGGAATTTGCGATCGGCGAGTTTCACGTCGAGGTTTTCCAACGTGATGTCGCTGAGGTCGGATTGGCCGGGATTGCCACGGATGACGCCGAGGGATTTGAAGTCGCCCGTGATGCCGGACACGGTCACGTTGCGGACGATGGACGTGGGCGCGGGCTGGCCTTTGAGGTCGAAGTATTGCTTCCAGGGTTCGATGGAGAACAGCGTCACGTTGCGACCTTGCAGCGAGGAATTGCTGACCACCAGGTTTTCATACAGCTGCTGGGTGTCGGGGCGGAGCTTGAGCCGCAGGAACGGCATGTCTCCGATGACCCGGCAGTTTTCCACACGCACGTCGCGGACCACCGTGGCTTCGCTGCCAAAGGTCACGGCGCCGTGGCCGCGTTTGAAGACGCAATTGGTGATGCGCACGCGTTCATCCGGCAGGCTGAGCTTGTCCTGCGCCGCTTCGGGGCCACGGGACCCCTTGAGGGCGAGGCAATCGTCGGTGACCGAGAAGAAGCAGTTGTCCACCACGACGTCCTGGCAGCTGTCGAGATCAAGCCCGTCCGTGCTTGGGGCCCACTTGTAGTCGTCGGGCACGGTGAAGCGTGCCGACCGCACCTGCACCTCGCTGCAGCGGTAGAGATGGAGGTTCCAGAACTGCGAATCCTTGAAGGTGACGCCCTCGATGAGCACGTCGCGGCAGTTCTCGAGGAAGGCGAGACGTGCGCGTGGGAAGCTGATGTTCCGGAAGTTTTCCGGGTCGGGCGAGGTTTTGCGCAGCTTCCAGAACAGGTCCCAGGTGGTGCGTCCGGCGCCGTCCAGCACGCCTTCGCCCGTGATGCGCAATCCATCGCAATCCTGGGCGTTGATCAGGGCCGGCGTATAGCTTTCCTCCATATGCCCCTCGGTGCGGATACGCCGGGAAGGGAAATTGGTCATGTCGGTGGAGCAGCGGAGGACGCCGTTCTTCTCCAGGCGCAGATGCACTCCGGGCTTCAACTGCAAAGCGCCGCTGACGAACACACCCTCGGGGACCACGAGCGTGCCGCCGCCGCCCTTGGCGAGTTCATCGATGGCTTTCTGGATGGCGACCGTGTTGAGAGTCCGGCCATCGCCGACGGCACCGGCATCCTTGATGGATACGCGCGCCGTCGGGGCGGCCTTGGGGGACCGGCGTGGATTGGTGAGCAGACCGGTCGAGGCGATGGCATCGAACCACCGTTTCGCCATCCAGGTGAACCCCTGATCGGCAGGATGCAAACCGTCCTTGCTCAGACCGTCCGCTGGGAATCCCGTGTTCAGATCCACCGCCTTCACGTGATGCTTCACGGCATATTTGACGGTGAGGTCATCGACGATCTTATTGTAGGTGGTCACGAAATCGCTGTGGGTCGGCGAATCGGTCTCTGGTGTGATGCGCGCGACCAGCAGCCAGGCGTTCGGACGCAGGCGGACGAGTTTGGCAATGAGGTCATCCAACCGTTTTTGCACACCGTCGGCATGGTCGCGGTCGTTCGCGCCGACCATCAACAGGATGATGTCGGGATACAGTGGCGGACGGGCGGACGGGCCGGAAGCGATGCCGTCCAGCCAATGCCCGCCATTGGGATTGCGCGAAACGCCGCCGTGACGCCGGAAAACCGCATCGTCGAAACCGTCCAGATTGGTCGAGATGTCATCAATGGCGTAGGATTCATGGCCTTCGTTACGGAGTTGGTCGGCGGGCAGCGAACCGACCCGCCAGGAATTCGACGAACTGCCGACAAACACGAAGCGGTTGCTGATCGTGCCCAGCATCTCGCACAGCGGTCCACGATAGCCGCCGTTGTTCCCCACGCTGCCGTACGTGATCGAATCACCCAAGGGCAGGATCTGGATGGCGGAATGCGCATTCGCGTCCGGCGCGGCGTCCGCCGCCGCTGGTTCGGGCGTATTACCGCCAACGGCGACCGCGGCGGCCGCTTCCTGCTTCGGGGCAGGCGGCTGCATCTGAGGGGAATCACCCGTCGGCAGTCGCGTCGGAGAGACGGCGAAGAGCACCATGGCGGTCGCCACAACGCCCAACCAGGCAAGTCCCGGTAGGGGAAGACGGAGGAAACCGGAGTCGGCGGCAGGGGAGATCGGGTTCATGAGGGGATCAGGGGTTTCGGTTGCGGAGCGGATGAAGCGGATGCGGAGGAAATGAAAGGCGGTTCGCCTTACGGTTTCTTCGGGCCGGTCTGGGTCGCGGCGGCGGTCTCGATCCGATGACCATGGATGCGGAATTCGGAGACTTCAAAGAGGCCACCCGACGTCTTTTGCATCTGGAGATAGCGGAACGGGGAGTTGCGCAGTTCAGGAGCGACCTCCAGGCGGACCATGTCCTTGCTGTTGGGCATCGCGATGGGGGTGAGCCGCGTCCAGGTCGCCCCGTCATTCGAGCCGAGGAGAACCGTTCCTTGTGCACGCCCTTCGAAGTTCAGGCGGCCGAGCAGGTCAAAGGAATCGGTGACGATCTGGAAATCGGCACCGAAGTCGAAACTGAAGGTTCCGTTCTTCGCGGTGAAGAATTCGGCAAAGGTATCGCTGTTGCCGTCGGTGAGGCGGATGAGCGATTGCTTCAGTTCGGGTGAGGAGGAACAGCGGGAATAATCCAACGTGCCGTCGGGCAGAAGCGGGCTCAGGGGATCAAGGGCATTGGTGGCCGCCTGCAACTGGCCCAGTTGCGCGGAAAAGATGTCGTCCGCCGTGCCGGTCAGCATGCGATTGGTCTGCTGCAACACGCGCTGATAGTTCTCCTGGGAGGCCTTGGTGTAGGGGGTGTCCGGGCGGCAGGCCTGGGTGATCAGCTTCAACGCCGTGGAACGGTCGGGCGCCGTATTGATCCGCGCAACGCAAGCGGCGGCGGCGGACTCAGAACATGCCTGCACGATGAAGGCGGATTTTCCGGCCACGGTCGGACGCCAGGAGAATCTGCCGGTCGAAGCATCCAGGTTCGCTCCCGGTGGCGGCTTGATGGCGTCGTAGGTCAGAGGCTGCGAGGCCTCACCGGGGATCTCTGCGGCAAAGTCCAACGCGATGGGCGCCCCTATGTAGGCGACCCGGTAGCCCGCCGGGTTGTCATTTTTGAAGACCGGAGAGGTCTGCTCGCGGGCGGGCTTGTGGATCACCTTGTCGAGGTCGACCGTCTGGCCGGGGGTCGACACGATCCGCACGAAGACCATGTCCTTCAACCGCTCGAATTCCCCCAGCGTGTAGGTCGTATAGAGCCAACGGCCCTTGGTGTCGGCGATCATCCAGGGCTTGGCAAGGCCGGAGAGTTCGATCCGCGCGGGGGCTGTCGTCCGCACCCGCAGCGCGATGAGTTTGCTGTCGGTATCGGCACTGAGGAGGGCGATCCTGGTCGGCTGGGCTGTCGCCGTCACCCGGAGAAAGGTGTCATTCCCCTCGGTGGTCACGACTGCGGTTTTGTCGAAGCGGGTGCTCAAACGGTCGATCTCGACGATGCCTGATTCCCTGGGAGGGGGGACCAACGCCTTGCCTTCGGCCTGCGCCGCGACCGGCAACCGGAGCCAGTCGATGTTGACGATCCGTTTCTGGAACGCTTCGTACAGGAAGGGCGCTATTTTTTCGAGGCTCTGTTTGCGTTGATAGGTGTAGTAGAAATAGAGGTCCCAGAAGGAGAACGTAGTCATCCGTCCGCGGTAATTGTCGGCGATGCGTGGATAGATGTCGTTGATCTTCCCCTGTTTATCGGTGCTGTAGGCGATCGGTGTCCAGGGCGTGTCGTAGCCGAGCATGAAGCGGCAGAAGAAATCGGCGGCGGCGAGGATGCGGTCATTGAGGAATTCGTAAGGTCCCACGGCATTGGGTGCGGTGGAGACCGTGCCTGCCACCGGGTCCACCTTGGTGCCCTGGGCCTGCAGGAGGTTGGCGATGGCGATGAAGAGGTTGATGTCCTCGGCGGAATGGGCCTGGTCGCGGCCCATCTCGGCGAGTTGGACGACCGGCTGGGCGAGGGTTTCGCCGGTCTTGTCGTTTTTGTCCACGAGGCGTGCCAACTGCTTGATGGCGCCGCTCATGCCCTGGTTGTCGGCCGTACGGTTGACGGTGAACCACTCCACGCGCGTTTCGTAGCCTTCGCGGTCGCTGGTGAAGATATAGGCCGCCATCGCCCCCATGAGGGCGAAATTGTTCTGATTCATGAAGTAGCCGTTGCTGCGCATGGAATCCCGGATCATGGGATCGAGCAGATTGCGCTTGAGCTTGGCGGTGTCGTCTGCGGTCCAGACCAGCGTGGGATCCACGCAATCGGTCGAGCGGACGATCTCGGCGCCCGTCACCATCATGCGGATCGCCCAGCCGGCGCTGATGTGGTAGTCGCCCCGGTATTTGTTCGGATCCATCTTGGACCAGACGCGAAGGATGCGCAGCGCGTTGGAGCGGTACACCTCATCACCGGTGAAATAGTACATGAGCGCCTGCACCTGGGCGCGTTCTCCATCCATGTTGAGGCGGGCGTTGATGCCCTCGTTGTTCAGGGCGTCGGTGTCGGGTTCGCCCGGTCTGCTGGTGCTCTCATTGCGGGCGCGCGTGCCTTTCCCCGCGTAGCGGTGCCGGGTCATGTCGATGTAGCCGGACACCCAGGGTTCCTTGCCGGCGAGCAGCTGGGTTCGCGCGTTTTCAAACATCTCCCTGGTCAGACCCATACCGGGATGGACGAAACCGTTGAAGGTGGTTTCGCGGATGTTGACCTTGTCCGAAGGAACGGGGACCTCTTGGGGAAGAAGTCCCGCCACGAGTGGATTCGTCGTGGCATGACGCGGCGGGAACTCGTTGCGCAGAGGGCTGGGTTCCAGCGGCGGCGTCGCGGCCTGGAGGGCGGCGCACAGGCAGGATGCAAGAACGGCAGCGAACCCGGAGAACAGGGATTGGCGACGACGGGGAGAGAAGATTGGGAGCATGTGACCTGTATTAAGGAAGAGTTCGCATGAACGGTTCACGCAGTCGTGGCTGCGACGGAAGGACCGGGGAACGCGAGGATATCCCCCAAGGGGGCGGATATTCAGGAGGCGGCGGATTCCTCATGGCACGGGGGCGGGTCGGGGTTTCGCGATGACGACACTGATGGGGTCGGAGGTTCGCTCCAGGCCCTGCTCATCGGTGATCCCGGCCTGGAGGTAGTAGGTTCCGGTGGTCTCGAAGGTGGCGAGGCTGCGCTTGGCGCGGTTGTCGCCATTGACGGAGAACGTGACCCGGCCCGGCGGGACGCCGATGACCTTCCACGTATAGACCAGGGTCGCTTCGCCCGCATCGTCGTTTCCGGCGGCGCTCAGTCTTGCGGTCATTCCCTCGACCCGGGCGGTCGGGGCTGCGGTGAAGGTCGGAGCGGCGTTGGCCTGGCCGGTGAGTTGGAGGTTGTCGAACACCGTGGTTTGTGTTTCGCCCGTGTTGTTGGAGGCGGCGAAGACGCCGAACAACAGGGTGCGGTGGGCGTTGGGAATGGCGCGGGGTGGGCCGACCTGCTGCCAACCGCGTCCATCGGCGGAACGGAAGGTGGCGATGGCGTTGCCCTTGCGCTCAAGGCGCAGCCAGCACGGAGGCGCGAGCCCGGCGATGGCGTTGGCGAGCGCGGTGCTTTCCTCGCCGGTGGCGAGCCGTCCTTCGAAGGTGTTGCCGGCTGCGGGTTGGAACGCGACGTTCAGATTCATGGCGCTTGGTTCCACACTTTCGCGCACCATGAGTCCGGCCTTGCTGGTGGGATTGGGAGAGGTCGAGGACACCACGCGGGCGGTGATGGCACCATCGCCGGTCAGCGCGCCGTAGGCGAAATGCAGGCTGTCGGCCTTGCCCCACACGTCGCCGGAGCGTGCGGTGAGGGTGAGCGTGCCGTCGGATTCGGTATAATCGCCGGAGCTGCCGCCGATGTTTGCGTCGGCAGGCAGAAGGTCATGGTGGGAGGCGTTGCCGACGGTCACCTGGTCGAAGGTCGCGAGGGCCGCGGCGGCCGGATTGTTGGAACACACCGCCAGACCGGCATAGGCCATGACCTTGGCTTCGATCCCAAGCGCCGAGTCCGGTTGGCTCCAATGCTGGCCATCGGGCGAGGTGTAGGGGTTGTAGGTGTTGCCGGCGCGGACGATGCGCAGCCAGATCGGCAGGGTGGCCTTGATGTCGCCGTGGTGGCCCGCGCCGGCACCTTGGGCCCAGCGGTATTCCCAGGAGATGCCTCCTTCCGCGTTGGCGAAGAGCAGGACGTAGGCGCTGGCGGGATCAAGCGACGCGCGGAACATGAGGCCGGCCTTGCCGCCATTCTTCACGCCTTCGAATTTGACCAGGCGGGCGGTGATGGTCGTGTCGCCTTCCAGGGGGGTGCAGGTGAATTGGAACTGGTCACGTTGGTTCCAGATGTCCTCTCCCGCGCCCAGGACCCGATAGGTGGTGTTGGCGCCGCCAGGATCAGAGGCCTTGCCGGTGACAGCCACGGCGCTGCCGGCAATGTGCGGTGCTCCGATGTCCCGGCTGCCGGTGAAGACGCCGACGGGGGCGAGCACGGCGAAGCGGGTCGAGGCGCTGAGGGAACCGGTCGAGACGCGGATCGTGCCGGCTCCGCCACCCGTCTGGGGGGCGGTATACTGACCGATGGGATCGAGCGTGCCCGCACCCTGCTGCATCGTCCAGGCCAAGGGCACCGGGGTTTTCAGGGGGTGTTTGAACTGATCATCGACAATGGCGGCAAACCGTAGCCGGGTGCCGCTTTCAAACACCGGGTTCTCTGGCTGGATGCGTATGCCGGTCGGCGTCTGGAGCACGGTGACCTTCACCGAACCGTAGGTCTTGCGTCCGTCGGGGGCGCGCACCACCACCCCGATCTCATAATCGCCTGCGGCGGTGAAGCGGGCCACGGTGTGTTTGGCGGAACCGGTGCCGTTCGGAGTGAAAGATGCGGGCTGCGCCGGATGACCGGCGAGGAACCACGAGTAGGTCAGCGTCTCGGCCAGGGAAACGGCCGGCTTATTGTCGTTGGCGGGATCGTTCGCCTGGACCTGCAGCTCGACGCGGTCGCCGGTCACTTGGGCGGAACCGGCGCTGATGGACTGTATCCTGGGCGGGGTTCCGGCGGGTGTCTTGGCGGCAGTGGCGGCCAGCCAGAAGACGGCGCTTTGGCCGGGCGGGACGGGCACGGTGGAACCGGGTTCGTGCTGGATGCCGGTGATCAGTTCCCTGACCTCCCCGCGTCCGAATGGCAGTTGGGCGGCATAAGGCGTCGAACCATTGTTGAGCACCAGGAGATAATCGCCGAAGCGCACCACATAGGGGGATTTGAAGGTGGTGCCTCCGAGATTGCCGTCCGGTTGCACGGTTTCAGCGTCGTGGGGCAGGATGAAATGGCAGGCCCGTTCGATCGTCGGGGTGGTGAAATGGATGACGGCGACCTGGCTCGGGCCCTTGTTCGGATCGTTCCGGTAATTGGCCGTCAGATAGAACCGCTCACCGTGATTGATGAAGGCCACGGCCCCCGCCTGGGTATCGACCCAGGTGTAGTCCGGCTGGCCGGGTTCGCCCGGCAATGGTGTGAGGGTGGCGGGATTGACGCCGATCAGATAGCGCAGGGTGGATTCGTAATGAGGGAGATCGGCAAGATAGAAGAAATTGGACGGGCCGAATCCATGGAGGGCGGCGAGGTAGGCCGAACGGAGCGCCTTTGCGCTCCGTATCGATCCATGGGGGTCGGCGGCGATGTAGTTCTCGTCGAAGTTGAAGGAATTCGAGGCGTGGTTGGGATTCTTCGCATCGCGATAAGTGATGTAGGTCTCCTGGCAGAAGGCGTATTCATTGCTCTTCACCTTGCCGTCTTCGATCGTCACGTTGTCGGCCGGGGACAGGTATTGGTCGAAGCCGTTGATCGTGGCCCGGGCACGTTTCGCCATCCCTGCGCGGACCTCGGGCGTGGCCTTCGGATCCCAGTCGGAAAGCTGCGCGATGCGCGGGGCGAAGAACGTGACGAACTGTCCATAGCCGCCGCCGTCAAAACCACAGGAGAGCGTGCCGTGGGCCTCTCCCAGGCCGCCGGGGCTCAGTTCATAGTTCTGGTATTCCACGCCGTCGATGCGGAACGTCGAGAACGGCAGCAGCCCCATCATCTTCTTGGCGCGGGTGTATTCATCGGTCGGCATTGTGGCATAAGCAGGATTGGGGAAGATCTCGAGCAACCGCTGCAAGGCGATGTAATTGGAATACGCGGCGAGGATGTTGAACATCCGCTGGACGACGGTGCCCCCGCCCACGTTGTTCTGATAGGGGAGGTTGTGGTAGAGCATGCGCTCATAGGCATGGGCGCGCAGCATCCGGCCGGAAGGGGTGAAGGTGTTGTCCGCACCGGTGACCCCCAGGTCCGGGTCGTAGCTCTGCTTCAGGAAATCGCGGAAATTCGTGGGTTCGCCCGCCTTGGCGCTGGCGGGAGGGGCGGGATCGTTGAGCAGGGCGATGATCGCCAGGCCGAGATTGGACTGGCTGGGGCCGGCCAGAAGGGCCCAGTCGCTTTTCTGACGTCCGGTTTTCCCGGCCCAGGATCCGCCGACGCGGGGCTTGCTCGTCACCCCGATCCATGGACTGGTGCCAGAGAAGCCGCCATCGATCCCTTGGAAATAACTGACCCCGTCCAGCGCTGTGATGATGCGGCGGAGCAGTTCCGGATCGTGGTAGCGGTCCAGACCCGGCACCCTGGCGTCGTTCGCATCGGTGAAGGGCGGCAACAGATAGGCGAAGGTGAGAATATTGAGCAGCTCGCCAGGGAATGAATTGTAGGCGAAACCGGTTTTGGTGGTCGAGATGCGGTCGCGCCATTCGTCGGGCGATTTATCCTTCCCCTCCCAATCCGAAACGCGGAAGAACAGGTCGAGACCGACGATTTCCGGCGGCACGAGATCGTTTTGCGAGCGCCGCGTGGTCGGAAGGATCTGGCGGTGGATCCGGTCCTCCAGGGTGCCGTCGGGACCGAAGACCTCGGCGCGTTTCTTGAAAAGCAGGCCGGGCCGGGCCGCCGTGCCAAGGACCATCTCGCGGGTCAGCGGCGTCGAAGGGGTGCGATAACCGGTGCGAGGCGGAGCCGCACCCACGATCTCATCCGAATCCGGCTCGAAGCAGGGGGCGGTGTGGGTGTAGGCGGCGTAGATCGGATGCGGATTTTCTCGTACATAAAAGTCGATCTGGACCCAGTTCACCCCGCGCGTCTGCTCCAACGGAATCGGCGATGTGTAATAATAGAAACGATTGGGGAATACCGGGCTGCCTCCCGCACGCTCTATGCGCTGGCCGCTGTTCTGCAGATAGATCTCGGCAGGCGTGTCGTTCCCCCAGCACTTGATGGTCACGTAATTCTGCTGCGCAGGGTCGCAGGCCAGGTTGAAGATCAGATGCGTCGTCGGGCCGACCGAGTCGACCTGCATCTGTCCTCCGCCGAAGGGGAGGGGGGTGCTGAAGGTCGGGCCGGTCCCCCCGCGGGTGAGCCGGTAGCTGCGACCGAAGGCCCCCGTGCCCGCAGCCGGTAGTTCCTGTTCGGTGCGCCCGGCGCCGAATTGGTGCAACGCTTCGGAAAAGGCATCACCGAAGACGATGCGGTCGATGGCGTTCCCCTGTTCCGCCTCGACACGACCAACCCCCAGCAGGAACACCGCAGCGCAGAGGATGAACGCGCGCATCCGGTCGGACGCATGCGGATGGCGCGCCCGGAGAGGCAGGTGCTGACCCGGGGTGTCGCTGGTCTGATGGTGATCTGACATGGTTTTACGGGAGCCGGTTAGGGAACGTGACGAATCTGGAGTCTTACCGACGAGCGCGCCCCGTGTTGATGGCATGATTTTCGCTAACGGCGCTAACGGCCAAAACCTCGTTGGACGTGCCTGGTTCCGATGCGATCAGCCGGGCCTCCAGCTCCACCGTGGATGCCGGTGTCTACGCGGTTGCCCTGGGATTGTAGCCGAACCCCTACCATTCAGGTGCGCATGGAGATCTCTCATTTTGACTATATTCCAGCCGCATTGTTGCCCGAAGAGGCCTTTGATCGCAGCCCTTCCCACAATCCCGCATGATTCAATAGAATATCCTTCATCCCGTTTTGCACAGTTGGTGAATTCAGCGCCTGCGTGCTCATCGTCGTATGGGCGTCCAGGGCGCTCATGATCGCATCCAGCAGCGCGGTCTTGAGGTCCGGCGAATTGGCGAACTGTTCCTTGGAGTTGTTCGCCGCCTGCTGCCGCAGCGTCTCCGACTCCAGCAGCTTACCCTTGATGACGTTGTTGACGTAGACCAGCTTGTCGTTGTCGGTCAGCTCGCCGTCGAACAGGCTGTTCACCTTCTCGATCAGCTCAGCCAGGTAGGCTTTCTGCTTCTCCTGCACCTTGCCGCCGCCGGACTCGGTCAGTGGATCCAGCTTGGGAGTTTCGCCTTCGCTCAGGGGCAGAGTGCGCTTACCCATATCCTTCAGGTTGTGGTGGGTCAGCACCACCTTGGACAGGTCGATGCCCTCACGTTCGCGGCCAAACTCCAAGAGGGGCAGCAGGCGCTTGAAGAAAAGGCTGCGCTTCTCGATGGCGGTGTTGCCGTAGTCGAACATTTGCGACAGGAAGGTGTAGGCCCGCACGAACGCGCCCAGATCGGCCTTGAACAGACGAAGAGCTTCCAGTGTCTCGGGCGCAGATGAGTTCGCCCTGCGTGGCCTTCGGATCAGGCTCGACCGCCGGTCCACCTCGTTGTCGTCGTAGTCGCCGGCGGCGTCCAGCTTCAGCGCGCAGGTTTGGCACAGGGTTGGGGTCGGTGGCGGCGGACAACTCGGCCGTCGTGTGGTAGGTCTTGAAAGCGGCCAGCACATCTTCGGCCTCGTTGACGAAGTCGAGGAACGTAGGTGGTGTCCTTGCCGGGGTTGGCAGTCTTGAGGCTGGGCTTGTCGTCCTTGGCCTTGGCGACCTGCAGGGCTTCCTGGGCAGTCTTGTAGCGACGGATCAGACGATCGGCGACTGGCTCTAGGGCGCAGATGAGTTCGCCCTGCGTGGCCTTGGGATTC
Organism: Brasenia schreberi; assembly: GCA_036023115.1. Taxonomy (NCBI): domain Eukaryota; kingdom Viridiplantae; phylum Streptophyta; class Magnoliopsida; order Nymphaeales; family Cabombaceae; genus Brasenia; species Brasenia schreberi. Next base: position 180,917 of record JAYKKT010000026.1, on the reverse strand, counting down.
AGCTCGACCGCCACCACCCGGTCCACCTCGTTGTCGTCGTAGTGGCCGGCGGCGTCCAGCTTGGCGCGCAGGTTCAGCACCAGGTTGGGGTCGGTGGCGGCGGACAACTCGGCCGTCGTGTGGTAGGTCTTGAAAGCGGCCAGCACGTCTTCGGCCTCGTTGACGAAGTCGAGGACGTAGGTGGTGTCCTTGCCGGGGTGGCTGCGGTTCAGGCGCGAGAGGGTCTGCACGGCCTGGATGCCGGCCAGGCGCTTGTCCACATACATGCCGCACAGCAGAGGCTGGTCGAAGCCGGTCTGGAACTTATTGGCCACCAACAGAATCCGGTAATCGTCGCCGGTGAAGGCTTCGCGGATGTCGCCCTTCAAGCCGGGGTTCAGACTGGTGCTGCGTTCGGTGAAACCTTCGGGGCCGCTGTCCTTGTCGTTCACCTCACCCGAGAACGCCACCAGGGTGCCGATAGGGTAGCCGTGCTCGGTGATGTACTTGCGGATCGCCAACTGCCAGCGTACCGCCTCGACGCGGCTGCCGACCACGACCATGGCCTTGGCGCGGCCCTTCAACAGCGGGGCGACGTAGGTTCGGAAGTGCTCGACGACGATCTGCACCTTCTGACTGATGTTGTAGGGATGCAGGCGCACCCAGCCCATGATGCTCTTGAGTGCCTGGCTGCGTTCGACGGTCTTTTCGTCATAGTCCTTGCCGCCGTGGGCCAGCTTGAAGGCCAGCTTGTAGGTCGTGTAGTTCTGCAACACATCGAGGATGAAGCCCTCCTCGATGGCCTGGCGCATGGAGTAGACGTGGAAGGGCGCCGGCAGGTTGGTTTCGCTCGCCGGCTGACTTGGGTCGGGCCGGGTGCCGAACAGCTCCAATGTCTTAGCCTTGGGCGTGGCGGTGAAGGCGATGAAGGTGATGCCGCTCTCACCGGCCCGCGCCGCCATCTGGGCAGCCAGGATGTCTTCGCTGCTGACCTCGCCGCCGTCCTCTAGCTCGGCAAGTTCCGCAGGCGACAGCACCGTTTTGAGCATGGCCGCAGCCTGCCCGGTCTGACTGCTATGCGCCTCGTCGGCGATCACGGCAAAGCGTTTGCCCTCGGTCGCGGCCAGTTCCCGCACCGCCGCCAGGGCGAAGGGGAAGGTCTGGATGGTGCAGACGACGATCTTCTTGTCGCCCGACAGGGCCTCGGCCAGGGCGGCGCTCTTGCTGCTCGTCTCGTTGGTGATGGTCGCCACCACCCCGGTCTGACGCTGGAAGCTGAACAGGGCTTCCTGCAACTGGTCATCGATCACGGTGCGGTCCGAGATCACCAGCACGCTGTCGAATATCTTCTTATGGTCGGCGCCGTGGAGTTCTGCCAGGAAGTGCGCCGTCCAGGCGATGGAGTTGGTCTTGCCCGAGCCGGCCGAGTGCTGCACCAGGTAGGTGCTGGCCTTGGTCTGCGCCAGCACCGCCGCCTGCAGTTTGCGGGTGACATCCAACTGGTGGTAGCGGGGGAAGATGATCTGGGTGAGTTGCTTTTTGCTGTCGCGCTTGGCGATCAGGTAGCGGCCGAGGATCTCCAGCCAGCTATCGCGGGCCCACACCTGTTCCCACAGGTAGGCGGTGCGGTGACCGTCCGGATTCACCGGATTGCCGGCGCCGCCGTGGTCGCCCAGGTTGAATGGCAGGAAGCGGGTCGCCGGGCCAGCCAGCTTGGTGACCATGGCCACCGCGCCGTTGCTGACCGCGAAGTGGACCAGGGCCCCACGCGGGAAGGACAGCAGCGGTTCGGCGGCCTGGCCCTTGGGCTGGGGCAGGCGGTCGAAGCGGTACTGGTCGATGGCGTCGGTCAGGCTCTGGGTGAAGTCGGTCTTCAGCTCGACCGTCGCCACCGGGATGCCGTTGAGGAACAACACCAGGTCGATGCTGTTCTCGTTGGCCAGCGAGTAGCGCACCTGGCGCACCACCCGCAGGCGGTTGGCGGCATGGCGGGCCAGAATCTCGGGATTGATCGCCAGGGCCGGCTTGAACTCGGCCAGCTTCAGCGACTGCTTCAGGCCGAGCAGGTCGATGCCCTGACGCAGCACCTCCAGCGTGCCGCGCTGGTCGAGTTGGTCGCGCAGGCGGGTCAGCAGGGCGTCGGCGGCCTTGGCGCCGTGGTTCTTGGTCAGCACCTCCCACGCCTGCGGCTGGGTCGCCTGCACCCAGGCCAGGACATCGGCCGGGAACAGGGCCTTGGCGCGGTCGTAGCCGGCGGCATCACCTTCGGCGTACAGCCAGCCGTTGGCCGCCAGGTACTGGCAGATCTCGACCTCGAAGCTGATTTCCTTGTGGATGCTCATGCGGCGGTCGCCTCGGCGAGGTGGCGGACATCAATCTGGCCGGTGACGGCGGCGGAGATCAGGGCGGTCTTGGAGGAGGTCGATGGCGCGTTGAGCTTCGGTGGTGAGGGCGTCGGCGGAGATCAACCAGGGCGGTGCGGCAGCTGCATCACTCTCGGCCCACAGCATGAGAACGAAATACCCGTCCGACGGCCTCTGCGTGGGCAAACGGCATGGAGATCTGATCTTTTCGGTCGATGGCGCGTTGAGCTTCGGTGGTTCTTGATGCCCCACGTCGTCGATTCGGTTGATGGAGCCCCGGTTCAATTGATCTTTGCGAGTTCATCTATCCAGCGAGCGATGGCAACCTGTTCCTCATGTGGCGGGAGCGCAAACCGAATGCCGCCAAGCGTTGAACGGCTGATTCGCTGCATGGTTGCTCCACGGGCCAGGATTTCGGTGTTCGCAAAGTGGCGCTTCGATGAAAACAAGAAGACCAGGAAGCGTCTGTCGTACTCCGGTTTCGGTCTGAATATCACATTGTCCACGCAGGTGACAATCCTTCCGCCCAAATCAGGAACCAAGCAGGCTCTCCCAGCGGGAAGATTCAATCGAGATATGAGGATATCGCCCGGCACAACATCCGTGCACTTCAACTCATCGAACTTCTCTTGAGAAATATACCCCTGCCCCTGTTCCTTGTATTCGCCTTCCCCGACGTTCCCTGATGTCAGATAGCGAATCCCTTCTTCAGAGATATCTGCGCTTTCGATCCAATCGCCGTCAAGAAACAGACCGCTATCCCAATCTGCCATCTTAGATAATGGGACAACCTTCCAGTGTTCCGGCACATCCCCCAGCCACTCAATGCCGAGATGGCTTCATGGGCGCGGCGGGATTCAGCCCCTTGGTGACGGCGTGGGAGATGACGGCCTGGCGTTTTTCTTTCAGCAGGTCGATCAACCGTCGCTGCTCTGCCACCAGCCCGTCAATCTTCGCCGTTTCACGGTCCAGGAACGCGGCGATGCGGGTTTGTTCTGACAGGCTGGGTACTGCCAGATGAAAATCACCAATCTGACCCTCGTTTAGCGAAGGGACCGTCCCTGGATTTGCAATATAATCAAATCTTACCAAATTCATGGCATAAATCACAAACCGAACATCAAAATACGTACACCGAACGACCAGCCCCATCATATTATTGTCTATGCATGAGTCTCGGTCCAGTAGTCGTATCCGTCCAAGCAGCAACGCAGCCCCAACCTTTGCGAATACGATGGAATCTTTCGGGAAGACAAAGGCACCGAGTTCTCTAGCCATTTTGCGACTAACAGTATTGCCACTCTGACTCAAAATCCCATCGCTCGCCGCTTGGCCAATGGCATTCACCTTATGGAATGGCAATTCCTGCGCATCGTCTCCCTGATGCTCATGGGGAAAACCAGCGCCTCCTTTGAGTCTGCCAATATGTTTAATTGGCACACAGTGCCAGGTTTCAGGCACCTCTCCCAACCACGCCACCCCGCTGTCCTTGTATGCAGGATACCGACCGAAGCTCATTTCGTCAGCCCTGCAATCATAGTCAAAATCCGATCCGTCACACCCTTCAATTCTGCATCAATCTCCGCCAAAGGTCGGGGCGGCTTGAAGACATAGAAATGCCGATTGAACGGAATCTCGTACCCGACCTTGGTCTTGTCGTGATCGATCCAGGCGTCGGGGGCATGGGGCAGGACTTCGCGCTTGAAGTAGGCTTCGACATCCTCGCTCAACGGCACGTTTTCGGTATCGCGGAGGTCGGCATTCGCCACCGGCTTGCCTTTGCCTGCGCCCTTGGTACCGCGCACGATTGCGCCTGTCGCGTCCCGTTCGGGACGCTCGACGGTGATGGTGCGATAGCCGAAGTCCTCGTTCCTGAAAATGCGGCTGATGGGAACCGGCCGACCGTCCTCACCGGGGCGGCTGACCTCTCGGCGCAGTCACCGAACAACTTGGTGATGTCCTCGATGTGCGCTGGGCTCAGCTCTTTGCGTTTGCTGCCCAGGCTTTTCCGCATCTTTTGCCACATGCCGCTGGCGTCGATGAGCTGGACCTTGCCCTTGCGAGCGGCGGGCTTGCGGTTGCTGACGATCCACACGTAGGTGCTGATGCCGGTGTTGTAGAACATGTCGGTGGGCAGGCCGACGATGGCCTCGACCAGGTCGTTCTCCAGCACGTGGCGGCGGATCTCGCTCTCGCCCGAACCGGCGCCGCCGGTGAACAGCGGCGAGCCGTTGAGCACGATGCCGAAGCGGCTGCCGCCGTCTTTGGCGGGGCGCATCTTGCTGAGCAGGTGCAGCAAGAACAGCATGGAGCCGTCTGACACGCGCGGCAGGCCGGGGCCGAAGCGGCCGTTGAAGCCCAGCTTGTCGGCCTCGGCGCGGATCTCCTTCTCGATCTTCTTCCACTCGACGCCGAAGGGCGGATTGGAGAGCATGTAGTCGAAGTGCTTACCGGCCAGGCCGTCGGCGGACAGCGTGTTGCCGAAGCAGATGTTGGCGATGTCCTGCCCTTGATGAGCATGTCCGCCTTGCAGATGGCGTAGGACTCGGGGTTCAGCTCCTGGCCGTACATCACCAGGCGAGCGTCGGGGTTGTGGGCGGCCAGGTGCTCGCCGGCGACCGACAGCATGCCGCCGGTGCCGGCGGTAGGGTCATAGAGCGAACGCACCACACCGGGTTTGGTCAGGGCTTCGTCGTCCTCGATGAACAGCAGGTTGACCATCAGGCGGATGACTTCACGCGGGGTGAAGTGCTCCCCCGCCGTTTCGTTGGAGATTTCAGCGAACTTGCGGATCAGCTCCTCGAACACCGCGCCCATCTGGGCGTTGCTGACCACCTCGGGGTGGAGGTCGATGTTGGCGAACTTCTCGGTCACCAGGTACAGCAGGTTGGCCTTGGCCAGCCGGTCGATCTGGGTGTGGAATCTCAAAGCTCTCGAAGATGTCGCGCACCGCCGGGGAGAACGCCTGGATGTACGAGCGCAGGTTCTCGCCGATGTGGTCCTGGTCCCCCATCAGGCGCTTGAGGTCGAGGGGCGAGGTGTTGAAGAACAACTGGCCCGACACCTTGAGCAGGAACGGCTCGGGGTTCAGCCCGGCCTTGGTGCGCTTGTCCAATTCGGCCAGCACCGCCGCCTTGGTCGGTTCCAGCACGCAGTCGAGGCGGCGCAGGACGGTGAAGGGCAGGATGACCTTGGCGTAATCGGACTGCTTGTAGTCGCCGCGCAGGAGGTCGGCCACGGACCAGATGAAGGCCGAAAGGCTTTGGTCACCAGGCTTGGAAGTGGCGGTCGGTGATGAAGGCGTGGTGGGCATGGCGGGCTGCGGTCGTGGCTTGGCTGCAGGACGGTCGATCGTTGGCGACGGCGTCGGAACGGCAGGGGCAGCAAAGATGGTCTGCTGGGTACTGGTGGCCCGGCGAACGGTTCCACCCCGGCCTTGGCCTTTGAGCAAAGTACCGTTGGCCACCAGGGCGTCCTTGGCGGCGGAGTAGCGGGCTTCATCCCAGCCCAGGGCTTCGCGCAGGGCGCCGTTGCCGATGGTCGAACCGTCGTTTGGAACCAGGGAGAGAAAGGCGGTGAAATCGTCAGGTGTATTGGGCACGCGGGGACGCTAGCGGCTTGTCGCAAAACGGCCAGGAAACGGAGTGGGGGAGGAGCCAGTCAAAGCGGCGAGACAGTGGCGCTGGGCTGGGTCCATGCGCAGTTTGTTGGCCTTGACGAGACGTCAGGGGCAATCGCGTGATGGAGACCTGGTGCGCGGAGGAGCCGTTTGATCAGGTCGGCCGAGAAGACTTTCGGTTTGGATCCGCAGCGCCGCGTGATGGGTAGCCCGGGGGTAGCCCGAGATTTTTCGGTAGAGGGAAGCGGCTTGCCTAGAAAAGCATAAACCCCGGCGTTGGCCGGGGTTATGCTTGGTACTCCCAAGGGGATTCGGACCCCTGTTCGCGGACTGAGAATCCGCTGTCCTAGGCCTCTAGACGATGGGAGCCTGTGTCGGACGTGGGGCGGAGTGTGCAAAAGAGTGTGATTTGTCAACCGCGTCGGTGGGCGGGTCAGCGGGGTGGGCCTTGGCGGCGTTGGATGCGGGCGGTGATGCGTTCCATGCTGGCGGTGGCGGCGTGGGAGCGGGGGGTGCCGTCGTCGCGGTTGGCGTGCAGGACGAGGGCTTCCTGCAGCATGGGCAGGAGGGCGGCGGCGGTGGCGTCTTCGTCGCAGATGACGTAGCGGGCGCCGGCGGCGCGCAGCAGGTCGATCTGGGCGGCGAAGGGGCTGCGGGCGATGACGATGAGTGCGGGATCGAGTTGGCGCAGGCGTTCGGTGACGAGGGCCGAGGCGTCGGCGATGGGGAAGGTGAGGACGACGAGGCCGGGGCGGTGGCCGAGGCGGGGCAGCCAGTCGTCCATGTCTTCGATGCGGCCCCGGTGGCAGGTGATGCCGTCGACGCCGCGCCAGGGGGCGAGCAGGCGGTCGTTGCGATCGACGAGCAGCAGGGGCAGGCCGGCGGAGCGCAGGGTCTCGACCACGGTGTTGCCGACCGGGCCGAGGCCGGCGACGACCACGGTGTCGCCGGTGGCGGGCAGTTGATCGAGGCGGGTGACGGGCAGGAAGGGGAGCGCGGCCTTCACCAGCAGCGGCATGATGAGGAAGCTGAGCACGCCGAGGGTGACGATCAGGTGGTGCATGTCGCGGACGCCGGGATCGACGGCGCCGGAAAAGGCGGCGTCGGCGAGGACGAAGCTGAATTCCCCGATGTTCCCGACGAGGATGCCGCAGCCCAGGGCCGAGCGCCATTTCAGGCCGGCGATGCGCAGGGCGGCGGCGGCGATGAGGGATTTGCCCACCACGGACACCAGCAGGGCGGGGATGACGAGGTCGAGATGGCTGACGAGGTAGCGCGGGTCGAAGAGCAGGCCGGTGGCGACGAAGAAGAAGATGGCCATGAGACCCTGGAGCGGTTTCATGGCGACTTCGATCTCTTCGCGGTCGTCGTTGGAGCCGAAGGCCAGGCCGGCGCAGAACGCGCCGAGGGCGGAACCGAGGCCGCAGGAATGGCTGATGGCGGCGCAGCCCAGGGCCATGAGCACGGCGAAGACGACTTCGAGTTCGCCCAGGCGGGCGGCGCGCATGCGGCGGATGATGACGGTGGTGAGGGCCAGGCGCAAAAGCACGGTCACGACCAGGATGCCGGCCAGGCCGGCGGCCATCTGCCACAGGGGTGGGCGGGGGCCGACCGGCAGCAGGAACGACAGCAGCAGCAGCAGGGGGCCGAGGGCCACGTCCTGCATCAGGCACAGGCCGAGGGCGACGCGGCCTTCGAGCCGGTTGCGCAGGCCCTGTTCGTCCAGCACGCGCAAAAGCAGCAGGGTCGAGGACACCGCGAGGCAGGCGCCGATGGCGACGCCCGAGCTGAGGCTTTGCCCCGCCAGCGCCAGGATGCCGATGCCGGCGCCGATGGTGAGGCTGATCTGCAGGAGGCCGGCGACGCCGACCGTGCGCATGCGGCTGCGCAGGTCGTCGAGATCGAGTTCCAGGCCCACGGCGAACAGCAGCAGGCTGGCGCCCATTTCCGCGAGTGGGGCGACGGCGGCGTCATCGACGAGGCCGAGGACATGCGGTCCGGCGATGGCTCCCGCCACCAGATAGGCGACGAGGGCGCTGACGCCCAGGCGTGAGAACAGCAGCGCCACCAGCAGGCACATGCCCAGCAGCAGCAACAGCGACGTGGTTTCGGGCATGGACACGATCTAGCGGATGCCGGGGCTGGCGCCAATCATCCGCAGGGCGCGGTCGGCCGGAGGCCGGGGCGGGCGGTCAGTGCATGCCGATGCCGCGCGCCGCGAGGGCGGCGAGCAGCGGCAGCAGGAGCAGCAGATGGAAACTGATGGCGGCGAGGCGGCGGGTGGCGGTCCAGGCCTTTGCCGGGACGGTCCACTGCGAATCGCGCGCCGCCGCCACCCAGCGGCGGATCCGCAGCGTGGCGGGGATCGAGATGAGTCCGACCACCACGAACAACGTGAGCTTGGCGTGAAAGGCGGGATTGGCGGCGTAGAAGCTCCAGCCCTTGGCGCCGAGGAACGCCCGGAGCAGACCGGCGGTGAGCACGATCAGCGCCAGCAGGCCATAGACGAGATCCAGCCGGGCGAGGCGCAGGATCAGGGCGGTGGTGGGTTCCTGGCGCAGCAGTATCCACTGCATGCCGACCACGGCGACGAGCCCGAAGGCGGCGGCGTGGTGGAGCAGGGTGGCGAGGAGATCGGTGAGCATGGCGGGATTCCGTGGACGATGGGGGACAGGCCGCCGTGCCGGAGATCAGGCGCGCAGCGTCTCGAACACCTTGCTGGAGGCTTCGAGCACCTGTTTGTGCAGCGAATGGCCGTTGGCGTCCATGGTGACGATGACGGGGAAGCGTTCGACCCACAGGTGCCAAACGGCTTCGGGCGAGCCGAGGTCCAGCCAATCGACGCCATCGACGCGGGTGATGCGTTCGGCGCAGAATTGCGCGGCACCGCCGATGGCGTGCAGGTAGACGCAGCCGTATTTGGCGCAGCCGTCGAGGGTCTTCGGTCCCATGCCGCCCTTGCCGATGACGCCACGGATGCCGTGGTCGCGCATGACTTCCCACTGGTAGGGTTCTTCGCGCGCCGAGGTGGTGGGGCCAGCGGCCTTGCACACCCACGTGTCGCCGTCTTTGACCATCACCGGGCCGCAGTGGTAGATGATCTGACCGGCGAGATCGACCGGCGGCTTTTCGCCGTGGTGCAGGCGGTGATGCACCGCGTCACGTCCGGTGAAAACCCGGCCGGTGAGTTCCAGGGTGTCGCCGACCTTCAGCGAGCGGACGATGGCTTCCGTGAGCGGAGTGGAGATCGGGATGGCAGTCATGGATCGCTCGTGGTGGTTGTAATGAAAGAATGGAAAAGGACGGAACTTCCGATCAGGATCGCCAATCCCACGCCGATGCTGGTCGCCACGCCGAGCCGCTCTGACAGCAGGCTCATGCAGGCAATGAAGACCAGGGCAAAACGGGTATTGTCGAGCAGGCGGAACCAGATCTTGGAGAGCCGGATCTTTTTCATGGTTCAGTACAGCCACTCGCGGATCGCGCCGTCCTGCGCCAGATTCACGCCCTGGCGGCGGAACGCCCAGCACATGTAGCTGATCGAGACATAGAAGCTGGCGGGCACGCGGTTGAGCTTGCCGATCTTGCAGCCGAGCAGCGTGGTCTTGCCGCCGAAGCCCATGGGACCGATGCCGCTCTGGTTGGCCTTGGCGACGATGCGGTCTTCGAGTTCGCCCAGCACCGGGTCGCTGTTGCTGTCGTCGAGCCGGCGCAGGAGCTGGACTTTGCTGTGGCCGTAGCCGCTGGCGCGGTCGCCGCCGATGCAGACGCCGAGGATGCCGGGGCCGCAGCCTTTGCCCTGGGCGTTGAGGATGGCGTCGAGGATGGCGTTCTCGACGCCCTTCAGATCGCGGCCGCCGAGTTTGGGGTCGGGGAGCGAATACTGCGCGCCGACGTTTTCGCAGCCGCCGCCCTTGAGCATGAGCTTGACCTCGACGTGGTCGCGGGCCCAGGGGTGCCAGTGGATGTCCGGAGTGCCGGGGCCGACGTTGTTGCCGGAGTTCGCGCCGGTGACGGAATCGACGCTGTTCTGGCGCAGATAGCCTTTCGCCGTGGCGTCCTTCACCGCTTCGACGGTGGCGTGTTCAAACGCCAGCACGTCGTAGCCGATGGGGAAGTTGACATAGAACAGCAGCGAGCCGGTGTCCTGGCACAGGGGCTGGCTTTTGTTTTTCGCCATGCCGATGTTCTCGCACACCACGTCCAGGGCATAGGCGGCATTGGAGCCGGGGGCTTCGGCGGTGCGGCCCGCCTCGACCGCGCGCACCACGTCCTGGGGCAGTTGGGTCGAGGTCACGCGGATCAGTTCGACCAGGGATGCGTGCAGGGCGGAAGTGGTGGCGGTGCTCATGGGGTCTCGGCGGGGATGAGGTCGGTCGGCTTGTAGAATCCGGGGCGGGGGCGCAATCGCAGGGGAGGCAAGGTTGTGCGTTCAGGGCGCGGCGGGCGGCCAGGTGGTGGCGCCGGCGGCGGTGTCGAGGGCGCGACGGGCGGTGCGGATGGCGTCGCGGTAGAGGCGGTCGCGGCCGTCGTCCAGGCCGGCGCTGGTCAGGATGAGGGCATCCAGGGTGCGGCGGTCGTTGTTCTCGGCGTCGATGATGCCGACGGCCATGGTGAGGTCGGCGCCGGACAGGGCGGCAGCGGGCGCCACCAGCCCGGCGTTGGGGCCGGACACCACCGTGACCGCGCCGCCCGAGCGGAACAGGCCGCGCAGGCCGGCCCAGCGCTCCTGACGGGTGGCGATCGGCCGGGGCGGCTGGTTGCGGTCGCCCTCCATGCTGCCGGTCAGCAGCGGGGTGAGGCGGCCCATGGCCTCGCTGCTGTCGACCAGGGCGATTTCGCCCGGATCACGGGGATTGCCGTGGGCGAGGTCCTCGACGTACCAGGCGACGATGCGGGCCTCGTTCTCGCGCAGGGCGCGGGGCTGGCCGCCGCAGGCGGTGAACAGGAGCAGACCGAGCGCCAGCCCGGAGGACAGGCAGGCGCGGAAGGTCATGGATGCACCAGGACGCGGGCCGCCGTCAGCCGTCGGGCCAGTTCCGCGTGATCCGCGCGCTTGGAATACAGCGCACCGGGGCAGTACGGTTTGGGCTGGTTGAAGCGCAGGGCGTTGCCGGCGAGATCGGTGGCGGAGCCGCCGGCGGCGAGCAGCAGCGCGGCGGGCGCGGCGGCGTCCCATTCCGCGAGCAGGCGGGTGTGGGTGTAGACGCCCGCATCGCCCTGGATCATGCGCCAGGTCTTCACCCCGATGGAGAACACGAACAGCGGGCGCAGTTCCGGCAGGGCGGCGAGGACGCGCTCGTTGCCGTCGCGGTTGCGGTCGCTGGGGCTGATGATGAGCATGTCGTCATTGCCCGGCGCACAGGTCAGGGGCGTGCGCGTGCCGTCGGCGGCGATGCGCCAGGCGCCCTGGCCGACGATGCCCAGCGCCAGGCCGCCCAGGCGCGGCAGCGCCAGCACGCCCAGGGCGAGCCGGCCGTCGATGGCCAGCGCCACCTGGACCGCCCAGCCGGCATTGCCCGCCAGGTATTCCTTGGTGCCGTCGATGGGATCGATGATCCACACCCGGCGCTGCGCCAGACGCGCCCCGTCGTCGGCGACCTCCTCGCTCAGGATGCCGTCGTCGGGACGATGCCGCGCCAGCACCGCACGGATGGCGGCGTCGGCGGCAAGATCGCCTTCGGTGACGGGGGAACCGTCGGGCTTGGTGGTGCGGGTGACGGTGGATTGCAGACGGGCTGCCACGTCGGCGGCGGCAGTGGCGGCGGCAAGGGCGATGTCGGCGTCGTCGGGGAGGAGCACGGCGGGAGCGTGGCGGGATCGGGACGCACGGGAAGATGCAAGCCGACCCCTCCCGGAGGCATGTGAGGGCAGAGGGGTGGGGGAATGAAGAACGCATGGATGATTGCCGCCATGTTGACCGGTGCGGCAGGGCACCGGTCCTGCGCCGACCGCCAGGAGTGGTCCCGGCGGTCGAGGCGGCCCGTCGGATGTTTCCGGTTAACAACCGGAAAGCAGAAGGATTGTCGACAACACGGTCGCCCCGGAACCGTATAGCCGCCTTGCCCATCTCACGTTTCAATCAGGAGTCATTGTGACCCTCCTTCCCGTTCGTCCCCTGGCCCGGTTGCTGATGCTGAGCCTCGCCGTCGCCGGTCTTGCCGCGGTCGATGTCCCGTTGCCGCCGATCCCCGCCGTCCCGCCCAAGCAGCCGGTCGACAGCGTGCCGATGGGGGACTCGCGTTCGGCTCCCGAGGTGAAGATCGGCGTCCCGATCGCCCCGGGGCCGTTCCAGCCCACCTGGGAATCCATCGAAAAGAACTATCCGGGCACCCCCGAATGGTTGCGGGAGGCGAAGTTCGGCATCTGGGTCCACTTCGGTCCCCAGGCGGCAGGCGAGAGCGGCGACTGGTATGCGCGCAATCTCTACAAGCCCGGCCTGGCCTATGACAATCACCTGAGGCGCTACGGCCACCCCAGCGAGGTCGGCTACAAGGATGTCCTGCGCACCTGGAACCCGGTGAAGTTCGATCCGGCGGCGTTGACCAAGCTCTACAAGGAGGCAGGGGCGCGTTTCCTGCTCATCCAGGGCGTCCATCACGACAACTACGACCTGTGGAATTCCAAGTACCAGCCGTGGAACTCCACCAACCCCAAACTGGGCGCGCACCGCGATTTCGTCGGCGAGTGGTCCAAGGCGGTCAAGAAGGAGGGCATGCATTTCGGCATCACCTTCCACCACGAGTATACGTGGTGGTGGTGGCAGACCGCTTTCGGCGGCGACACCAAGGGCCCCAAGGCCGGCGTGCCCTATGACGGCAACCTGACCCTGGCCGACGGCAAGGGCAAATGGTGGGAAGGCATGGATCCGCGCCTGCTCTACGGTATCGATCTGCGCGAGTACCAGAGCGTGGACAAGGCCGCCCAGACGAATGCGCCCCTGCCCAGGTCCGGGATTTTCAGCAACCACCAGGCCTATGGGCAGTGGTACGCGACGTGGTGGGCGCTGCGCATGATGGACGCGATCGACAAGTACGATCCCGACTTCATCTATACCGATGGCACCGACAAGCAGCCCTTCAGCGGCGCCGGCACCGGCACCGGCCTCAAGGCCGACGCCATGCAGACCGTCATCGCCCATCTCTACAACCGCATGGTGGAGCGGCGTAAAAAGGTCGATGGTTTCAGCATCGTCAAGTTCCGTGGCAAGACCAACGGCACGGTGAACACCGTCGAAAGCAGCCTGCCCGGCAGCATCAAGACCGACCAGGCCTGGATCGCCGAGGCGCCGGTGGGCGACTGGTTCTACAAGCCGGACATCCAGTGGCGTTCGCGCTCGATGATCCGCAACATCATCGAGGCCGCCTCCCGCGATGGCGCCGTCGCCATCTGCATCCCGCCCAAACCCGATGGCTCGCTCGAAGACGGCTGCGTCACCATGCTCAAGGAGGTCGGCGCCTGGATGCGCGTCAACGGCGAGGCCATCTATGGCAGCAAGGCCTGGACGGTGCTGGGCGAAGGCGACGGCAAGGACGGCAAGCCGCGCCAGCTGCCGGGCGGCTACATCGACAACCGCCAGGCCGATTTCAACTACACCACCAAGGATTTCCGCTTCACCGTGGGCAAGAACGGTTCGCTGTACGTCATCGGCATGTCCGATGCGCCCAAGGACAACACGGAACTGGTGATCACCTCGCTCGGGACCAAGGCCAACCGCCTGGGCAAGCCCATCAGCGCGGTCCGCCTGGTGGGAAGCAAGCAGTCCATCCGCTGGAAGCAGACGGATGAGGCCCTGATCATCGCCTGTCCGGGCAATGCGCCCTGCGTGACCTCGGTCACGTTCGAGGTCCGCTGATCCGCGCCCCAGGCCGGAGAGATCCGGTGGGGGGTCAGGCCGTTGCCACGTCACGCCACGCCGGATCGGCGTGGCGTGATCCGTTTGAACGCGGTGTGGGATGCCGGGACGACATCCCCTGTTGGTCGCCCGGCGTTCCACCAGACATCGTTTGCCCGGCACCCTCGCCCCTCGAACGTCGTCCGACGTTCATCGCACGAGAGATCCCATGCCGCCCAAGCCCTTCTGCCCGCCCGACACGCCGTTGCGTTGGATCCGTCCCCGTCAGGTGGACCTCCACCACATCGATCTGGAGATCACCGTCGATGTCGAGGCCCGCACCGTCACCGGCGCGGTGACGCACCGCTGCCGGGCGCTGCCCCATGGGCCGGCGGTCCACACGCTGGAACTGGACCAGCACGGGTTGGAGATCGCCGCGGTCGAAGTGGACGGTGCGACGGTGGCGTTCAGCACCGGTCCGGACCGTCTGTCCATCGCCATGCCGCCGCTGGCCAAGGATCATGAGGCGAGCGTGCGGGTCGTGTTCACCGCCCGTGAACCGCGTCTGGGCATGTTCTTCATCGCCGCCCGGCCGGCGAGCGCGGATCCATGCCACGCGCCGGCCCAGGTGGCGATGGCCTGGACCCAGGGTGCGATGGAGGACCACTCCCACTGGTTCCCCTGTTTCGACAGCCCCAACCAGATGAGCACCTTCACCATCGCCATCCGTCATCGCAGCGGCCTGACGGCGTTGGCGAATGGTGAACGCAGCGGTCTGACCATCCACGGCGACGGCTGGACCACGACCACCTATGCCCAGCGCAAACCGCATGTGCTGTATCTGCTGAACGTGGTGGTGGGCGATCTGGCGCCGAGCGAGGACGCGGGAGCGCCGGTGCCGGTCACGCACTGGTTGCCGCGCGGTACGGAAACCTGCGCCCCGGCCATGTTCCGCGCCACCGCCCACGGCATCCGCTGGCTGGCGGATCACACCGGCACCGCGTATCCGTGGGCACGCTACGGCCACGCCGTCGCCCACGGTTTCATGTGGGGCGGGATGGAGAACACCACGCTCACCACCATCACCGACCGGGTGATCATGGATGCGGCGACGCAGGAACGCGAGGAGGTGGACTGCGACAGCCTGGTGGTCCACGAACTGGTCCATCAGTGGTACGGCGACCTCATGACCATGAAGAGCTGGAGCGACATCTGGCTCAATGAAAGTTTCGCAACGTATCTGGAAGCGCGTGGCACCGCCGCGTGGGAAGCGCCGCGTCTGCACGAACGGGAAACGGATCGCGTCGATTGGCATCTGTGGGCCAACCGCGACAGCTATCTGGAGGAGGACGGTTCGCGCTATCGTCGGGCGCTGGTCACCAACCGCTGGATCGACGCCTATGAGCTGTTCGACCGCGTGGCGTATGAAAAGGGCAGTCTGGTCCTGCATCACCTCAGCCACGTGCTGGGCGAGGAGCGTTTCCGTTACGCCCTGGCGCTCTACACCCGTCGCCATGCGGGCGATCTGGTGGAAAGCGGCGACTTCCGGCAGGCGCTCGAAGACGCCACCGGCGAACCGCTCGACTGGTTCACGGCGCAGTGGCTCGACCGTCCGGGCCATCCGGAACTGAAGGTGCGCTGGCGTCACGATCCCAGCCGCAAACAGCTCATCGTCACGGTCGAACAGACCCAGGCCGCCAGCGATGCGCAGCTCGTCTACCGTCTGCCCACCGCCCTCGCCTGGCGCACGGCGGACGGCGTGCTGGTGCGTCACGTCATCGAACTCACCCGCGCCACCGACACGCTGGTGTTTTCGTGCGCGGCGAATCCCCGCTGGTTGGCGGTGGACCCGGACGGTCATCTGCCCGCCGTGTGGGACGAGGACGGCGATGCGGCGCAGCTCGTCGCTCGCATCGGGGACGCGGAGCTGGGTGCCCAGGCCCGCGCCCGCGCCGCCGTGGTGGCGGGTAAACAGCATCCGGTCGCGGCGCTGGTCGATGGTCTGGCGGCGCTTGCCCGTGAGGCCTCGGCACCGGAACTGGTGCGCCAGGAATGCCTGAACGCATTGGGCGAAGGGCGTGGCAGCCAGGCCCGCGAGGCGCTGCTGGCGCTGTGGTCGCAGATCCCGTCGCCCCGCATGCGACGCGTGTTGGCGGGGGCTTTGGCCAAGTTCCGGGGCGACGCGCTGGTGGCGGAACGGCTGGTGGCGTTCGCCGATGCGCTCATCGCGGAAGGTGGATCGCTGCTGACGGCGGGCGCATGCCTGGCGGCGCGCGGGGCGGTCGAGGTGCCCGGCGCCACCGCCCTCCTGCGGGGCCGTCTGCACCGTCCCAGCTGGCAGCAGCGTCTGCGTCAGCAGGTGGTGCGCGGGCTGGGCGACAGCGGTGAAGCCGCCGCCATCGACGAGGTGCTGCCCCTCGCCGCCGACGTGCGCGAGATCGAAGGTGTGCGCGCCGCCGCCTGTGTCGCCGCCGGTCGTCTGGGCGGTTTGCATGTGTTGGCCCGTCCACGCATCCGTCCGGTGCTGGAACGTCTGCTCGACGACGACGCCATGCAGGTGCGCGCCGCCGCCGCGAAAGCCCTCGCTGCGTTGGGCGATCCGGCGGGGAAATCCGCCCTCGCCGCCCGTCTGGAACGGGAAGCCCTGGGCAACATCCGCCGCGTGCTGCGCGAAAACCTGGACACCCTGGGCCAGGCCGCGGCCCTCGCCACCGCCACGGCGGAACTCACCAAGCGCCTCGATACGCTGGACGGCGAACGCAAGAAACTGGAACAGCGGCTGGAGGCGTTGGAGAAGCGGTTGGGGTGAGGTTCCCGGGGCGGCATCCGTGACGGAGGCCGCCTCCAGCGCAACTCCCCGGAATGATGGCCGGGGGGTGCGATGACGCGATTCAGAACGTCGGCGTCGGTTCCGGTCTCACCGGAGTGGTATCCGGCGTGTTGTCGTCCTGGCGCGGCGGACGCGGCGGACGCGGCGACCGGGGTGGTGTCGGTGGCGTCGCTTTCTTGGCGGCGTCCACCACGGCGGTCAGGGTGGACATCGGGAGGCTCAGTTGGGCGCGGGCCAGACCGGCGTCTTGAGTGACGGCCATGACGAGGGGTTGCTGGGCGGGCAGTTTCTGCATGGCGTCACGCAGCGGAGCGTTGCTGGGGCCGGGCATGAAATTGGTGAACCACGTCATGATGCCGGGCAGATCCGCATCGAGGTAGATGGCCTGGCCCGGTCCCAGGACGCGCGGTGCGGCCAGAACGGCCGGTGTCGCATCGTGCGGGAGAATGAGCGGATCGACGGAACCGCCTTGGACGAAATAGGCGAAACCACCACCGATGGCGCATTCGCTGTCGATCAGGCTCTTGCGGATATTGGCAAAAGCAGGGTCTTTCGCTTTTTCCGCATCCTGGGTGAAGGTCATGCGGTGGACGGGGAGGCCGGCCACGGTGCGGGCCGAACGGGTGATGGTCGCCGTGATGCCCATGTTCTGGTAGAGCGCGCCGAGCAAGCCGCCGGGTTGGAGCATGGCCCAGGATGCCATGATGCCGGCTTCCACGGCGGCAGCGTCGGGAGCGGTGCTGACCATGTTCATGGTCATGCGGCCATCGGACGTGAAGTTCCAACGCATGGCGTGGTCGTCGGAGGAGGCCTGCATCATGCGATGGATGGAGGCGGTGACCTCCGGTGTCATCAGCGCACGGGTTTCCGGTTTCTGTGCCAGGACATCGACGACATGGCCGACGTATTCCGCCATGCTCTTCCCATTGCCGCGCATGGTCGCCATGACCGATCCGGTAGCGGGGCCGAGCCGGGCCGGGGCGCGTGCCGGTCCTGATGGCGGCGCGACCATGGCTCGGGCCAGGGCGCTGTCCGCCACGGCGGCGGTGGTCGTGGTGACGGTCAGGGCGTCGCTGCCCAGTCCGAGATCGATCTGCACTGTCGCGATATCAGCCGCCACGGTCTGGATGCCCGCCCAATACAGCGGCAACAGTTCGCTGCCGGGCTGACGTTTACCCGCCGGCCCCATCGCCTGCGCCATGGTCATCATGTTGCCGATGAACGCGCCATAGGCCTTCATGATGCGGTCGGGTGCGGCGATCACGCGTAGGTCGCCATGGACTCCGGCGGCCAGCGTCGGCAGCGCGGGGATGATTTTCTCGCCCAGTTCCAGGCCGTCGAACAGTTGCGCCACCACGACGGCGTTACCGACCTCCTTCACCATCATGTTCTTCGTTCCGACCGCGGCGGCATAGTCGGCCGGGGTGGTGGTGGGGATGATGAACGCCGTCGTCGGCATGGGCGTGCCGGGGGCGATGATGAAGGCGCAGGGACCGGAGGCGAGGTGGGCGAGGGCGGGATCGTTGAAGAAACCGCCCAGGCTCATGGCGGTGCCGATCCCGGGTGCACCGAACGCGGTCGCCACGGCTTCGAGATGGGCGATGGCCGCCTTGAGATCCGGCACCACCACCACGGCAAAGGCCGTCTCCTCGGGAATGGCACAGGGGGCCGTGAGGTGTGCGGTCGCGGCCGCCGGCGGGACCGGTGCCGGTTCCGCCCCCGGCAGCAAGGGTGCATGGGTCGTCAGCAGGGCCGTCATCATCAGGGTCAGGGAACGAAGTCGCATGCGATCCTCTGCAGGGTGGGGAATCCGATTGCTCGCCAGTAACGCGTATTCCGGCTGGGAGTCCATGGGGCTCGCCCCGGCCAACTTTCGTGCTGGAAACTGAAACACCTGGCCTCTCCAGGGGTGGGTACGGCACCGAGATTCGGCCATGGACGTGGGGCGTTTTTCAGCGGCTTGTTAGTTTCATGGTCCATTGTGGTTCCCTGGCCGGACGATCGACTTTGTGACCTTTGCTTTGACGCCGGCGACCTCACCAAGTACCAACCCGACCATGACCGACCCCGTTGACCCGTCATGGAACTTGGTCCCTCAGCCCGACGGCCTGCGCCATCGTTTCCATGCGATGGTCAAGCCGACCGGTTCCCAGTGCAACCTCGACTGCACCTACTGTTTCTACCTGCACAAAGACGACCTGCTCAAACAACCCAAAGTCCCGCGCATGTCGGACGCGATGCTGGAAGCCCACATCCGCCAGTACATCGAGGCCCAGACCGGCGACGAGGTGGTGTTCTCGTGGCAGGGCGGCGAACCGACGCTGATGGGACTCGATTTCTTCCGCCGGGTGGTGGAACTGGAACGGCGGTACCAAAAGGACCCGCGCAGCGATACGCCTTACCTGTTGCCCCCCCAAGGGCACCACGGATCAGGCCAGCCTGGTCACCGAAGCCGGGACAGGCGCCATCCGGGAAATCAAGGAATGGCAGGCGATCATGGACCACCTACGCCGCCTGCCGGCCGCAAAGCCGGGCGATCTGCCCATCATTCCGGTCGATGGCCGGGCCGCCGAGATCCGGGCGATCAAGGTCGGATGATCAACCCTTACCCCGCCTTCTGCCTCAACTGGGTATCAATCCATTCACGGATGGGACGATAGGTGTTTCAGCCGTCTGTGCGTGGTCTGCACGCATTCCGCCCCGATGGCTGCATGGACGCGGAATGCAGCACCGGCCCTGCCTTGACCGGCGACCGGTTGGCCCACATCACAACTGCGTGCTCAGGCCCTTGCTCCATTGGTTCCAGGCCGCCGGCGGGATGGCCGTCCCATCGCCGGTGACGTCGACGTTGGGATGGGGGACGCCCCCGTCGGCAGCGGCGGCGGCGGATCGGGCCGGCGGGATCGCGCCGGCGCGTCCGGTGCGGCGCTCGGCCTCTGCTTTGGATGCCGGGCGTCAGCAGCGCCTGGAGGCATTGGAGGCGGCGCTCGGCGCCCATCGCTGCGCCGTGCGTCTGAACGGGAATCAGCGCGTCCTCATCAGCCTGCGCCATCGGCGCGGCCTGGTGGCGGGTCGTCCCATCGATCTGGTCCTGAGCCTGCATCACGACCTGCTCGATCATCCCGAGGCCATCGCCCACATCCCGGCCTGGGTCGCGGCCCGGGGTCGGCGCATGGCACCGGTCCTGCGCCAAGCCCTGACCCAGGTCTTCCACGCCCAGCGCCGGGGGGCGGCGCCGCCGCCCGCTCCGGATCTGCCCACCCTGGGCGACGAGGCGTGCGACCTGGAGGCTTTGTTGGACCAGGTCCGTTCCCGCTGGTTCCCTGCCCTGCCCCGTCCGGCCATCCGCTGGTCCCGCGCCAGCCCCCAACGGCGGTTGCGCCACATCCGTTTCGGCTGCTACCGCCGCCGGCCGGTGGCCGAGATCCAGCTCAATCCGCGTCTGAACCAGCCCTGGGTGGCGCGTGCCTTCATCGAGCACGTGGTCTTCCATGAACTGTGCCATCACGCCCAGGCCTGCCAGCCGGTCCGGGGCGAGACGCCCCACAGCCGCCGTTTCCGCGCCTGGGAGCAGGCCTATCCCCAGCACGACGTCGCCCAGGCCTGGGAACGGGCGAATCTGCACCGGCTGCTCGATCCCGTCGCCGGTGCACCCGGGCTTGTCGGGGGGCCGACCGTTCCACAATCCCCCGCCCATGCGTTACCGTGATGCCGCCCACATGGACCTCGGCAGCTTTTATGCTCGCCGCCCCCGTCTGGGCACCCTCTACCGTTACCTCGGCTATGCCGCGTGTCTGCTCGCGCTGGCGTGGAACGACCGTCCTGAACTGATCGGCCAGTTGCTGATCGTGGTGCTCATCGCCTGGGGTCTGGCGTGGTATCGCATCGTCGGCGCCGCCTGGCGTGCGCCGCTGGTGGCCGCCGCGCTGCTCTGCGCCGTCATCCTGACCAAGGCCCACGGCTGCCCGTTCGCCCTCTGTTGTCACGGAGCCGCCCAGTGATCACCTTCGTCCGCTGGGGCATCATCCCCTTTCTCATCGTCACTGCGGTCCAGGCGTGGGGCATCATGCTGCTGCCCGCCGGTCCCGCCCGTTGGGTGGGTATCGGCATCGCCATCCTGGTCGAACTGTTCATCATCAACTTCTTTCGTAATCCTCAACGCACGCCCCAGGGCGGTCCGCACAGCCTGATCTCCTCGGCGGATGGCCTGGTGCAGGACATCACCGAAGTCGACGAACCCGAGTTCATCGGCGGCAAGGCCCTGCGCATCGGCGTGTTCCTGTCGGTGTTCGACGTGCATGTGAACCGTGCACCCTGCCCCGGCACCATCACCTTCGCCAAGTACGTGCCCGGCAATTTCCTCGATGTCCGCCATCCGGACGTGAGCACCGAGAACGAATCCAACATCATCGGCATCGTCGCCGACGACAGCGTGCAGCCCGGCTTGAAACTGCTGGTCCGCCAGCTCACCGGCCTCATCGCCCGCCGCATCATCTGTACGCACGGCGTGGGCGACCGGGTCGAACGCGGCGAACTGTACGGCATGATCCGTTTCGGCAGCCGCACCGAACTGTGGATCCCGCTGGCCGCCGCCCATGAGGTGAAGGTCAAGGTCGGCGACCGCGTGAAGTGCGGCGAGACCGTGCTGGTCGAAATGAAGCCCGGGGAGAAACAGGCATGAGCAGCGATCGTCTCAGCTCCATGAAGCAGCGCATCCGCCGGCTCAAGACCCTGCCGGTGCTGCCCACCCTGCTCACCGCCGGCAATCTCGCCTGCGGCATCACGGCGGTCCTCTGCGCCGCCCACAACCTGCTGTTCGCCGGCGCGGTCATGGTCTTCGTCGCCATGTTCTGCGACATGCTCGACGGCAAGGTCGCACGCCTGACCAAGACCGACGGGCCTTTCGGCGCGGAACTCGACAGCCTGTCGGACGTGGTCAGCTTCGGCGTCGCGCCCGCCATCCTGGTCCACCGCCTGGTGCTGGGCACCAGCGGCGTGTTCGACCACGGCCAGCGCCTGCTGTGGTTCATCACCGTGTTCTATCCGGTGATGGCCGCCATCCGTCTCGCCCGCTACAACGTCGAACACAGCGACGAGGCCACGCCGTATTTCCGGGGCATCCCCTCGCCGGGCGCCGCCGCCGTGGTGTGCTCGTGGATCATCTTCCAGACCAGCCAGGCCGGCCAGGGCATCTGGGAAAGCCCCCAGATCGGTGCCTCCTACGCGTACACCGGGCTGGAGAATCTCGATCCGATGCGCTGGGCCATCCTCGGCCTGACCGTGGTCTCCGCCCTGCTCATGGTCTCCACCGTGCGTTATCCGCACGTCGGCAACACCCTGCTTGGCCGGCTCGGCTTCCGCAAACTGATCGTGCTGATGTTCCTGGGCGTGTTCCTGGTGTGGCAGCCCTGGCACACCCTGCTCATCGGCACCACCGGCTACCTCATCTGGGGGGTGCTGGGTGAGGTGGTCGCCATGCGTCAGCGCCTGCGTCGGGGCAAACCGGTGCTGGATGATGACGATGAAGGCGAGATCGAGGACGCTGGCCTGGGCGGTGAACGCCACATCCACGAAGGTCCGGCCACGGGCCGCTGATCGTGCCTGACGCCGCCGCCGGTCGTCCTGTCCTGCATCCGGGCGCACAGCATCCATGGCTGCCGTTGACGGACGCCGAAGCGGCGGACCTCCTGCGCATCCCCACCGCCACGCTTGCCGCGTGGACCGCCATCGGCCTGCCCCGGCAGGCCGATGGTCGTTTCCAGGCCCTGGATCTCATCAACTGGACGACCTGGAACCGGCTGGCGGACTGTCCGGTGCTGGCCCGTCGCTGGCAGACTTTTCGCACCTGGTTTCTGGGCGCTGCCGCCCAGCGTCCGCGAATGCGGCGCTGGCAGCGTCGTCCGCATCTGTTCCTGCCGGACATTCCCGATCATGTGATTTGGTGTTTGCCCGCGCCCTTGGCGGTACCCGGACAACAGATCGTGCAGGACGATGGTGTGCAGGCGGCGGGCCTGATCGCCAGTCGACGCGAGGACCGCTCCGGCGTGGCCTGGTGGAAGCTGGAAGGTGTGCCGTCAGCGGCGGTGGTGGTGGCGTCCGGCGCGGCCGAGGTCCATCTCACCCCGGCCCGCATCCTGCCCGAGGACACCATCGCCCATGCCCGGCTGGTGGATGCGATGGCGGCGGTGGTCGAGCATTTCCGCTACGAATACCGCTACCATCGTCCTGGCGAACTGCATCCCGCCCAGGCCCGGCCGGCGTCGCGGGGCAGTTGCCTGGACGTGGCCCTGGCGCTGGGCGCCCTGCTGACGCGCGAAGGTTGGACCTGGCGCTTGGGCGTGGGCATCGTCGCTCGCAGCGGCATCGCCAATCCACATGCTTGGCTGGAATGCCGGGGCGATGACGGCGCGTGGATTCCGCTCGATCCGACTTTGCCAGCGGTGGAACGCATGCTCGGCGGCGACTGGCGTGCGGCCCTGTCCCGGGCGGTGGGGGTGCGCGACACGGCCCGACTCACCCTGGCGCTGATCACCGCCGATGATCCGCCCCTGTCGGTGGCCGAGGCGGTCATCTCCGGTGTGGTCCACGATGCGGATGCCTGTTGCGATTGGGCCTGTGCCGATTGTGCGGACACGTTCTGAGGACCGGGCGCTCCATCAAAAAGCTGACCGTGCCGGAAGCGGGCGGGGGGCGTCATGCCGGCGCGGCCACGCCCGGCGCCGTGCCGCCAGGACGAAACCACCCGGCGTCTGGTGACGCCGGGTGGTGGGAAAACACCGGTAAAAGCGGCGTTTACTTCCAGCTCGACCGTTCGACGTCCTTGGTGACCTTGTGGTTCCAGAAGCCGACCTGCTTCTGGGTCTTGATGTCTGTGACCTTCAGATCGACCTGATAGAACTTCTGCTGGAGGTTGTCCTCCTGGTCGTTCTGCGAGGCGATGGTGCCGATGATGATGAAGTCGGCGCCGACTTCCTGGAAGCTCTCCTTGCGGGTGGCCTCCGACACATTGACGTCCTGTTCCTTGCGCTCCTGGCGGGCCTGTTCGGTCTCGCTGGCGGACGCGACGACATCGACGCGACCCGAATTGACCAGGGCGCGGATCAGATCGTTGGTGAAGATCTCGGTGTTGATGACCTCGTCGACGCGCACCTTGATCGAACCGATCTTCACCGTCGGGTTGCGGTTGTTGGCCTTGACGAAGTTGTCGATCCACGCGCCTTTCATCGCCTGGGCGATGAGGTCTTCGGCGGTCTCGCGGCTGTCGGTGGCGTTCCAGCGGCCGGACAGGTCGCGCACGGCGCGGTTGTCGGTGCGGCTGACCTTGGTCTCGCCGCAACCGGTGACGGTGAGGACGGCGGCGGGGGCGAGGAGCAGGGCGAGGCAGAGGGGCAGATGACGCATAGGGTCTCCTGGGCGGTGAGGGTCAAGGTTTTTTGGAGGCGGCGGTGACACGCAGCCCCGGCGGGAAGGTCCGCACCGGCAGCACGGTGACCATGCCGGGCCGGACCTCGACGCGGGCGATGGACGCAGCACCGTAGCCGGCCGCGAGGGTCACGGAATAGGAGCCGGGCGGCAGATCGACGAGCGCCGCTTCGATATGGTCCGGCAGCGTGGTCCAGGCCCGCAGATCGGCGGATTCGCTGAAGGTGGCGAGGGAGCTGGTGGCCAGATTGGTGAGCAGCCCCAGCAACTGGTCCTGTTTGGCGACCTCGTGGCTGATGACGCCGGCGGCGACCTGTTTGGCCGCGGCGCGGACCAGGGTCTTGGTGATGATGCCGGGTTGACGGTCGCTCAGATCGGCCCGGGCGATGCCGTCGAGGTCATGCACCACTTCCAACGGCTGGGTGATCAGGGGCGATGACGCATCCAGGCGGGCCACGGTCACCGCAGCGGTCGGCGGGATCAGGCGGTCGTCTTCGCACGAGGGCAGCGAGAAGCCCATGTAGGCGGCGCCGCCGGGAGCGAGCAGGTTTTGAACCAGTTCCGGCGGCACCATCAGCGCGCCGAAACATTTGAGCGAGTTCGCCCCGGGACCGGTGGCCCAGAACACCAGCGCGCCCACGCGGTAGTCCGCGCTGCCCGGAGACGGCGGCGCCCCGGGCGTGGCCGCGGCCACGATGCGGATGGCGAGTTCTTCGGGATGGGTGATGAAACCCGCGTGATTGAGCACCAGGATCGACCCCGTCCCGGCCGGCTGGGCCAGGGTCGTGAAACGCGGGTCGCGTTCCGTGAAGCCGAATTCGGCAGCGCGCCGGTCGAAGGCCTCGGCGTCATAGGTGCGGCAGACGCGCACCAGCATGGTGTCGAGCAATTTCGGCCGGGCCGGCGTTTCGTAATGGAGGCTGCGGTCGTTGCCCAGATTCTTGGCCAGGGTGGCGTAGGCCGCGCTGGCTTTCTTCATCATCACATCCGCAAACTGCCAGTCGTCGCCGGCGCGGTTGGCGGGGGGCATGGCCAGCACCGTCATCGCTGCCATCAGGCGGGCGAAAGGATCGTCGGCGTAGCGGCTGTCCTCGCCCGCTTCGGCGGTGTGCTGCAACTGTTCGATCACCATGCGACGGGCCACGCCCAGGGCCTGATCGTAGAGCTGTCCCGCATCACCGGCGGTTGCCGCCGGAACGGATGCGGTCGTGGTGGCTGCCGCTGCTGCCGTCCCCGTCTCGGTCGGCAGCGTGGCGACGGCCTCCGCCAAAAGACCCGACGCCCGTTCCGCCGCCAGCAGGCGGTTCAGCCCGCGCAGGTAATCGACCATGGTGTGTTCGTACGGGCGACCGGCGTATTCGCGCACCGTGTCGTTGAGCAGGGCGGTGCCGACCTCGCGGGCGAGGCTCTTGGTCCGGCGCTCATCCACCAGCCGGGCGGCTTCATCCAGATGCTGGTTGCTCAGCATGCGGGCGTCCGCCATCTGTCCCAGGGCCCCACGTTCCATGTGCCAGAGCAGGGCTTCCTTTTCATCGATGCTCTGGCCGGGCTTCGGCGATCCGCCTGGTTCCGCAGGTTCGTTGTCGCCGTGCGATCCGTACAGGTCGTTGATCTCGGCCACCGCATCCGGGAAGCGGCCCTGCTGCGTGGCGCGCAGGGCGTCGGCCCGTTGCTCATCGAAGCTGCGGCTGCAGCCACCCAGGATGAGGCCGCTTCCGGCGATGAGCAGCAGCGTGAATGAGGGGATATGCATGGGATATGGCCGGGATGTGTCCCCAGTGTGGCTGGCTGGGGGCCGCGTCCAGTCCGGGGCCGGTCGGGCTGGATTGGTCATGAACTGGTGACGTACGGCGGGCTTCCGGCCGCCCGGGTCGAGCGCCCGGGTCGAGATAGGGGATCGACAGGGCGCACGGACCTGTTCTGATACCCGGAAAAGTATTCGAATCTTTTCGCTGGCATTATTAAAATCCTCACGAACATCCGCCGCCTCACCCCGGCACCTATAGAGGTGCCTTCAGAGGCGCACGCGCGCCAGATTTCGAGGATTCTGTGGAACTCTACGTCGGCAATCTGCCTTGGTCGATCACGGACGAGGCGCTCACCGCCCTGTTCGCTGCGTACGGCACTGTCACCCGCGCCAAGGTTGTGATGGACCGTGAGACCGGTCGCAGCCGCGGCTTCGGCTTCGTCACCATGGCGAACGCCAACGAAGGCGCCGCTTCGATCCAGGGCCTGAACGGCCAGGACCACAACGGTCGTCAGCTGCGCGTGCGCGAAGCCGAACCCCGTCAGCCCGGCCAGGGCGGCGGTCGCGGCGGCTTCGGCGGCGGCGGCGGTGATCGCGGCGGCTTCGGCGGCGGCGGTGATCGTGGCGGTCGTAGCGGCGGCTTCGGCGGCGGCGACCGTGGTGGTCGCGGCGGCTTCGGCGGCGGCGATCGCGGCAGCCGCGGCGGCTTCGGCGGCAGCAGCTACTAAGCTGTCAAACCAGCCAGCTCCGGTCTGACCGGAACCTGCAAACCCACGGTGCTTCGGCACCGTGGGTTTTTTCATGGGCCGGATCCAGCGCGGGTTGCAGAGGTGGGTCGTGGTGGAAATGCTGGGGAGGTCCGGGCTTTCGTCCCCGACAGCGCCTCCTAGCCTGCCGGCCATGCCAGCGGTCCTCCCCTCCTGCCGGGTACGGCGATGAATGCGGCCATTTCCCGGATCCTGACCGGCGGCATCACCGCCGGGGTGGGACGGTTGACCCTGGATGGTCTGGTCGCCGCCGGTCAGTTGGGGTTCCTGTTGCGGGAGGTCTGCCTGGCGCTGTGGCGGGATCGGCCACGCCGCGAGGTCATCGCCTTCCAGTTGTACCAGATCGGTTATCTCAGTTTGCCGGTGGTGTTGATCACCGGGATTTCCATGGGTTTGGTGATGGGGGTGCAGGCCTATGGCACCCTTTCGAAGTTCAACGCCGAGACCATGTCCGGGCCGATGGTGAATTTCGGCATGGTCAGCCAGTTGGGACCGGTGCTGACCGGTCTCATGGTGGCGGGCCGGGTCGGCTCGAACATGGCGGCGGAACTGGGCACCATGCGTGTGACCGAACAGCTCGACGCCTTGCGCGTCATGGGCACGGATCCGGTGTCCTATCTGGTGGTGCCGCGCTTCCTCGCGTGCGTCCTGTTGCTGCCGATCCTGTCGGTCATCGCCACGGTGGCGGGCATCCTGGCGTCGGCCTTGCTGGTTCTGGGCGTCTATCAGGTCGATGCCGGGGCGTACTGGTTCCGCAGTTCGCAATTCCTGCTGCCGTGGGACATCTTCGTGGGCTTGGCGAAACCGCTGGTCTTCGGTGCCATCATCAGCCTGGTGGGCTGCCGTCAGGGGCTCATGACCAGTGGTGGCGCGACCGGCGTGGGAGTGGCCTGCACCCGGGGGGTGGTCCAGGCCAGCCTCCTCATCCTGGTCGCCAATTTCCTCATGACCGTGGTGGCGACCAAGCTGTGGTACCTGATGCATCCCGGCTGGAAGGCGGGCTGAGCATGCGCGTGGCGGTGGTGGGTGGCGGCATCATCGGCTTGGCCTGCGCCTGGCGGTTGGCGGAATCCGGCATCCAGGTGGCGCTGTTCGATGTGTCGCCGGCGGTGCGCGAGGCCAGTTGGGCGGCGGCGGGCATGCTGGCACCGCACAACGAGGCCTCGGCTGCAGGCGATCTGTGGCGTCTGGGCTGTGCCTCGCTCGCCCGTTGGCCTGGTTTTGTGCGGGATCTGGGAGTGACGGCGGCAGACGTGGATCTGCGCGAACGGGGCAGCCTGTTGCCGGTGTGCGACGGGACGGAGCGCAACGAGGCGGAGCGCCGGGCGGTCTTTCTGGCGGAAGCCGGCGTTGCCGTGTCCTGGCTGGACGGTCGCAGCCTGCGTTGGCGCGAACCGCATCTGTCTCCGCACCTGACGGGGGCGCTGGTGCTTCCCGGCGGGCAGGTCAATCCGCGCCTGGCCACGACCCGGCTCATCGCCCGCTGTGCCGCCCTGGGCGTCGAACCGCACGTCGGCGTGGCGGTGGCATCCTGCCGGGACGGGGTGGTGGTGACGGCGGATGGCAGACGGTCGGACTACGATCAGGTGGTGCTCGCTTGCGGCGCGTGGACGCCGGAGGTGGCGCGCATGAGTGGCCTGTCCCTGCCGGGTGAGCCGGTGAAGGGCCAGATGCTGCGTTTTGCCGCGCCGGACGGCCTGCTGGAGACTTTTGTCCATTCCCATCACGCCTACCTGGTGCCCCGGCGTGGTCAGGGGCTGGTGGTGGGTGCGACCATGGTCGAGGCGGGATTTGACCGCAGCGAGGATGCGGCGGCGATCCAGACCCTGGCGGCCGGGGCGCGCAAGCTGTTGCCGGCGCTGGAGCATTGCGAGGTGGCCGAGACCTGGACCGGATTCCGCCCCCGGCTGCGTCAGGGCAACCCGCTCATCGGCCGGATCGATCCACGGCTGGTCGTCGCCAGCGGTCATTTCCGCAACGGCATCCTGCTGGCCCCCATCACCGCAGCGGCGGTGGCCGCGATGGTCCTGGGGCATCAGGTGCCGTCCGAGGTGGAACCGTTCGGCGATCACGCGGTACGGTAATCATGCGTTGCCACTGGCCTTGTCCCGAGGTAAGCTCACGGGCAAGTGGACCGCTGATGACCGACATTCTCATCGTCGAAGACAACCCTGTGAACCAGAAGCTCATCGCCATCCTGTTGGCGCGGGCCGGGTACACCTATGAGGTTGCGGACAACGGCAAGACAGCCTTGGACAAGCTCGCGCAGGAGCCGTTCAGGCTGGTCCTGATGGACATGATGATGCCCATCATGAATGGCTATGATGCGACCAAGGCGATCCGGCAGGATCCCAGGCTCCAGCATATCCCGGTGATCGCGCTGACGGCCAATGTCATGCGCGGCGAGGACGAACGCTGCCGTGCCGCCGGTTGCGACGAGTATCTTTCCAAACCCTATTCCAAATCCCAGATCCTGTCGGTCATCGACCATCAGTTGAAACGGGCGGTACGCCGGACGGCGACGAGCGCGCCGCCCGGGGTGCCTGGCTGAAATCCGGGGTGGGGATGATGGATGACGGGGAGGGCGGTGCCCTCCCCGTCTGCGTTTGCGCTCAGGGACCGGCCGGGGGGGCGTCGTGCCGCCGGAAGCGGTTCATGAACCAGAGGCTGACGTCGTCGAGCAGGCTGTAGACCGCCGGGACCACCACCAGGGTGAGCAGGGTCGAAGTGGCGAGGCCGCCGATCACGGTGACGGCCATGGGGCCGCGGGATTCGGAGCCTTCGCCGGTGCCCAGGGCGATGGGGGCCATGCCGGCGATCATCGCCAGGGTGGTCATCAGGATGGGGCGCAGTCGCACCGGCCCGGCGGTGAGCAGGGCGGTGGTGCGGTCCAGATGATCGCGGTGGCGCAGGGTGTTGGTGTAGTCCACCAGCAGGATGGCGTTCTTGGTCACCAGCCCCATGAGCATGATGATGCCGATAGAGGTGTAGATGCTCATGGTCGAGCCGGTGAGCCAGAGCAGGCCGAGGGCGCCGATCAACGACAGGGGCAGCGACAGCATGATGGTGAAGGGGTGGATCAGGTGCTCGAACTGGCTGGCAAGCACGAGGTAGACCATCACCACCGCGAGCATCAGGGCGAAGGCCATGTTGCGGTTGGATTCCTCCATGATCTCGGCCATGCCGATGACGCCGATGCTGGAGCCGGCAGGCAGATCGGCTTCGGCGGCGAAGCGCTTGAGCTCCTCCTTGGCCGGGCCCAGCACCAGCGTGCGCTGGCCGGGGCTGGCGGTCTTCACCAGGTTGGTCGAGATGGTGACCTGACGTTGGCGGTTGTAGCGGTCGATGCGCGATGGACCGGGTTCGGGCTTCACCTCGACCAGATTGCGCAGGGGGATGAGGGTGCCCTGGTGGTTGCGCACGCTCAGATCCAGGATGGCGGCGGGGCGGTTGCGTTGGCCGTCATCAAGCCGCACCCGCACATCGTAGCGGTCGCCGGCCAGTTTGTATTTGGCCACCTCATCGCCACCGATGAGGTGGCGCACGGCAGAGCCGATGCTGGCGGCGTCCACGCCCAGGTCGGCGGCGGCATCACGCTTCACCGCGAGATGGACCTCGGGCTGGCCGGTCTCATAGGAGATCGAGGTGTCGGTGTAGCCGCCGGCGGCACGCATGCGGGTGAGCATGCGTTGGGCGGCGGCGTTGAGGCCGTCGAGGTCCGGGCCGCGCAGATCGATCTGAAGCTCGACCGCGCCGGGGCCGCCCTGCATGCGGGGCACGCCTTCGATCGACAGACGCATGCCGGGACGTGACGACAGGGGGGTGAGATGCTGGCGTGTCCAGGTCATCGCATCGAGCTGTCCGATGCTGCGGCTGTGCTTGGGCGTCATCTTCACATACATCGTACCCTCGTTGACGCGCTTGAAATCGTCGGTGCCGATGGTGGTGAAGGTGTAGGCGGTCCAGGATTCGTTTTTCAACGTGCTGCGGATCTCGTCGAAGATGCTCTCGGTGGCGCTCAGGGTCGCACCGAGGGGGGCCTTCACCTTGATGTTGAATTCGCTCTGGTCCTCGGTCGGCAGGAACTCGCCTTTGAGCTGGCTGCCGATGGCGAGGGCGCCGATGAAGGCGGCGAGGGCGATGCCGACGGTGATGAGGCGGTGACGCAGGGCGGCGCCAAGCAGGCGGCCGTAGCTCCGTTCCAGGGCTTTGAGCGGGCGTTCGATCGCCTGATAGAACCAGCCGCCGGTGCCCTGATGGTGGAGCATGCGTGCGGTCATCATCGGCGTGAGGGTGAAGGCGACGAAGAGGGACAGCAGCACGGCGCAGGCCACGGTCAGGCCGAACTGGTGGAAGAAGCGTCCGACGATGCCGTCCATGAACGCCACCGGCACGAACACGGCGACGATGGAGAGGGTGATGGCGAGGGCGGCGAGACCGATCTCGGCGGTGCCGAAGGCGGCGGCCTTGCGCGGTTTCATGCCATGTTCGTAGTGACGATAGATATTCTCGATCACCACGATGGCGTCGTCGATCAGGATGCCGATCGACAGCGACAGGGCGAGCATGGTCATGGTGTTGAGGGTGAAGCCGAGCGCCTGCACGAAGGCGAAGGTGCCGATCACGCTGGTGGGGATGGCGAGGGCCGAGATGACGGTGGTGCGCCAGTCCCGCAGGAACAGGAAGACGATGAGCACGGCGAGCAGGCCGCCGAAGATCAGATGGAATTTGATCTCATCGATGGAGTGCTGGATGAAGGGCGCGAGTTCCTGGGCTTTTTCCAGCCGGATGCCCTGGCTGGCGTATTCCTCACGCAGCGTGGCCAGTTCCTTGTCCACCGCCTGGGCCACGCCCAGGGTGTTGGCGCCGGACTGGCGGCGGACGAGCAGCGACACGGCGCGGCGGTCATCCAGCTTGGACAGGCTGCGGGGTTCTTCGAGACCGTCCTCGACCCGCGCCACGTCACGCAGACGCACAGCGGCACCGTTGCGGTAAGCCACCACCAGGGCGCTGAACTCGTCGGCGGTCGAACATTCGGCGGTGGTCTTGACCAGGTATTCCTTGGCTCCGGCATCGACGCGGCCCCCGGAAATCTCGGCGTGTTCGCGCTGGAGCGTGTTCACCACATCGGTGACGGCGAGACTGTGCCCTTCCAGGCGCTGGCGGTCGATCCACACCCACATGGTGCGTTCGCGTCCGCCCACCAGCTTGGCCTGACCGACGCCCGAGATCTTTTGCAGGCGCGGTTTGATGCGCTTGTCAGCGATATGCGTGAGGTCGCGGATGTTCTGATCGCCTGACACCACCACCGCCATGATCGGCGTGGAATCGGGATCGAGCTTGTCGATCACCGGCTCATCGATGTCCTTGGGCAGGTCGCGTTTGATCCCGGCGACCTTGGCGGTGGCCTCCTGGAAGGCGACGTCCACATTTTTGTCGAGTTCGAACTCGATCACCACCTGCGAGATGCTGTCGCTCGAGACCGAACGCAGGGATTTGATGCCGGAGATGGTCGAGACCGCTTCCTCGATCGGATCCGAAACAGTGGTCTCGATGGTCGACGGATCTGCGCCCGGCAGGGTGGTGGTGATGGTGATGAACGGCATCTCGACCCGGGGGAACAGGTCGACGCCGATGCGTGACATGCCCACCAGGCCGAAGATGAGAATGGCCGCGATCACCATGCTGGTGAACACCGGGCGACGGATGGCGATGTCGGAGAGGATCATGGGAAGGAAACCTTGCACCCGGAAGTCCGGAGGTCCGGGGTCCGGACGTCGGAGAAAAAAGGAGTTGGCGATGGTTCAGCCGGCGTCGGCTTCCGCGCTCATTTGAGCGTCAGGCTGACATTCGCGAGCAATCCCGGACGCAGGCTGCCGTCGGCGTTGTCGATCTCGGCGCGTAGGCGCAGGGTGCGGGTGGCGGCGTCGAGGGCGGGGACCACGGCGGTGACGGTGGCTTGGCGAGTGCCGGGCTGGCCGTCGATGATGAAGGTCAGCACCGTGCCGGTGCCGATGCGCCCGGTGTAGCCCTGGGCCACGCTGCATTCCAGAAACAGCACCGTGGTCTCCTGGATCTCCAGAAGATCCGTCACCGGGGCCGACGTGGCGGAGGCGCCGGGATCGACCAGACGGCGGGTCACCGCCCCGGCGTAGGGGGCGCGGATCTCGCTTTCCGTCAGATTCTGCCGTGCCTGTTTGAGAGCGACCTCGGCCAGGGCGATGCCGTTGTCGGCTTCGGCGATACGGGCGGCGACTTCGTCCAGGCCGGCCTTGGCCACCGCCACGCGCGCCTGGGCGGTGCGGTCGCGGGTGAGGGCGTCGTCGAACTGGCGACGGGCGATCGAGGGTTCGCCGCCGTCGGGTTTCTCCCACAGGGCACGCATGCGTTCCCGGTTGAGGGCGGCGTCGGCGGCCTCGGCTTGCGCCACGTCGATCTGGGCGACCGCGGCCGCACGGGCGGCGGCCAAGGTGGTCAGGCGGGTGCGGGCATTGGCGAGTTCGGCTTCACGCGCTGCGACCGCGAGGCGGAAGAACACCGGATCCAGGCGCACGACCGGTTGATCCGCCTGCACCCGGTCACCGACATCCACCAGCACCTCGGCCACGCGGCCGGAGACCTGGGAGCCCAGCACCGAGACGCGGCGGGCGCGCAGGGTGCCGATCACGGACAGGGTGGTGACGGGTTGGATGGTGTCACCAGCGGTGGAGGGTGCCGGTTCCACGGCAGGCGACGTCAGACAGGCAAGGGCGCACAGGACGACGGGGATGACGAGGCGAGGGGACATGGCGGAGGTCGCTCGGGGTACGGGGTGCACAGGAGGAACTGGACGGATCAGGGCGTGCCGGAGGCGGGGCTGCTGTCGGGAGTCAGCGGCTTGGCCGGATCCGCGCCGATGGCGTTGACCAGTTCGGCGTAGGCGGTGTGGCGTTCGTAGATGGCCTGGGTGAAGGTGAACTTCGCCTGGGCCAAGCGGTCCTCATCCATCAGCACATCGGTGCTGGTGGACAGCCCCTGGCGGTAGCGGTCCTGCGTGCGCGTCAGGGTGTCCTCGGCCAGGGCGACCTGGCTTTGGGCGACGGCGTGGCGTTCGCGGGCGCTGCTCAAGGCCAGCCACGCCTGGTGCGTTTGCAATCTCACCTGGTCG
Source organism: Brasenia schreberi (assembly GCA_036023115.1). Classification (NCBI taxonomy): domain Eukaryota; kingdom Viridiplantae; phylum Streptophyta; class Magnoliopsida; order Nymphaeales; family Cabombaceae; genus Brasenia; species Brasenia schreberi. Next base: position 147,209 of record JAYKKT010000026.1, on the reverse strand, counting down.
AGGGTTTCGCCGACCTGATCCTCGATCATCGCCAATTCGTTGCTGGCGCGTCCGGCCATGGCGATGGTCTGGCCGCCGTCGAAGATGGTGAAGCTGACGCCGATGCCGCCGTCCCACCACTGTTGATTGGCGACGTGGTTGTCGTTGCTCGCGTTGTAGCCCCCGAACAGGTAGACACGCGGGAACAGGGCGGCAGCGGCGGATTTGTAGGCGGCTTGGCCGCCTTTCATCTTGTAGCGGATGGAGACGAGGTCGGGACGGTAGAGGATGGCAAGGCGCAGGGCTTCCTCGCGGCTGCCATTCCAGGCGGGGACCTCGTTCGGTTCGTTCAACTGGCGATGCTCGTCCAGGGGCCGGCCGATCAGACGGTTGAGGGCCGCTTCGGCGCTGGCCTGCTGGTTGCGCGCGCGGATCAATTGCTGCTCGCGGGTCTTGCGCTGCACCGCCACGGCCATGCGGTCATTGGCCGAGGCTTGGCCGTTGCGCACCAGATCATCGGTGACGGCAAGCTGGCGATCCAGCAGGTGCAGTTCCTGTTCCGCCACGGCGATGAACCGGGTGGCGGCGAGGGTGGTCATGAAGGCCTGGGTGGTGGCGAGGATCACGGACTGCTCGCTGCGCCGGGCATCCATGGCGCTGCCCTCGCGCTGGGCACGCATCATGTCCCGGTAGTAGCCGGAACGTCCGAAATCGACCACGGTCAGGCTCGCATCCAGGCTGGCCTTGGCGTAGTTGCGATCGCTGGTGACGAAAGGCTGACCGCCCATGTCGGCGGCGGCTTCGTTGTTGCGCCAGGAGTCCTTCCAGCCGGCGCTGAGCTGGGGCAGGCTGGGGGCCCAGGCCTCCTGGACCTGCCAGTCGAGGATCGTGGTCTGACGGCGGGCCTGACGCAGGGTCTTGCTGGTGCGCACCGCTTCGCTGAGGCAGCGGGCAAGATCCAGGGGCGTGGCGTCGGTGATGGCGGTGGTGTCCGCCGCCTGGCTTGCGACGGGAAGAGACAGGGCGAGCGCCAGCAGCAGGCGGGACATCATGCGGGTTCCTTGGCGAGAGCGTCGCGGCCGACCGGGGTCAGGCTGCCGTTGAAGAAGATGTCGAGGAGATCGTCCACCTGATCGTCGAGCGGGCGGCTACGGCCGAGCAGGCGGTTGAAGAACATGGCGCCATAGAGCAGGTGGAACAGGGTGTCGGCCAGCCGTTCGATCGGAACCGGGCGCATCAATCCGGCCGTGATCAGTTCACCGAACACCACCGCCGCCTTGTCACGGCTCTCCTGCAAGGACTGCCGGGTGCGCTCACATTGCAGCGCCCGGAATTCGGCCCGTTCCTGCATCGTCAGTTCCGCCAGATCGGGATGCGCGTCCCAAAAGGCGAGGTAGGCGCGCACCCCCAGCCGGATGCGCGAGAGCGGGCTCCGGCTGTCGGCCATCGCCCGGTCGATGGCCGTGTCCATGGCGGCCTCCCCGTGCTCGATGGTGGCCTGGAACAATTCCAGTTTGCTCGGGAAATAGCGGTAGATGGTCGCCTTGCTCACCCCGGCGGCGTGGGCGATCTCCTGCACGTCGGTTTCGCGAAAACCACGCTTGGCGAACACCGTCGCCGCCACCAGCAGAAAGTGTTCGCGTCGATCGGCGAGGGTCGCGTCATCCAGCCGGGGACGGCCTGGTCGACGAGGGGCTGGCAAGGCGGTCATGATGCTCGTCTTTATATAAACGGACCAGTACGTCAAATAAATGGACGCACGTTCGTGGTGGATGCGGCGCGGCAGGGCAGTGCCTCCTGCTGCATCAACGCGGACGGGACAATCCTGCTGTGCGAAGCGGCAATTGGTTAAAATTTACGCCGACTGCTATTGCGGTAATCAAATAATAACCAGAAAAACGTTTCAGATGATTCTCGTGCCAGTGATGTAGCTTGGCGCGGCATGTGCATAGCCATTCAACCATTATGCATCTCTGGCCCACCCGTGTCGGTACCGTCTTACAGATCCTTGACCCTGCCACGGGGCCTCGGCTGATCCTCGAACGCCTCTGGCACGAGGTCAGCCATTGGCAGACGATCGGTGGCATCTGGCTGCAATGCCGTCCCGGCCACCTGACGCCGGCCGGCACCTTCATCGTCGGTGATGCCCCCGAGGGGGCCGATGAGATCGCCTCGCTTGCCACCACCGCGACGGCGCCGATCCAGACCGACTCGCTGCCGGTGGTCGCCCGCCAGTTGCGCGACGGCAACGTGCCCATCGCCATCCTGATGGTCAGCCATCGTGAAAGCGAGGATGCGGCGGCCTTCCTCGTCGATGTGCTCTCGCGCTACTGCATGGACCGTCTGCGGGTGCAGTTGGAAGTCAGCGAACTGGCCGAGGAGAACCAGGCTCTGCGCGGTGCGCTCAGCCTCGATATCCGCCAGAGCGAGATCCTCACCAACTCGGGCGTCATGCACAGCCTGGTCCAGTCGGCGGTCCGGGCGGCCACCTCGACCGCCACGGTGCTGATCCAGGGCGAAACCGGCACCGGCAAGGAACTGCTGGCGAAGCTCATCCATTCGCATTCACAGCGCGCCAACAAACCGATGGTGTCGATCAATGCCGGCGCGTTGTCGCCGTCGCTGCTGGAAAGCGAGTTGTTCGGCCATGTCCGTGGGGCGTTCACGGGCGCGGACCATGATCGCAAGGGCCTGTTCGAGGTCGCCAACGGCGGCACACTGTTTCTGGACGAGGTCGGTGAGATCGGAGCCGAGGCCCAGGTCCGCTTGCTGCGCGTCCTCCAGGAACGCACCATCACCCGCGTCGGCGACCATGCCCCCATCGCGGTGGATGTGCGCATCGTCGCGGCGACCCATCGCGACCTCACGGCCGAAGTCGCCGCCGGACGTTTCCGCGAAGACCTCTACTACCGCCTCAACGTCGTGAACCTGTTGCTGCCGCCCTTGCGCAGCCGACGCGAAGACATCCCGCTGCTCATCAACCATTTCCTGCAGAAATACAACCGCGAGAACTACAAAAACGTCGACGAGGTTCCCCGTCACGTGCTCGAAACCCTGGTCAGCTATCCCTGGCCCGGCAACGTGCGCGAATTGGAGAACTGCGTCCAGAAGGCGGTCGTGCTCGCTCCCGGTTCGGTGTTCCTTGAGGAACTCGTTCCGCCGACCATCCGTGCCTACGCCGAAAACCTGCCGCGTGACGAACGCGCCTCGGCGCCGACCCAGAGCGCCCCTGATCCCGAATCCATCCTCAGCCGGGCGTTGGAACAGTATGCCCAGACCATCGGCCCCGACATCGCCAGCTTCGTCCGCCATTCCGAGCGCATGCTCATCATCTGGGCGCTCAATCGCGAACGCGGCATCAAACTGCGGGCGGCCAAGGCGCTGGGCATCAATCGCGTGACCTTGGACCGCAAACTCGTGGAGTTCACCATCCACGTCAAACGTGGCAAAGGGGTGGTGGATGCGACAGAAGCCGACCCGGGCGACGAAGCCGCCGACGGGTGAAGGGGGACGTCTCGCTGCAATGGCGTTTGGTGTGTGTGAAAGCCGTGCTGACGCATGACTCCGCAGGCCAAACAGTGGTAGAATAGGCGGTTTCGCGTCAGCGGGCTGTTCCTAGGCACCACACGCCAAACACCACGCACGTCGTTGCAAACGGCATCGGTCTCACGGTCGCTCGCGGTCAGGGTCCCATCCTGCGGCGGGTGCGGCACTGTCCGGGCATGCGATCAGGGATCCGCGCGGTCCGTAAAGGAACGCTTCGGACCGCGCGGGCGCGAGAAACCTTATTTCAATTCCATCTGCGCCTGGGCGGCGATGGCGTCCTTGCCCTTGGCCAACCGCGTCAGGATGGCCCGGCCCGCCTCGGTCCGGCCGCTGCGGATCAGGGCGCGGGCGATGCCGAGCTGGCCTTCGCCCGCTTCGGGGCTGCGGCTGCCGATGCCCGCCAGGATCGGGATGGCCTCGGCGTGACGGCCCAGTTCCACCAGGGTGCGGCCATGCAGCAGGCGCACCGTGTCGTCGCATCGTTCCGGCGGCAGGGCGGCGGCCAGGGTGCACAGATCGAGCGGGCGTTTCAGCCGGGCGAGCAGGGTCAGGGCCTCATGCGCGGCATCCCCGGCGCGACTGCTGCTCAGGGCTTTTTCATAGGCGTCGAGGGCGTCATCGTCGTGGCCGAAACTGCGTGCCACCCGGGCATCGGTGATGAACTGGTCCGCGGCGGCCCCGGTGGCATAGGGCCAGCGGATCGGCGTTGGTCGCTGGCCGTCGCGTATCACGGGCGGAGCGGGAGGAGGCGGCGGCGGTGGTTGGACCGGCGCGGTTGCGACAGGATGCACCTCCTCTGGAGGAGGCAGGGGGACCGGGGACGTGGCCTCGGCGGGTGGCAGCGGAGTGGGGGGTTCGGCGGCGGGCGGGGCGGTGGGGATGGTTCCGGGCGTCGTTGCGGTGGCCGCCGGTGGTGTCGGAGGGACCGCGCGTTCAGGACTCATCGCCGCCGCCAGGGCGTGGCCCAGGCGGGCCCCGGCGGTGCGCAACCGCACCATCGGCATGGTGGTGACATTGCCCGCCAGATCCCGGGCGGTGAAGCGCAGCAACGCCTCGGGCCGGTTGTTCGGCACCGGCAGGGCCGCTTCCAGGGTGCCGCTGGCGGCCAAACGCTCGGCGACGGTGAAGCGGCCATCGCTGCCGGCCACCTCGATCGCCACCGGTTGTTCGCCCAGGTGGGCGTCCTGTACCGCCCAGCGGGCCCGCACCCGGATCAGCCCGGCGTCGGCGCTCAGGGATTCGATCACGGCGTCCGTGAAGACCGGCGGCGTGGTGTCCACCACCACCTCCAGGGCGGGGGCGGTGCCCGTCACCGGGTCGGCTTCGCGTCGGCCATCGCGGAACACGATACGGGTGGCCAGCCCGAAGCGCCCTTCGCCCGGCAGCACCACACTCAGGCGCGGCAGGGTGTGGCCATCGCCGGCGACCTCCTGCACGGCCTTCCAATGCTGGCCTTCATCGCTGGTCAGGAACAGCCCGGCCGACGCGATCTCGGCCGGCGTGGCGCTGGTGGCCAGGGTCATGCTCTGCGCCCGCTGGTTGACGATGGGCGGTTGGCTGTCGGGCGGCAGGCCGTCGGCGGCCACGGCCCAGGACTGGGCCAGCAGCGGAAGGATGGTGAGGAATGGGCGCATGATCCGGTCGGGGCAGCAGGATACGGCAAAATCCCGGTGCCGGGGCCGATCTGCAACGGATAAATGCCGGGCTGGCGGCCTCGACGCGATCAGCCAGGCTCCAGACGCACCTGCCGACCCGCTCCCAGCGGCCCACCAAAAGGATTGACCCGCGCGCCGTCATTTCTATCTTTCCGCCTCCCCATCAGCGGACGACGTTCGTCCGCCGGCCCGCCTTGACCGCTACCTGGGTGCTCACGCACCATATGGAAGCGCGCCGGGGAGGCGGAAACCGAGGACATACCGTAGCGCGCTTCCCACCCCGCCCCCGTGCAGAGGGGGCAGGAGTCTCATCATGGCCATCGCCAACGTCAAAGAACTGCTTGAGAGCGGCATCCATTTCGGCACCGCCGCCTCGCTCTGGCACCCCCGCAACAAGCCCTACATCTACGGCAAGCGCAACGGCATCCACATCCTCGATGTGAAGGAGACCGTGCGCGGCCTGATCCAGGCGTACTACTACGCCGCCAAGCTCTCCAAGGCCAACAAGACCATCCTCTTCGTCGGCACCAAGCGCCAGGCCCGCGACGTCGTGCGCGAAGCCGCCCGCTCGGTCGGCATGCCCTTCGTCGCCGAACGCTGGCTGGGCGGCACCCTGACCAACTTCGAAACCGTGCGCAGCTCGATCCGCCGTCTGGAAGAGATCGAATCGCGCATGAACTCGGCGGCCTACGCCCGCGAGTCCAAGAAGGTCCAGGCCCGCGACGGCCGTGAACGCCGCCGCATCCTGCGCAACCTCGAAGGTGTCCGCACCATGTCGAAGCTGCCCGATGCGCTGTTCATCATCGACCCCAAGAAGGAACTGAGCGCCATCAAGGAAGCCCAGCGCCTGAACATCCCCGTGATCGGCCTGGTCGACACCGACACCGATCCCGAGCTGGTCAACCTGGCGATCCCCGGCAACGATGACGGCATCCGTTCCATCCAGGCCGTGATCAAGGTCGTCGTCGACGGCATCAACAAGGGCCGCTCGGACCAGATCACCCGCACGGATACCGCCGAAAAGGCGGGCTGAGCCTGCCTTCAAGGCTTGGTCGCGGTCGCGTCGGGCAATCCGGCCGCGGTCGTGGCCAAGCCTTTTTCGTTTTCTCATCATCTCTCAACGATTCCCGTCCATACGGGACAAGCGAAGGACACCACCATGGCTGCCATCACCTCCGAGCTGGTCAAAGAACTGCGCGACAGCACCAACCTGCCTTTGATGAAGTGCAAGCAGGCCCTTGAAGCCGCCAACGGCGACAAGAACGCCGCCATCGAATGGCTGCGCAAGCAGGGCATCGCCGCCGCCGACAAGAAGGCCGGCCGCGCCACCACCAACGGCAGCATCGGCATGGCCATCGCGGGCGGCAAGGGCGCCGTCGTGCTGCTCGGCTGTGAAACCGACTTCGTCGCCATCAACCCCGAGTTCAAGGGCTTCGTGGCCAAGCTCGCCGGGGCCGCCCTGACGGCCGGCGCCACCACCGTCGAGGCCCTCAACGCGGCCGCCTTCGAAGGCGCCACCGTCAATGACGCGGTCAAGGCCCTGGTGCTCAAGATCGGCGAAAACATCAAGATCGTCGAAGTGACCCTGGTCGCCGGCGAGGTCGTCGCCGGTTACAACCATGGCGGCAAGATCGCCGCCCTCGTCGCCGGCAAGGGCGATGCGGAAAAGCTGCGTCAGATCGCCATGCACGTGGCCTCGGCCACCCCCGCCCCCGTCGCGCTGAACCGCGAAGGTGTGGATGCGGCCCTGGTCGCCAAGGAGCGCGAGATCCTCGCCGCCACCCCCGACGTCCTGGCGAAGCCCGAAGCCATGCGCGGCAAGATCGTTGAAGGCAAGCTCGGCCGCTTCTTCAAGGAGAACGTGCTGCTGGAGCAGGAAATGCTGCTCGATGCCGAGAAGGGCGAAACGGTCGAGAAGTACGCCACGCGCAACGGTCTCGCCGTCGCCGCGTTCGCGCGCCTCGCGATCTGATCGTCACCGTCTCAGGACGGTACAGCGGACGACCGCACGGTGCTGAACCGTGCGGTCGTTCCGTTTCCGTGGCATCGCGTCGTCTGGGAAATTGCAGTCGAGGCGGACGATCTAGCATGTCCCGCCATGTCCTATCGTCTGCTCAGCCTGCTGTTTCTGGTGGTGTTGTCCGTCCTGCCTGTTGCGGCGACGGCGGCGGAGGCCGCTGCTGCGGCGCCTGAACCGGCCACCTTGACGGTATGGAACCGGGAGATCGCCACCTTCCGCACGGCTCTGGCCCGGACCACTCCGGAGGAGCGGGCCGAACGGGCGGCGCGGCGCATTGCGGATCTGGATGATGAGCACTTGCTGCTGCCGGTGACGCTGACGCGGACGGACGTGGGCGGGATCACGGGACTCGTGGTGTCGGTGGGCGACCGGATCCTGTTCGTCCAGTCCGAAGCGGACATGGACCGGGAGGCGGGCGAGACGCTGGCAGCGGTCGGCGAACAGGTGAAGGACCGTCTCGCCGGGGTCATGGCCGCCCGGCATGAACAGATGAACCTGCAGATGCAGGCGGTGCGGCTGGCGCTGGCGCTGGTGGCCACCCTCGGCCTGCTGGTGGCGCTGTGGCTGGTGGTGCGGGGCTGTCGCCGGATCCTGGGGCGTCTGAGCGAAAACGCGTTCGTCCGTCTGCCGCGCGTGCTGGGACTCGATCTCAAACCCGTCGCCCTGTTTCTCGCCCAATGGGCGGTGAAGGCGCCGGCCTGGTTCGTGGGGCTGGCCGCCGTCTATCTGTGGCTGACCTTCGTGCTGTCCTGTTTCCCCTATTCCCGGCCTTGGGCCGGGGTGCTGGCGCATTTCCTGTGGAATACCGCCACCCAGATCGGTCTGGCCATGCTCGGGGCTCTGCCCGGGCTGTGCGTGGTGGCGATCATCGTGGTGTTGACGCGCATCGCGGTGCGCGCCCTGAACGCGATCTTCCTGGGCATCGAGCAGGGCCGTCTGGATGTCGGTTGGATGTTGCCCGAAACGGCCCGCGCCACCCGTCGCATCGCCACCGTCCTGCTCTGGATGTTCGCCATCACGGTCTCTTATCCGTATCTGCCGGGCAGCAGCTCCGACGCCTTCAAAGGGGTCAGCGTGTTCGCCGGTCTGATGCTGACCCTGGGGTCCGCCGGGCTGGTGAATCAGGTCATGAGCGGCCTGCTGGTGGTCTATTCCCGCACCATGCGGGTGGGCGACATCGTGAAGGTCGGCGAGGTGGTCGGCACGGTCATCGACCTGGGCTTCCTCTCGACCAAGGTGCGCACGCCGGTGCAGGAGGAGATCACCATCCCCAACGCCGTGCTGGTGGGGAACTCGGTCACCAACTATTCGCGATTCGACGGCGAACTGGGCATGGTGTTGACCGCCAACGTCACCATCGGCTACGACACGCCCTGGCGTCAGGTGCATGCGCTGCTGGAGTTGGCGGCCTCGCGTACGTCGGGCCTGCGGCGTGATCCTGCGCCATTCGTGATACAGAAGGCGTTGGATGATTTCTATGTCGCCTACGAGTTGCGCACCCGTCTGGAGCGGCCCGAGACGCGCTTCGAGGTGCAGTCCCGGTTGCATGCCCAGATCCAGGACGCCTTCAACGAGCACGGAGTGCAGATCATGTCGCCGCATTTCGTCGAACAGCCGGCGCAAACCGTGGTGGTGGCCAAGAACGGCTGGGCGCCGCCTCCGGCCAAGCCGCTCACGCCGGCCGGTTCCTGAAACGACGATCCCCGCGCCTGGGCGCGGGGATCGTCGTTTCAGCAGGGATCACGCGGTCGGTTTCGCCGCTGTCTGCCGCCGACGCAGGATCAGTACCGTCGCCACGGTCAGCACTGCGGTCAGGGTGAGCAGTTGCGCGATGCGCCACGCGAGGTGGTCGGTGAGTTCGCCGGCGTCGCGCTTGGCGGTGACCAGCAGCTGATCGGCCTGGAGACGGGCCTGGGCCAACAGGAGCTCGCTTTGCGTGCGGGCGGTGGTGAGGCGTTCGTCGAGCATGGCGCCGAGTTCGTCCCGCAGTTCCTCGTCGTACAGCGTATCGTCGAGGGTGTCGACGGTGGCATGGATCTCGCGCACCAGGGATTCGGCGGCGACGGCGGCGGCGGTGTAGTCCTCGATGCGGAAGGGCGGTGACGGTTCGCGCGGCTTGGGCGCGTCGGGATCCTTGGCGCTGGCGTGGGCGACGAAGGTGTCGAGGGACTTGATGGCGCCATCGATGGCGGTGGCGGTCTGGCCGAGCGAGGTGCTGGTCTTTTCGACGCTTGCCAGGGTGGTGCGGGCCTCGGTCTGGGCCGGACCGCTCTGATCCAACAGGATCTGGACCTCTTTGCGCGTCCGTTCCGGCAGTTCGCGCACGGTGTCGCCCAACTGCTGGCTGGTGACGGTCAGGGAGTGGACATCCTTGAGCGCCTGGCTGACGGCGTCCTGCTCCTCGAACTCGATCGCCGCCATCTGGAGATTCCAGGCGATGATCTGGGGATAGCGCTCGGCCAGCACCACGGCGCGGTCGGCGATGCGCGTCATGTCCTCAAGCGAGGTGGCGCCCTTGCTCACGCCGCCCATCGCGTCGAAAGGCGACAGCACGAGGTTGAACAGGCTTTGCAGACGCGTGGCCCCCAGGATCTGATCGATGGCGTCGATGCGTTCCTTGCTGGTGGCGGCGAACATCTCGCCGTTGCCGGCCGAGGTTTCGATCTCCTTTTTCAACGCGGCGGCGGTGGCGGCGGACAGGAAGCGGGCGGCCAGCGCTTCGCTCTCCTGGCGTAGACCGCTGGCGGCAGTGATCGCGTCGGTCTGGAACGGCCCGAACATCTCCTTGCCCTTGCCGATGGTGACGAAGCGCTCGATGACCACCGTCCAGTACCAGGTCTGCACCATCGCCACCATCAGGTTGCGCTGATAGGCCTGGTCCATGCACACTTGGCTGGTGTGGATCTGCCATTGCAGGCAGGCACGGCGCACGCGGTTGTCGGGGTGTTGGGTCTGGATGCGCAGGGCGGTGTTGGTGACCACGGTGCGGATGCGGTCGAGGTGCTGGCTCAGGGCGCGTTGCAGGGCCTCGGCGTTCTGCGCATCATCGGGTTTGGCCGCCGAAGCGGCATTGGCATTGGCGACGGGCCGGCTGTCGCCGCAACCGTTCAGCAACAGGGCCGAGGCGATCAGGCCGAGGGTCGGGATGAGAGTGGTGCAGCGCATGGGGGCCTGGGGTCAGAACGTGATGTGGGAGCCGACGATGAAGGAGATGTTGAGGATGTGCACCTCCACCGGGGTGTCGGGCAGCAACAGGTAATCCTGGCATGAACCCCAGGCCACCGAAGCGCCGATGAGCAGTTCGCTGCGATCCCAGGCGAAGCCGGTGCCGAGGGTCGCGCCGTAGAGATCGACCGGGGTGAACAGCGTGTCGGAGGCGCTGGCCGAGGACGGATCGTACCAGACGCCGCCCATGATGCGGGTGCTGGGCAGCAGCCGGTACCAGCCGCCCACGGCCCAGCCGAGGGTGTTGCCGCCGGCGGCGACCTCGTCGGGCATGGCTGCGGACCAAGCGGTGGTGGTGCCGCTGAAGGTCACGATCTGGCCGGTCGCGGGGATGGAGGAATGGACCACGGTGCGGCCCTCGCGGGAACCGGTCCAGCGCAATTCGCCGGCGAGGCCGCCCTGGAGGGTGTTCCAGCAGGTGCCGATCACCACCTCGGGGGGCACCGGCCAGTCCAAATCCACATCATCATCGTATTGGATGAGCCAGGAGGTGTCGCTGGTGGTGAGTTGCTGATACGCGGAATCGACCCGCCCGTGGTCCCAGACCGGGATGCCGGCGAGCCGGGCGGTGGCCCCCACGGTCAGGCCGTCCATGAGGTCGTACTGCGCGGCGAATACCGGGCGCACATGCACGGCGACCAGGCTTTCGGAACCTTGGCTGGTGGTGGTGGTGGGACTGCTGCCGCCGTCAGCCACGGTGGCGGCGGTGTGCTGGGTGTAGTCGTTGTAGGTGGCGTCGAGCGCCGTTCCCAGGCGCAGCCGGGTGCCGGGCACGCTGGTGCCGACGCCGATTCCGCCCTCCCAGGCCAGGTACGAACTGGACGCGTCGATCTGGAAGCGCCGGTTCCGACCCGACAGGAAGCGCGTCTCGCTCAGGGCGGTGTCGTGGCTCCAGTCCGCGCGCACCACGGAATAGACCGCTGCCGCCCAGCGTTTCTCTTCGCCCAGTCCGCCCGAGGTGTAGCCGGTGAAGGTCGGGACGATGCGGATGGCGTAGTCGTCATTGCCGCTGTTGGCGTCCGCCATGCGTGTGCGCGACAACTGATAGACGGTGCCGGACATCTCCAGCCGCGGCCGGCCGATGATGCCCAGTCCGGCGGGATTGGCCCAGGGGGCGTCCACACCGTCGCCCCGGGCCACGCCGGTGCCGGCCATCAACGCGGATTCGGAACCGACCGGCTGGGCGTTGAGGTTGCCGAGCTGCACCGCGCCCGGTCGCACGAACGGATCGGCCGCCATGACGGTGGTCGCCAGGCTGAAACAGGGCAGGAGGTGTCGGAGGCGCAGCATGTGCCAGGGAACCTTCGCCATCCCTCCGGTATTTCAACCGTCCCGCAGCGAACCCCGTTGCAGCAGATGGAAATAACGCCGGCAGAAGCGGTGCGCCTCGTCGCGTACGTATTGCAGCAGCTTCAGCCCCGGATCGCGGCGCGAGACGTGGACCTCGTCACCGTCCGGACGGATGATGGTCTCCTCTTTTTTGGCGAGGCCGACCAGGGCGCGCACGGTCACGCCTTCGGCCTTCAGCGCTTCGACCGCCTTGGCCACCTGGCCATGGCCGCCATCGATGAGGATGAGATCAGGCAGCGGTTTGTTTTCGTCGCGCAGGCGGCGGTAGCGTCGACCCACGACTTCACGCATGGCGGCGAAATCGTTGTTTTCGACCGTGCCGCCGGTGAAATCGCCGCGTACCTTGAACCGGCGGTAGCCGTCCTTGTCCGGTACGCCGTTGACGAAACGCACCAGGCTGGCGACCACATGCTCGCCTTGCAGGTGGGCGATGTCGAAGCCTTCGATCACGCCGGGCGGGGCGTCCAGACCCAGATGCTGTTGCAGCGCCGCCATGCCGCTGTGGATGTCCAGGACCGGCGCGGCGGGTTCGGCATAGTCGCGCAGACGCCCACGTTCCTTCAGCCGGTCGAGCGCCTGGATCTGGTCGCGGCAGCGGGCGGCGTCCTCGAACCGCAGTTCCTTGGAAGCGGCCTTCATGCGCGTGGTCAGATCCGCGATCACCGGCGCGGTGCCGCGTCCGCCCAGGAACGCCCGCAGGGCCTGGATGTCGCTGGTGTAGGCCGCCCGGTCGATGTGCAGGGTGCAGGGGGCCGAGCAGCGTTTGATGTGGTAGTTCAGGCAGGGCTTGAAGCTGCGCCGCGACGGGTCGCTCTCGCGGATGTCGAGGTCGCACACGCGGAAGCGGAACACGCGCATGAGGAAGTGATAGGCCCGCCACAGATCGTTGGCCGAGACGAAGGGGCCGTAGTAATCCACCGGCAGGCCGTGCTCGCGGGTGATGAACACGCGCGGGAACTCCTCGCGCGTCACCGCCAGCAGCGGGTACTGCTTGCCGTCCTTGAGCAGCACGTTGAAGCGCGGTTGCAGCTCCTTGATGAGCGCGTTTTCCAAGAGCAGCGCTTCGACCTCGGAACCGGTCTCGACGATCTCCAGGTCGATGATGCTCTGCACCAGCCGGGTGGTGCGGGCGGGATGGCCGTCGCGCTGGAAATACGACGACACGCGGCGGCGCAGGTTCTTGGCCTTGCCCACGTAGATGACGCGGTTTTCCCCGTCTTTGTAGAGGTAGCAGCCGGAGCCGGTGGGCAGCGCGGCGACCTTGGCGAGGAGGGCGTCAGCGGGCATGTCAGCGACTGCGCGGGTCCGCATCCGTCGCGAGCGAATCCAGCACCAGATTGAGCGCGAGCAGGAACAGGGCGATCACCAGGCAGGGCACCGCCACCGGCCACCAGCTCGGGCTGAGGGGGGTGAGGGTCGCGGTGACGCCGGCGATGATGCGGCCGAAGCTGTGGGGCGACGAACGGGCGGAAACGCCGAGGAAGGCGATCAGACCTTCAAGGATGACCAGGCGCGGCAGCAGCAATGCGCCATAGGTCAGCACGGTCGGCACCACGCCGGGCAGGACGTGGACGTGCAGCCGGTGCCAGGCGCCGGCACCGATGGCGCGGCTGGCTTCGACATACTGTTCGGAGCGCAGACGCAGCACGCGGGCGCGCACCACCCGGCTGATGCCCTGCCAATACAGCGCGCCCATGGCGGCGAACATCACCGCATTGCCCCAGGCGGCGAAGGCCGCGACGAGCACGGTGATGACCACCATCGCCGGTACGCCGGAGGTGGCTTCGGCCACACGCATGAGGGCGCTGTCCAGGCGCGGTCCGCTGAGGGCGGCGAGGGTGCCCCAGGCGGTGCCCACCAGCATCGCCACCACGGCGGCGGACAGGGCGATGCCGATACTGGTGGCGAGGGCCGCGGACAGGCGCAGGGCGAGACTGCGGCCGAGTTCATCGGTCCCGAGCAGGCTGTGGCTGCCATCGAGGGTCCGTGCCAGGGGCGGCAGCAGGCGGTCGGCGGGGGCGGTGCGGTCGGCATTGCCGCCGCAGGCCAACTCGATCAGGCTGTGCCGGGTGACGGCGCCGGTGCCGGCGTCCCGGATGGGGAACGTCCGCAGGCCGAGGGCACCGAGGAGCAGGAAACCAGCCAGGATCACGCCCGCAGCGCGGGTCGGCAGATCGTGACGGGACCACCAGGAACGCAGGACGGTGAGCACGGGCGGGATGGTAGGACGATGGGCGGCGATGCCACGGGGGAGGACCGCGCCGCAGCCCTGTCTTGCGTACCGTCCATCGTCCGGATCGTGCCGCCCATGACCCAGTTCCGTCCCTGCATCGACCTCCACGATGGTCGCGTGAAACAGATCGTCGGTGGCAGCCTGACCGATTCCGGGGCGGGTTTGCGCACCAATTTCGTCGCGGAACAGGGGGCGGAATGGTTTGCCGCCCGTTACCGTGCCGACCGCCTGACCGGCGGGCATGTCATCAAGCTCGGTCCCGGCAACGACGAGGCGGCGCGGGCGGCCTTGGCGGCATGGCCGGATGGTTTGCACCTGGGGGGCGGCATCACCTTGGACAACGCGGCCGCCTGGCTCGACGCGGGGGCGGAAAAGGTCATCGTCACCACCTGGCTGTTTCCCGAGGGCAGATTCAGCGCCGAGCGTCTGGACGCCCTGTGCGCGGCGGTGGGGGCGAAGCGGCTGGTGGTGGACCTGAGCTGCCGTCGGCGGGCCTTGCCTTCCGGGCTCCAGGGCTGGTTCGTCGCCATCAACCGCTGGCAGACCGTGACCGATCTGGCGGTGGATGCGGGCACGCTGGCGCAGATGGCGGGCAAGTGCAGCGAGTTCCTCATCCACGCCGCCGATGTCGAGGGCCTGTGCAAGGGCATCGACGAGGAACTGGTCGCGGCCCTGGGCCGCTGGTCGCCCATCCCCTGCACCTATGCGGGCGGGGCCAGGGACCTCGCGGATCTGGAGTTGGTCGAGCGCCTGAGCGGCGGCGTGGTGGATCTCACCTATGGCAGCGCCCTGGACCTGTTCGGCGGCACCCAGGTGCGCTATGCGGACTGCGTGGCGTGGAACCACGCCCGTCGCGTCTGACGTCGTTCACCAGTTCTGCGCCACCAGGGCGCTGACCGGATCGAGGGGCACGTCCTGCAAGCGGGCGCGGCTGATCCACACCGTGTCCGTGGGCGCGGCGGCATCCGCCGCCAGCACCACGCGATAGACCAGCACAAACGCCTCGCGGGCTTCCGGCAGGGCGTCGTCGTTGAGCTGACCGGCCAGTTCCACCACCGGCCGGGTCGTGCCGGTCAACGCTGCTGCGGCGGCGCGGGCGAGATCCCGCAGGGCGCGCACGCCGGTGCCGAAGCGGGCCACGTCGGGCGGGATCGGGGCGGCGTGCAGCAGCACGCCCTGGCTGTCGATCAGCAGATGCTCGCCGGTTTCATCCGGGCGGGTGACGATCAGGCCGATGCGCACTTCCTTGGCATCGGGATTGCCACGCAGCGTGTCCGGCATGGCGAACCAGTGTTCCTCGTCCAGGGATTCCAGCACCGCCAGATCGACGCGGCGTGAAAACCCGGACACCTTGTAAAGTTCCCGGCGGGGCATGGCGAGGACGAGGGCGGCATCGACGGCGTTGGACATGCGGATTCCCTACCGTTCGGCAGCGGGGCGTGAACCGGGGATCAGCGCGTGCGCCACGTCACCTGTCCGGGCTGGGCGCCATCCGCGTGGCCGGATTCCAGGCGTTGCCGGGCGGTGGCGTCGTCCCGCAGGGTGGCGTCCCAGAACGTGGTGGTGGCGGCGACCACGGCGGCGGTCATCCACGGCGGCGACGGCGGTTCGCCCTGAAGCGCGGCGCCAGCGTCATCGGAGAATGCGCAATGCCGGGCACCGTCGAGCACGGCGAGGTATTTGTGCCCCGGCGCCAGCAGGTCGAAGGTGCGGATGCGCCAGCGGTAGTCCTGATCGTCGCCCCGCGCCAGGAACGACGGCTGGCGGTCCTGGGTGCCGGTCATCACCAGCATCGGGCGCGTGACGTCGGCCCCGGCATCGGCGGGCGTGGTGGGATTGGGCCCGGTGGGCGACAGGGCGATGAAGGCTTTCGGTCGCGCATCGGACAACGGTCCGAGCAACGGGCTGCGCAGACCCGCCACCGCCAGCGTGGTCCAGGCGCCGAACGAATGCCCCGCCACGCCGATGCGGGTGGCGTCACAGGTCAGATCCGGCACCCCCGCCAGGCGCGGCAGGTCCGCGAGCTGGTCGATCACCACCTGGATGTCCCGGGGCCGATGGTGGAGATTGGCGGGATCGCGCACGGCCTCGGCCATGGCCTTGGGCCAGGGTTTGCGCGCCTCGCGGATGGTCGCGGTGTCGCTGCCGACGTGGGTGGGCAGGATCACGAGGTAGCCGGCGGCGCTCCAGGCTTTGGCCAGGTAGGCGTAGCCTTCACGGGAACCGCCCAGCCCGTGCGAGAAGATCACCACCGGGGCCGCCGTGGTGCCGGGCGTCGGGAACCACAGGCGCACGGGGATGGCGCGGCCTGCGTCCGACAGGGACAGATCGCGGAACGGTTCCGCGGCGACGCTGGAGGTGGCCGCCGCCAGACACAGGCAGGCGGTGGTGAGGGCGGTCGGGATCGGGCGCATGCCGTCAGTCTGCTGCCGGTGTGGGCGAGGCCATGTCCGCGTGTGTCGGATTGTACGTCCCCGCATGTGAGCGGAGACCGCATTACACCCATGCGGTGAGCGGATGCAGCACCCATCCGGCCGTCCGCAGCATGGACGCGATCGCCCTCTGTATTGGAATCCCGCATGATCGTTCGTGACCGTCCGACCCTGCTGCACCTGTTCACCATCTGGCGCGGGTCGGTGGTCCCTCACATCCTGCCTGAACTGCTGCTCACCGCCGGGTTCGCGTCGCTGGTGACGGGTCTGACCATGTGGCAGCCGGGCTGGCTGCCCGAATTCCCCACGGCGCCCTACGCCCTGCTTGGTCTGGCTTTTTCGATCTTCCTCGGCTTTCGCAACAATGCCTGTTTCGATCGCTGGTGGGAGGCGCGCAAGCAATGGGGCCAGCTGGTCTACGAACAGCGTTCATGGGCGCGTGACAGCGTGGTGCTGGCGTTGGCGGGGGGCGAGGCGGGCGTACGTCTGCGGCAGCGGCTGTTGCGCCGCAGCATCGCCTTCACCCATGTCCTGGCGGCCCGTCTGCGGGACCGGGACACCGCTCCGGCACATCCTTTTCTCATCCCGGCCGAGGCCGCCGCCCTGGCGACGGCCCGCAATCCGGCGGACGTCCTGTTGCGGGAACAAGGCCGCGAGCTGGCCCAGGCGTGGCGCGACGGGCTGATCAGCGACATCGTCTATCGTGGCCTGGCTGACCGCCTCACCGCCCTGGCGGGCATCCAGGCCGCTTGCGAGCGCATCCGTCACACCCCGCTGCCGTTTGCCTACACCCTGTTGCTCCATCGCACCGCGCATCTGTTCTGTTTTCTGCTGCCGTTGGGATTGGCCCACACCGCCGGCTGGCTCACACCGGTGCTGACCGTGATCGTGGCCTACACCTTCTTCGGACTCGATGCCTTGGGCGACCAGTTGGAGGAGCCTTTCGGTACGTTGGAGAACGACCTGCCGCTGGATGCGCTGGTGCGGGTGGTCGAGATCGACCTGCGCGACGCCCTGGGCGAGACGGACCTGCCGCCTTACCTGACACCGCAACGTTTCGTGCTCACCTGAAAACCGCGGCGCGGCGAAGGGCTTCCGGCTACCCCGGTGCGGGCGGGGCGGTCGTGCCCCACCCGGACGAGTGATTCCGGCCGTCACCCAGGGCAAACCGCCCCGGTTTCACCACCCGGATTCAGCGACCTTGGCCATCGCACCCAGGGTGGTGATCTCGGTGACGGTCTCGCCCAGCACCTGATCGATGAGTTCCTTGGGCGGCGGTTTGATCAGGCCCTCGCGCATCAGCAGCTCGGTCGTGGCGCGGGCTTCGGCGATGTCCTCGCGCGCCTGGGCTTCGACCGCCGCACGTTCCATCGGGATGCGCGCGACCCCTTCCTTCACCGCCTGTTCCGCGACCGCCCCGGCGACGCGCGGGAACACCTCGACGTCCTCCATGGTGGGCAGCAGGTTGTCGCTGGCGAGACCGCCGAGATCGACCCGGGTCTTGGCGATCTCGCGGGCGGCGGCGATGGCCATGCCGTCGGTGATCCGGGACGCGCGCACCAGCAGGGCGCCCTTCAGCAGACCGGGGAAGCACAGCGAGTTGTTCACCTGGTTGGGGAAGTCGCTGCGGCCGGTGGCGACCACGGCGGCGCCCGCCGCGAAGGCTTCGTAGGGATAGATCTCGGGGATGGGGTTGGCGCAGGCGAAGACGATGGACTTCGGCGCCATCAGCGTCACCAGGGCGGCAGGGATGGTGCCGGGCCCGGGCGTGGAGGCGGCGATGAGCATGTCCGCGCCGGTGAGCGCGGCCTTGAGGTCGTCGATCCGTTCCGGGTTGGTCTGCCGGCAGATCTCCCATTTGCGGTAGAAGCGCTTGTCCGCCTCGATGTCCGTGCGCCCGGCATGCAGGCCGCCCTTGGAGTCGAAACACACGCATTTCGCCGGGTCCAGACCCTCGGCCAGCAGCAGGCGCACGATCGTGGTCATCGACGCGCCGGCACCATAGAACACGGTCTTCGTGTTCTTCCAGTCACGGCCGGTGACCTTGAGCGCGTTGATCACCCCGGCGAGGGTCACGCAGGCGGTGCCCTGGGCGTCGTCGTGCCACACGGGGATGCCGCAGTCCTGGAGCTCATCGAGCACGCGGAAGCAGTTGGGCTGCGAGATGTCCTCGAGGTTCACCGCCCCGACCGAGGGGGCGAGCATGCGCACGAACTCGATGATCTTGTCGGCGCTGTGGCTGTGGCGGGCCCGCTCGTCGAACACGAAGCCGCCCTTGTGCGCATCGGGGTGTTCGTGGGTGTTGATGCACAGCGCCAGCCCCGATACGCCGCCGAGGTAATGCATGAGGAAGGCCTTGCCTTCCATCACGCCCAGACCACCCGAAGGCGAGCAGTCGCCGTCACCCAGCACGCGGGTGGAATCGCTCACCACCGCCACCAGGTTGCCGCGGTTGGAGAGGTCGAAGGAACGCTTGGGATTGTCGCGGATGGCGGTGGACACCGCCGACACGCCGGGCGTGTACCAGACTCCGAACCAGCCCATGCCGTAAATGCCGGCCTTGGGGATGGTGGTGATCTTGCCGCCGTAGAAGGCGTGCATCTCCATCGCCATCTTTTTGAGGAACAACGTCTGCGCCGACGCGAGCTGCTGTTCGGTGAACCCGGCGGGGAAACGGTCCCGCAGGCGATCGAGGGACAGGTAGGCGGGGAAGACGCTGCTCATGGCCGGCTCCGGACCGGGGGGTGCCGGTGAGGAAGCACCGCCCGCTGGTCGAGGCCACTCCATGTCCAGGCGCATGCCGACCGCAAGCCGGGGGGGCGCCCTGGCATCATCAATGAAGATTTGACATGCGACGGCCCCCCGGGATCACATGCCGCGACATGGGAATGCGACGTTTCGCCGCATTTTTCCCGTTTCCCCGCGCCCACGGCCTCAGCCGCCCTTCCCGCCTGCCGCCTCACCGGGCGGCCGTTTCCAGGGAGCCTGGGCCTGGCCGTCATCCTCTGGCACTCCGCTTGCATAAGCGCCTCCCGACAACGCCATTCCGAGTCATTCCGACACGAGGACCCCATGACCCAGCACGCCTTCCAGACCGAAGTCACCCAACTGCTGCATCTGATGATCCACAGCCTGTATTCGCAGCGGGACATCTTCCTGCGCGAACTGGTGTCGAACGCCTCCGACGCCTGCGACAAGCTGCGCTTCAAGGCCCTGACCAATGCGGATCTGCTCAAGGGCGGCGAGGAGCTGGCGGTCACCGTCACCGCCGATGCCGAGGCCAAGACCCTGACCATCACCGATACCGGCATCGGTCTGACCGAGGCCGAGGCCATCGAACACCTGGGCACCATCGCCAAGTCCGGCACCAAGGCGTTCCTCCAGAACCTGGGGGAGCAGGCCAAGGACACCAACCTGATCGGCCAGTTCGGCGTGGGCTTCTACTCCGCGTTCATGGTCGCCGACCGCATCGTGGTCGAAAGCCGTTCCGCCACCGCCTCGTCCGACGCAGGGGTGCGCTGGGAAAGCCGGGGCGACGGCAGCTTCACCACTGAAGCCATCGCCCGCACCGCTCGCGGCACCACCATCACCCTGTATCTGAAAGACGACGCGGTCGAGTTCACCGGCAACTGGAAGCTGCGGGAACTGATCAAGAAATACAGCGATTACGTCGCCTATCCCATCAAGCTGCCCGCGTATGTGAGCGACGAGGACAAGCAGAAGGGCGTGACGCCGGAGCTGGAGCAGGTCAACGCCGGCCAGCCTCTGTGGACCCGGCCCAAGGACCAGCTCACCGACGAGCTGTACAACGAGTTCTACAAGTCCGCCTGCAAACAGTGGGACGAGCCGGCCACCCGCCTGCACCTCACGGTCGAAGGCACGTTGTCCTTCACCGCCCTGCTGTTCATCCCCTCGACCAAGCCCTTTGATCTGTTCGAGCGCGACCGGCGCGGCCTGTCCCTGTACGTCCGCCGCGTGTTCATCATGGACGACTGCAAGGATCTGCTGCCGGAATACCTGCGCTTCGTGCGCGGCGTGATCGACTCCGACGACCTGCCGCTCAACGTCTCGCGTGAGATCCTCCAGCAGCAGGACACCGTGCAGAAGATCAAAAAGCAGCTGGTGAAGCGCATCCTCGACCACCTGCTCAAGCTCTCGACCTCGACCGACGACAAGGACAAGGCGGCGTGGACCGCCATCGAATCGACCTTCGGCCCGGTGCTGCGCGAAGGCGTGGTCAACGACCACGAGAACAAGGACCGCATCGCCAAGCTCATGCGCTTCCGTTCGACCTGGACCGAAACCCCGGCGAAGGAGGGCGAGACGAAGAACGAGAAGACCGGCTTCGAGGGCTACATCAGCCGCATGCCCGAAGGCCAGAAGGCCATCTACTACGTCATCGGCTCATCCCTCGCCGCCGCCCAGGCCAGCCCGCACATCGAAGGCTTCGCCAAGAAGGGCTACGAAGTGCTGTTCCTGACCGATGCGGTCGATGAATGGGTGGTCGGCCACCTGCACGAGTTCGACAAGAAACCCCTGTCCAGCGTGCAGAAGGGCGAGGCGGATCTCGCCAGCGCCGAGGACAAGGAGAAGCTCGACGCCCAGGCCAAGAGCTGGGCCGGCTTCATGGGCTTCTGCAAGGAATCCCTGGGCGAGGGCGTGAGCGAAGTGCGCCTGTCCAGCCGCCTGACCGACAGCCCGTGCTGTCTGGTGGGCGGCGAACACGGCCTGTCGCCGCAGATGGAGGAGATCATGCGCCGCATGGGCCAGGACGTGCCGGTGCAGAAGCGCGTGCTGGAACTCAACGCCGAGCATCCGCTCGTCGCCCGCCTGCAAGGCGCGTTCGACGGCGGCACGGACAAGGCCGCGCTGAAGGGCTACGTCGAGCTGCTGCGCGATCAGGCGCTCATCGCCGATGGCGCCCGTCTGGACGACGCCGCCGGTTTCGCCAAGCGCGTGCAGGCGGTGCTGGCGGCGGCGCTGCCCGCCAAGGCGGCGGGGGCGGCTGGTTGACGCCAGGACGATGAGATGAAATCAGCGCAGCCGGTGGCCTCGCCACCGGCTGCGCTGATTGATGGGCGGCATCACCGCCGGTACGTCGGTCGCTGTTGGTAATGCGTGTGCAGCAGGTGATGGGATTTTTCCGATAGCGGAGCGCCCAGATAATCGGCGTAGAGCTTCTGCACGTAGGGGTTGTCGTGCGAGTTGCGCCACAACGTGGTGCCATCTTCGCGGTACAGACCGGCGGCACGCTGGCGGCGCAGGTCATCGGTGACGCCATAGGGTTGGCCGCCGCCGCCGACGCAACCGCCGGGACAGGCCATGACTTCGACGAAGTGGTAGGGTGGTTCGCGGCCTTCGGCCTTGGCTTTGCGGATGTCGTTGATCACCGTTTCGACGTGGCCCAGGCCGTGGGCGACGGCGAGGCGGATGGCATGCCCCGCCAGGTCCAGGGTCGCGGTTTTGACGCCAGCAAGGCCGCGCACCGGCGTGTAGTCGGGATGGGGCAGGTTCTGGCCGGTGACGAGGAAGGCCGCCGTGCGGATGGCGGCCTCCATCACGCCGCCCGTGGTGCCGAAGATGGTGGCGGCGCCGGAATAGGCGCCGAGCAGGTGGTCGGGCTGGGTTTCGGGAATGGAGACGAAGTCGATGCCCGATTGTTTGATCATGCGTGCCAGTTCGCGGGTGGTGAGCGACACGTCCACGTCCTGCTGGCCGGAGGCCGCCATGTCGGAGCTGCGATGGACTTCCCATTTTTTCGCGGTGCAGGGCATGATCGACACCATGAAGATGCGCTTGGGATCGATCTTTTCGCGTTCCGCCCAATAGGTCTTGGTGAGCGCGCCGACCATTTCATGCGGTGATTTGCAGGTCGAGAAATGCGGGATCATGTCGGAGTGGTATTTCTCCATGAAATCGACCCAGGCCGGGCAGCACGAGGTGATGAGCGGCAGGACGCCGGTGCCGTTGACGAAGCGCGAGACGAATTCGCTGCCTTCCTCCATGATCGTCACGTCGGCACCGAAATTGGTGTCGAACACCGCTTTGAAACCCATGCGCCGCAGGGCGGCGTACAGCTTTCCGGTCAGGTTGGAGCCGATGGGGAAGCCGAAGGCTTCGCCGATGGCCACGCGCACGGCGGGAGCGATCTGGGCGACGCAGACGGTGTCGGGATCGGCCAGTCTGGCCCACACCTGTTTGCTTTCGTCGTGTTCGACGATGGCGCCCGTGGGGCAGTGGGCGGAGCATTGGCCGCAACTGACGCACGGCGATTCCGCCATGCTGATGTCGCCGGCGGGCGCGATGCGGGTCGAGAGGCCGCGGCCGAGAAACGACAGCGCCCACACGTTCTGGCGTTCCTGGCAGACCTGGATGCAACGGCCGCACAGCACGCATTTGCGCGGGTCGAGCACGATGGAGCCGTTGGAGGAGTCCTTGGGCAGGGGCGGCACCAGCGACGGCAGGCGCGAGGCGTCGATGTTGAAATCGGCGCACAGGGTCTGGAGTTCGCAGTTCTGGTTGCGACCACAGGTGGTGCATTCGTTCGGGTGCCTGGACATGATGAGTTCGAGCACCGAGCGACGGACCTTCACCAGATCCGCTTCGTCGGTGACGATGTCCATGCCTGGTTCGATGGGCGTGCTGCAGGCCCGCAGGATGCGGCCGGTGGTGCGGTTGCGCACCACGCAGATGCCGCAGGCGGCGGTGGCGTCGAGGTCGGTGTGTTTGCACAGGCTGGGGATGCGTACCGAGGCCAGCCGGGCCGCCTCGATGATGCTCATGCCGGGTGTGAACGCGACCGGGATGCCGTTGATGGTGGCGGTGGGCATGGAAGCCTCCGGCGGGGAATGAAGATGCCGTGCGTCGGCAGGATGAGGGGGGCGGGGCGGTCAGGACGCCGGCGTCTGCGGCGACACGTCGTTGGTCGCAGGGGCGAGGCGCGCCTCGAACTCGGACATGAAATAGCGGAAGGCGGACAGCACCGGATTGGGCGCGGTCTGGCCCAGGCCGCAGAGCGAGGCTTTCTGCATGGTCTGAGCCAGGTCGCGGGCGGTGGCGAGGTCTTCGTGCGTGCCGTTGCCTGCCGCCAGCTTGTCGAGGATGGTCAGCAGCTGTCTGCCGCCGATGCGGCAGGGGGCGCATTTGCCGCAGGACTCATCGACGCTGAATTCCAGGTAGAAGCGCACCAGGTCGACGATGCTCTTGCTCTCGTCCAGCACGATCATGCCACCGGAGCCCATGATCGAGCCGAGCTGTTGCAGATGTTCGTAGCTGACCGGCGTGTCGAACAGTTCCGCCGGGATCAGCCCGCCGGAAGGTCCGCCGGTCTGCACCGCCTTGACCCTCCTGCCCTGGCCCGCTCCGCCGCCGATGTCCTGGACGATGGCGCGGATCGTCGTGCCCATCGGCACTTCGACCAAGCCGTTGTGCCGCACGTCGCCGGTCAGGGCGAAGACCTTGGTCCCCGTCGATTTCGCGGTGCCGCGGCTGGCGAAGGCGGCGGCGCCACCGGTGATGATGGGCGGGATGTTGGCGAAGGTTTCGACGTTGTTGATGCAGGTCGGCTGGTTCCAGATGCCTTTCACCGACGGGAACGGCGGACGTGGACGGGGGGTGCCGCGCTTGCCTTCGCACGAGGCGATGAGCGCGGTCTCCTCGCCGCAGACGAACGCGCCTGCGCCCAGACGGACCTGACAATCGAACGTGAAACCGGTGCCGAGGATGTCCGCGCCCAGCAGACCGGCGGAACGGGCGGCGCGCAGGGCCTTTTCGATGCGCTCCACCGCCAACGGGTATTCGGCGCGGATATAGAAGATGCCGTGCGTGGCGCGCATGGCATAGGCGCCGATGATCATGCCTTCGAGCACGCCGTGGGGGTCGCCTTCGAGCACGCCGCGATCCATGAACGCGCCGGGGTCGCCTTCGTCGCCGTTGCAGATCACGAAGCGGCGTTCGCTCGGCACCTGGGCGGTGAGCTCCCATTTCACGCCGGTGGGGAATCCCGCGCCGCCACGTCCGCGCAGGCCGCTGGCCTTCACCTCGCCGATCACCTGTTCCGGGGTCATGGTGGTCAACACCTGACGCAGCGCCCGGTAGCCGCCGTGCGCCAGGCAATCGTCCAGGCTTTCGGGGTCCAGGCGTTCGTTGTTGCGCAGCACCACGCGCGTCTGTCGGGCGAAGAACGGATCGTCCATGCCCAGGACGTGCCCGGCGAATGCCGTCAGGTCGGGTTGCTGGCCGTGCAGGGCCGGCAGCAGGTATCGCTCCACCACGTGTCCAGCGAGGCTGGCGTCCAGGTTGGTGAACAGGCGCTCCGGCTGGCCGGGGGCGGTCACGCGCACCAGCGGTCCCTGGGAACACAGCCCGATGCAACCGCAGCCGACGACGCGCACGGCCTCGGACAGGCCGGCCTCGGCCACGCGCTGACGGAAATAGTCCCGCGTCGGGATGCCGGCGCCGGGCAGTTGGCAACCGGCGCTGGCGCAGCACAGCAGGCGGCAGGCGAAGCGGGCCTGCCGCTCACGTTCGGCCGCAGCACGCAGATCAAGGTCGTCGGGTTTCACGGAGGACTCCTTACGGATGTCGGCAGAGGTTTCCTGCACGCGCTGCACCAGGGTGGCTCCGTCTCATCCGTCGCGGTAGTGCGCCAGGATGTCGGCGGTGGCGGACTCCGGCTTCAACTTGCCGTGGATGTTGCCATCGACCATGACGACCGGTGCCATGCCGCAGCAACCGAGGCAGCGCACGGATTGCAGGTGGAACCGCTTGTCCGGCGTGGTTTCGCCCGGTTTCACCGCCAGGGCCTGGCTCATGCCCTCCAGCACCCGGCCTCCGCCCTTCAGATGACAGGCGGTGCCCAGGCACACCGACACCAGATGCCGGCCCGGCGGCGTGGTCTTGAAATAATGATAAAAGGTCAGGACCTCATGGATGCGCGCGACCGGCACCGCGAGGAGGTCCGGCAGGTCCAGCGTCACCTGGCGGGGGACATAGCCGAAGCGTTCCTGGATGTCGTGCAGCACCATGATCAGGCTGCCGGGATCGTGTTGCCATTTCGCCACGATCCGGGCCACGTCGTGGTGCATGCTCTCATCGGCGTGGTTGACGTGGGGGACGGTGGTCATGCGGACCTCCTGACGAGGGCGGAACCTGCTTCAGGATACCACGCAACGGTGGCGTCTGGAGGCGGCAAAGGACTCGCTGCGGAGAGTGCCGGTCCGGCCCCGGTCCCCGGCCATGCGCCGAACGATGGCGGGAAGGACGGATCGCCTGCAACGGCGGCCCGGTCATCGCGTATAACGGCGGCGCCGCTTTGCCTGCGCAGGGCCTGCGGATACCGTCAAAACAGATGCTTCAGGGACTTTTGCAACGACATGGACAAGGTTGATCACGTGACCGTTCTTCGCCCGCTCCGTTCATTCACCCTGGTGGCCTTGCTGGCAGGTCTGGTCCTGCCGGGGACCGCTGCCGATCAGCCGGCCCCGGGTCCGCTGACCCTGTGGTATGCCCAGCCCGCCAACGCCTGGATCGACGCCCTGGCGCTCGGCAATGGCCGTCTGGGCGGCATGGTGTTCGGCGGGACCGGCAAGGAGCGCATCGGGCTGAACGAGGACACGGTGTGGGCCGGTGGTCCGTACCAGCCCGCCACCGACGTGGGCCAGGAGGCCCGGGACGAGATCAGACGTCTGATGTTCGCGGGCAAGTTCCGCGAGGCGCAGAGCGCGGCCGGCCGGCTCCAGGGCACGCCGAACTGCCAGGCCGCCTATCAGACGGTCGGCGAATTGGATCTGACCTTCCCCGGTCACGACCAGGCCGCCGACTACCGCCGCCAGCTCGATCTCGACACCGCCATCAGCACCGTGACCTATGCGGTGGGCGGGGTGCACTACCGTCGCGAGGTCTTCATCAGCCCGGTGGATCAGGTGGTGGTGGTGCGGTTGACCGCCGACCGGCCGGGCGCCATCACCTGCACCCTTGGCCATGCGTCGCCTCTGCCCATCACCGTCACGACGGCGGGCCATGAGTTGCGGGTGACCGGCCGCAATGGGCCGATGGTCCATCGCGGGCAGAAGGGCAAGGTCATGGCCGAGGCCAGCCTGACGGTCGAGACGCGCACCCGCGTCCAGGCCAGTGGCGGCACCGTGACCGATGGCCCCGACGCCATCACCATCACCGGCGCGGATGCGGTGACCCTGCTGACCGCATCGGCCACCAACTACGTCCGTTACGACGACATCAGCGGCGATGCGGCGAAACGCTGCGCCGATTATCTCGCCGCCGCTGCCGCCAAGCCCTTCGACCGCCTGCGGGCCGACCATATCACCGAGCACCAGCGTCTGTTCGGGCGCGTGCGTCTGGATCTGGGCCGCACCCCGGCGGCGGACCTGCCGACCGACCGGCGGGTGCAGGACTATGCCAAGCACGATGATCCGGCGCTCATCGCCCTGCATTTCCAGTTCGGGCGCTATCTGCTGATGTCGGCGTCCCGCCCTGGCGGCCAGCCGGCCAACCTGCAAGGCATCTGGAACGACAAGCCCACCGCCGCGTGGGACGGCAAGTACACGGTGAACATCAACACCGAGATGAACTACTGGCCGGCGCAGGTGACCAATCTGGGCGAGACCGAGGAACCGCTGTTCCGCATGATCAGCGAATGCGCCGAGACCGGCGCGGTCACCGCCCGGAAGACCTACAACGCCCGCGGCTGGGTGCTGCACCACAACACCGATCTGTGGCGTGCCACCGCGCCCATCGACGGCCCCATGTGGGGCCAGTGGCAGACCGGCGGGGCCTGGCTCACCAACCAGCTCTATGACACCTACCGCTTCACCAATGATCGCGCCTATCTCGCCCGGCTCTATCCCGTCGTGAAGGGTGCGGCGCAGTTCTTTGTCGACACCCTGGTGCCGGAACCCACGCACGGCTGGCTGGTGACGATGCCCTCCAACTCGCCGGAACACGAGTACCAGAAAAGCCTCATGGTTCATTACGGTTCGACCATGGACAACCAGATCCTGCGCGAGCTGTTCAGCGATGCGATCGAGGCCGCGACCGTGCTGGGGGTGGATGCGGACCAGATCGCGGTCTGGCAGCAGACCCGCGCCAAGCTGCCGCCCAACCAGATCGGCAAGGGCGGCCAGTTGCAGGAATGGCTTGCGGACTGGGACCGGGAAGTGCCGGAGATCACCCATCGCCACATGTCGCCGTTGTACGGCGTGTATCCGGGCCGGGACATCACCCCGGCCGATCCCGCCCTGTTCGCTGCCGCCCGCACGCTCACCGAGATGCGCGCCTCCAGCGGCATGGGCTGGGCCAATGCGTGGCGCATCGGCATCTGGGCGCGTCTGCGCGACGGTGACAAGGCCGGTTCCTTCGTCGATCTGATGTTGGGCGAATGGACCGAGCGGAACCTCTTCGACCGCCCGTCGGTCCAGCTCGACGGCAATTTCGGCACCACCGCCGGCATTGCCGAGATGCTGCTCCAGAGCCATCTCGGCGAGATCCATCTGCTGCCCGCGCTGCCGGCCAAGTGGAAGACCGGTGCGGTCAGCGGTCTCAAGGCCCGGGGCGGTTTCGAGGTCGATATCGCCTGGCAGGACGGCGTGCTGACCAGGGCCGTCATCCGCAGCACCACCGGCAGCGATCCCACGGTGCGCTACGGCACGCAGACCGCGCGCCTGGCGTTGGTCCCGGGCCGCACGGTGACGGTGGGCCGGGATCTGCGCTGAACCTCGGGCGCGCCAATCGCGCCTCCGGTCCGGCCTTCCTCCCCGCCCTTCCGGCCCGCCCCGTCGTCATAGGGTGTCGGCGTGCTCACCATCCACGTCGCCAATCACCTCACCGTCCTGGCCCGCCATCTGGCGGCGACCCTGGCGCGGGATCCGCTGCCGCCGCATGAGCGCGAAACCATCGTGGTGCCGTCGCAGGCGGTGGGACGTTGGCTGACGCTGGAGCTGGCGAAATTGCACGGCGTGGCCGCCTCGTGCGACCTGCCGTTGCCCACCGCCTTCGCCCGCACGCTCAGCGATGTGGCGGGGGTGACGCCATCGGCGGACGAGGACCTGTTCCGGCGCGAGCTGCTGGCGTGGCGCCTCGACGCGGTGCTGGACGAGGTGGTGAGCGATCCTGCGGCCGGGCCGTTGCTGGCGTATGTACGGCAGGTGGGAGACGACCCCCGGGCGCGGCACCGGCTGTGCGATGCGCTGGCGGACACCTGCGATGCCTATCAGGTCTATCGCCACGATTGGCTGACGGCGTGGGAACAGGGGCGTCTGGTGACAGGCCGGACGCATGAACCCTGGCAGGCGGCGTTGTGGCGGCGCTTGGTGCAGGGGAGCGCGGATGCGCACCTGGGGCGGCGGTTGGAACATACGTTGGCGCGGTTGCGGGTTGAGAAGACGTCTGGGGTCGGACGGCTGCCATCCCGTGTGCTGGTCTTCGCCCCGGCGGCGTTGCCGGGGGTGTATGTCGATCTGCTGGAGGCCCTGGCGCAGCACGTCGAGGTGGCGGTGTGGCTTCACACCGTGCGCCCCCAGTGGGTCGGCGACGTGGCGGGACTGGCGGGCGGGACGTCGGACGAGGACGACGACGAGACGGTCCAGCCGCATCCCTTGCTGGCGCAGGCGGCGCGCTCCCGGCGGTTTTTGCGGGCATTGGGCAGCCGCGACAGCGTGGCGAACGGCTGGCGGGAACTGCCGCTGATCCCGTCCCAGGCGTCCGGCGTGCTGGAGGTGGTGCAGAACGATCTCGCCGCCGCCCGCGATCCGCGCGCCCGCACCGACAAACCGGTGATCGCCGCCGATGACCGTTCGGTGCTGGTGCATCGCTGCCACAGCGCCCGGCGGGAACTGGAAGTCCTGCGTGATGCGGTGTTGGGGGCTTTCGCGGCCCAGCCGGACCTGACCCCGGCGGACGTGCTGGTGCTGGTGCCGGAGGTGGAACGGTACGCCCCGCTCATCCCGGCGGTCTGGGGCGCGACGGCGGGTGGCGAGGGCGGGCCGGGGGTGCCGGCGTTGCCCTTCACCATCGTCGACCGTCCAGCCACCGCCGACGACCCCATCGCGGCGGCGCTGGTGGCGGTGCTGCGTCTGGCGGCGGGGCGGCGCGAACGCAGCGCGGTGCTGGCGCTGCTGGATCTGCCGGCGGTGCGGGCGGCGGCGGGATTCGACGACGACGCGGTGGAACGCATCGGCGCGTGGTGCGCCGGGGCGGGGGTGCGGTGGGGCCGCGACGGGGCGCAGCGCGGGCAGGCGGCCCGGGCGGACGCACAGCCGGACGACGGCACCTGGCGCGCCGGGGTGGATCGTCTGCTGGCGGGTGCGGTGCTGGGGCGGCGTGATGACGCGGTGGACGGCATCGTGCCGGTGGCGGGCGATGTGGCGGGCGACCTGGAGGTTTTAGGGCGTTTCGTGGCGTGGCTGGACCGTCTGGACCGGGCCTTGGCGGAGGCGGCGGGGCCGCATCCGCTCACGCGCTGGCGTCTGGTGTGCGACCGCATCATCGCCGATCTGCTGGTGGCGCCCGACGAGGCCGACGGCGCGGGGCTGGCGGTGCGCACGGCGGTGGCGCGTTTCGATGACATCGCGGTGCGTACCGGGCATGTCGCGCCGGTGGACCGGGCGGTGATCTGCGAACGCCTTGAAGAACTGCTCACCGCCGCGCCATCGCGCCGGGATGCGGCCGGCACCATCACCATCGGAGCCTTGCGGCCGCAGCGGGCGTTGCCGTACCGCTTCATCGCCGTGCTGGGGCTGGAGGACGGCGTGTTCCCCCGTCGCACCACCGCCCAGCCGTTCGATCTGGTGGCGGGCGACGCGAAGCCGCGCCCGGGTGATCGGGACCAGCGCGGCGAGGACCGGCAGTTGTTCCTGGACCTCATCCTGGCGGCGCAGGAACGCCTGCATCTGAGCTGGTGCGGTTTCTCGGCGCACAGTGGCGAGGCGAAACCGCCGTCGTCCTGCGTGGCGGAACTGCTGGCGGCGTTGGATGCGACCTTCGCCGTGGACGGCACGCAGACGCCGGCCCAGCGGCTGACCATCGATCATCGGCTGCAACCGTTCCATCCCACCGAGTTCGCCGCCACGGCGGCGGTGCCCGCCTGCGATCCCCTGGCGGCGGCGGTGGCGGGTGTGCTGAGCCGTCCGCGCAGCGCCCCGTCGCCCTTCGTCCCGGCCGGGTTCGCCGGTCCGTCCCCGCAGCCCACCACGGTCGAACTGGGCGAACTCATCGCGTTCTGGCAGGCTCCGGCGCGGGCGTGGTGCCGGGCCGCGCTTGGTTTCGATCCGGTGCAGCGCGCCGACGAGGCGGATGCGGACCACGAACCGTTCGCGGTCGGCGGCCTGGAGCGTTTCGCCGTGACCGAGGCGGGCGTGACGGCGGCGCTCGCCGGGCGCGTCATGCCTGCGCAGCGGTTGCGTGGAGATGGCGTGGTGCCGTTGGGACAGTTGGGCCGCATCCATCTGGAGGGCCTGTTCGCCCAACAGACACCGTTGGTCGAACATCTGCGCGCCATCGGTCCCAGCCGCCGGGTGGCGGTGCAGGTGACGGCGGCGGACGGCGCGTGGCGGTTGAATGGCGAGGTCGCCATCGCCGGCGAGAACCTGTTGGTCTGGCGGCCCGGCGGTCTGCGGATCAAGGACCGCATCGCCTGGTGGATCACCACGCTGGCCTGGAACGCCCAGGCGCAGCAGGGGGGGGCCGCCGCTGGCGACGCCCGGCTGGTGGGGTTCGACGAGGGCACGGTGCAGGAGCTGGTGCAGCCGCCGGTGCCGGACGCGGTGGAGCAGGTGGCCTGGTTGATGGCGCAGTTCCGCTCCGGACGGGTGCGACCGCTGCCGTTCCATCCCAAACTGTCCGTCGCCATCGTCAAAGCGGTGGGCAATCCGGAGTTCGATCCGGAGCGCGTTTTCACCAGCAGCAGCCGGGATGCCGCAGCGGAGGCCGACGATCCTGCCATCAGTCTGGTCTGGCGGGGACGGCAGGCCTTGCCGCAGCCGGACATCAATGATCTGGCCCTGCGTTTCTGGCGGGGTTTCGACGAATATGCGGCCAAGGCGGATAGTGAGCCGAAGGGCAAGACCAAGGGAAAGAAAAAAACATGAGCGCGCCTGCGGACCATCCGCCCATCTTCGATCCCGTCGTCTCGCCCATCCTGCCGGGCACGACCCTGATCGAAGCCAGCGCCGGCACCGGCAAGACCTATTGCCTGAGCCATCTCGTGCTGCGGCTGTTGCTGGAGGACGCCACCCTGGCCCCGGATCAGGTGCTGGTGGTGACCTTCACCAATGCGGCGGCGGATGAACTGGCGGGACGCATCCGCACCGTGCTGATGGATGCGCTGCGGGCGGCGCGGGATCCGGCAGCCGCGGTGGGCGAGCATGTGCGGGCGCTGGTCGAACGCGCCCGGGCGCAGGCCGATCCCATCGCACGCCTGGAAAAACTGGCCCTGTCGTCGGACCGGCTGGCGGTCAGCACCATCCACGGTTTCTGCAAGCGCACGTTGGAACGCAGCGCTTTTTCCAGCGGCACGCCGCTCGGTCTGGAGCTGGCCACCGACACCACGGAGCTGGTGCAGGAGGCGGTGCGCGACGTGTGGCGCAAGCGTCTGTATGGCGATGCCCTGCTGGCGACGCTGGCGGTGGCGCAGGGTTGGACGGTGGAGGGCGACGCGAAGCGATTCGACGCGTTTCACCGGCACGCGGGCACCCGTTTTCTGCCGGAAGGGCTGGATCTTGAACGCGAGCGCACGGCGTTGCTGGCCGCCCTGGCGACGGTGCGCGGACTGGCGACACCGGCGGAGGCGCAGCGGTTGCAGACGTTGATCGACGAGAAACGCCTGTCATCAGCCCAGAAATTTACGTACACGGCGGGGGGTGGGCCAAAGAACCACGTTGCAGCATTGGCCTTGGTCGAGCCGGAAGTGAGAACGTTCTCGGCTTTATCCGCCTTGGCCATTCTGACCAAGGACGACGTCAGTGGACTGTGGTTGAAAAATGCGACGTCGGCAGATCGCGAGCAACCGCTGGCCGTTGCCTGCCAAACGGCACTGGAGGCGAAAAACCGGCTGGAACTGGCGTGGCAGTCCACGCTGTTCACCGATCTCGACCAGCGCGTGGCGGAGGCCATGCGCCAGACCGGCGTGCTGTCCCAGGACCAGTTGCTGTCCCGCGTCGCCGAGGCGCTGGTCCACCCGGACCTGGGCCCGGCGCTGGCGGAGGAATTGCGCGGCCAGTACCGCGCCGCGCTCATCGACGAGTTCCAGGACACCGATCCGGTGCAGTGGGCGATCTTCCGCACCGTGTTCACCCCGCCGACGCGTCTGGTGTTGATCGGTGATCCCAAACAGGCGATCTACGCGTTCCGCGGCGCGGATCTGGCGACCTACATCGACGCGTCGCATCACGTCGATGCGACCTGGCGCCTGGGCACCAGCTTCCGCTCGTCGTCGGCCTTGGTGTCGGCGGTCAACGCGTTGTTTGCCGGGACTGCGCCGTTCATCGAGGACATCGCCTATCATCCGGTCACGGCTGCGGGCAAGGCGGATGCCAAACCGCTGGCCGATCCCGCGCCGGGCCTGGCGGCGCTGCACTGGTGGGTGCCCGAGGACCACATCAGCAGCAAGGATAAAGCGACGGAGGAGATCAATGAATGGGTGACGGACGAGATCCTGCGCCTGTTGGCCCAGGCGACCCTGGGCGGTGCGCCGCTCAAACCCGGCAACCTCGCGGTGCTGGTGCGCGCCAATGTCCAGGCGGCGACCTTGCGGGACCGCTTGCGTGAAGCGGGCGTGCCGGCGGTGATCGCGGAACAGGGCGATCTGCTCGACTGCCCGGCGATGGGGGCGCTGCGCACGTTGTGCGCGGCGGTGCTGACGCCGCACGATGGCCGGGCTCTGCGGCGGGTGCTGGCGGGGCCGCTGGTCGGCTGGGATGCGGCGCGGCTGGCGGCGGTGGATGCGGACGGCGCGCAGTGGGACCGGGTGGTGCAGCACGCGGCGGACCTGCGGCGGCAGATGCTGGAGCATGGCCCCGCAGCGCTCATGCAGCAGCTGTTGGTCCAGCCCTGGCCGGGCGATGACCAGGCACCGGCCCTGCGCTTGGCGGGCCTGCCGGATGGCGAACGCTGGCTGACCGATCTGCGCCACGCCGCCGACTGGCTGGCGGCGCAGGCGATGGAACGGCATCTCGACGGCCACGCCCTGGTGCGCTGGCTCGATGACACGGTGACGGCCCGGCGCGAGAGCGACGACGAGCGTCGTCTGCGGCTGGAGACCGACGCGGCGGCGGTGCAGATCCTGACCATGCACAAGGCCAAGGGCCTGGAATACGACGTGGTGTTCTGTCCGTACCTGTGGTCCAGCCATGAGGTGAAAGCGCCCTTCACCGCCCGGGATGACCGGGGATTCGTGTTCGTGGCGGATCAATCCGTCGCCGGGCCGTACCAGGCGGCGGCGGAACGCGCGCGGCTGGCCGAGGACGTGCGTCTCACCTATGTCGCCCTGACCCGCGCCCGGCACCGCTGCTACGTGCTGTGGGGAAAAATCGGGCAAGGCGGCAAGGAACCGTTCGGCAGCGCCCTGGGCTGGCTGCTGCGCCCGGCCGACGTGCCGGAGGACGCAGGACTGGCCGACGTGGACACGTTGCGCAAAGCGTGGGGAGAAGCCGAAACGAGCGAGGGGCTGGTGACGGCGTTGACGGAGCGGCTGATCGCCCTGACCGATGACGGTGCGGTATCCGTCTGTGCGCCGCCGTCGCTGGACCAGACCAAACGGCGGCTGGAACCGCTGGTGCCGGTCCAGCCCGTGGCCTGCCCGTTGCCCGCGACCATCGCCGCGTCGCTGCGCCCCTGGTCGCTCACCAGCTTCACCGGTCTGACCTCGGTGCGTGACGGTCGGACGCCTTCCGGCGGTGCCCACGACACCAACGCGGGTGACGAGCCCGCCGCCCGCCAGCAGGCTGCCGAACAGGCGGGTGCCGCCGATCTGCTGCCGTCCCTGCCGCCCGGCGCGGCGGCGGGCATCGCGGTGCACAGCCTGATCGAACACAGCGATTTCCACACGCCGCCCACCGGCGACGCCATCGCCAAGGCCCTGCGGCTGGCCGGCTGCCGGGTGACGGATCCGGTCCAGGCGGAACGTGAGATCACCGCTCTGCTGGAGCGGCTGGCGGTCCAGCCGGTGCCGGCGGTGGCGGGAACCGTACCCTGGCGGCTGCGCGACACCGTGGCTGCCGCCCGCCATGTCGAATGGGAGTTCCTGCTGCCGCTGGACCATCTGGACCTCACCCGCGTGATCGACGGGTTCCGCGCCGCCGGTGGCCTGCTGGCGGAATCCGCCGCGGCGATGGAGCATCTGCCGCCGCGCCGGGTACGGGGATTCCTGCGCGGTTTCGCCGACCTGGTGATCGAACACGACGGCCGCTGGTGGGTGCTGGACTGGAAGACCAACCGGCTGCCGGCCTATGGCCCTGACGCTCTGCGGGCCGCCATGGTCGATCATCACTACGTCCTCCAGTACCATCTGTATCTGCTGGGCCTGCACCGGTTCCTGGCGGCGCGTCTGCCGGATTACGACTACGACCGCCACCTCGGCGGCGCGGCCTACGCCTTTGTGCGCGGTCTGGACGGGGACCGGGGCTGGTTCGTGGATCGCCCGGATCAGGCGGTCATCACCGCTCTGGCGGAGTGCCTGGTCCCGGCGGTTTATCCGATGACATTGGATTCAAACTAATGCTTCTGTTCATTGAATCGATTGAGTGTCGGTAAGTAGGTGCCATGTTGAAATTCCAGATAGGAGACCAAGACGTGAATAAGTCTGAAGAACACATTTGGGAAGGCCGGCCAAAGCAAGGCGTTCTGTTCGCGCCCCGTGATGTATTCATGATCCCATTTTCACTGATCTGGTGCGGTTTTGCCATTTTCTGGACGATCACGGCGATGACTCACGGAGCCCCATTTTTTTTCGGCTTGTGGGGGGGCATGTTTATTCTGGTCGGTCTGTATTTTGTCGTGGGTCGTTTCATTCACGATGCCGTGCTGCGTTCCAAGACGACCTATGTCATCACTCGGTCAGGCCTGACGATATCGCGTAATGGAACAGATACGGTTATTCCGCTTGGCCACTGGACTTGTTTGGAAATGACGACCTTCAAGGATCGTAGCGGGACGATTCGTTTTGCTCCGCGTGCAGGACTGTTTACCGCCAATAACTTCGGTGTGTGGGTTCCGATATTGGAATCGGTTCCGCAATTCTACCGCATAGAGGATCCCGAGCGGGTAATGCGGATTCTCGGCGAACTTGGCCGGTGAGGTACTCGTCGGCAACGCAGTGCAGGAAACCAGCATTGGATTTCAGCCGAAAAACCACATCCTGCCTCGCGTGCTTCAGTTTAACCTGGCCTCTTTCAATTCTGGTCCCCTCGCGCTGCTCCTGGCATGCGCGTGCGCCCTGACCGCTGCCGACGCCAAGCCGGTGACGCTGCTTGAGGACGTCATCATCCTCGACAACGGCCAGCGCATCGTCGGCACCATCGTGCAGGAGGCCCAGGCGGACGATGAGCTGGTGTCGGTGTTCACCGGCTCCGGCCTCATGCGCTTCGATCATCACCGCATCAAGCTGCTCGAACTGGGCTACACCTCGCGTCGCGCCCGGGTGAAGGACACCGACGCCGCCGGACTCTACGCCTTGGCGCAGTGGTGCCGCACCCAGGGCCGGCAGGCCGAGGCGTTGGAGCTGCTGGAAAAGGTGCTGGGACTGGCGGACGGCGATCCCGCCGCCCGCGTGCTCTACCTGCGTCTGGTGGACGAGGTCCGTGGTCCCGAGTCCGCCTTGCCGCTCTACAAGGCCTACCGCGCCGCCGGTGGCGACGATGCCGCCACGCTCACGCGTCTGGCCCAGTTGGAAAAGGTGAAGGCCGATTACGAAGCGCAGTACGGCAGTGCCGTCGCCGCCAGCAGGGTCGACTTCACCCGCGAGGGGCTTGAGGTCCGGGCCTGGATGCCGGAATCGCCGCAGTATTTCAATCCGGTCGAGATCGAGCGGGTGACGTTCGACCGGGATGACGGCGGCGTCAGCAATGCCCTCAAACTGACCTGCAAGCCCGGCGGCCAGGACAAGGCCGCCATCCGCCTGGGCCAGTCGTTCTCCGCCATCCCGCAGCCCCGCTTCGCCCTCAAGGTCTCGAACCAGGGCAAGAAGGCCCTGGCGGTCGGTGTGGCGGTCAAGACCGGCAGCCGCTACGTCTATCACGAAAGCGAACCGGTCACCGTACCCGCCGGCGGCGTCTTCACCGAACTGGTGTTCGATCTCAAGGGCACCACCTGGAAGGCCGAGGCCACCGGCTGGCGCTATGCCGGAGCCATCGCCGATCTCGATCAGGTGCGCGAGATCCAGATCCTGGTGCACAACGGCAGCGCCACGGCCGTCCTGGTGGTGGACGATGTGCGTTTCCTGGGCGTGAAGGATCTCTGAGCGGGCCTGGGGCCGCCGCTTCCGCCCGTCGTCCTGTCGAATTGCGCCGCCCGGGCGGTTCCCTATGGTGCGGCGCGATGCCTGGAAACCACCCCCCAGCCGAGAGCGACGAGCAGATCGCCGTCCGCTGCCAACAGGGGGATTTTGCGGCTTTTTCGCTTATTTATGAGCGCTACCACCGTCCGCTCATCGCCTACATCAACCAGATCGTGCGCGATTACGACGCCGCCGCATGCGTGGCCCAGGACGTCTTCCTCAGCCTGTTCGAGCACGTCGACCGCTTCGATCCGACCCGGCGCTTCTCCACCTGGATGTTCGCCTGCGCCCGCAACGCCGCCCTCGACCATGTGCAGCGGCGCAAGCGCGTGGCCGGCAGCGCCTGCCTGGAGGTGGTGGAGAACGATCCCGCCCACACCGGCACCGGTCCGGCGATCAACGATCTGCTGTCGCGCAAGGAGACCACCCGTCTGCTCGCCGATGCCATCGCCCAGTTGCCGCAGATCCACCGCGAGATCGTCGAACTGGTGGCGTTCCAGGAACGCTCCTATGACGAGGCGGCCGCCATCATCGGTGACGGCGTCACGGCGAACACCCTGCGCAGCCGCATGTTCCATGCCTTGCGCCGGCTGCGGACGCTGTTGCAGGCGGCCGGCGGCGAACAGGGCAGCAACCTGATCTGAGCGCATGTGGCGGGAGCCGGTCGGGCTGATACGGCCGGCGCATCCCAGCAGTGGGACCTGATCCAGGTCATGGCATCGCCGCGTGAGGGGCGCCATGCTGGTGCCATCCGAGGTGTCCATGACCGCTCCCGACATCGCCGCCCCCATGTTCGATCGGGCACCGTTCATCGTGGTCTGGGAATCCACCCGCGCCTGCGATCTGGTGTGCAAGCATTGCCGCGCGGATTCCCAGGTGCAGTCCCACCCCGACCAGCTCTCCACCGCCGAGATCACCGCGGTGCTCGACCACGTCCGGGCGGAGTTCGGCCCCGTGCTGCTGGTCATCACCGGCGGTGATCCGCTCAAGCGCCCGGACATCTTTACCGTATTGCGCCATGCCGCCGACCTCGGGCTGCGGGTGGCGGTCACGCCTTCGGCCACGCCGCTGCTGACCGACGAGGCGATCGCCCGCTTCCGCGATGCCGGCGTGCAACGCATGGCGATCAGCCTGGACGGGGCGGACGCCGGGACCCACGATGGTTTCCGCGGCCAGCCCGGCGCCTTTGAGCGCACCCTGCAGGCGCTGCGGGAAGGTCGTCGCATCGGTCTCGAAACCCAGATCAACACCAGCTTCGGCCGCCACAACATCGAACAGATCGACCGCATCGCCGCGATCGGCGCTGAACTCGGCATCGTGCTGTGGTCGGCGTTCATCCTGGTCCCCACCGGGCGGGCCACGACGGCCATGATCATCGATCCGCAGGAGCACGAACGGGTCTACCGCCGTCTGGCCGAGATCGCCCTGTCCCCCGCCACCCCGTTCGACATCAAGACCACCGCCGGGCAACCGTTCTACCGGGTGCGCAAACAGACCATGGACCGCCTGGGAGTGGACCTGGGCATGGCGCAGCGCGCCCCCATCAAGCGCCTGCGCGCCCCCGGCGGCGTCAACGACGGCAACGGCTTCGTCTTTGTCGGCCATACCGGCGAGATCTGCCCCTCCGGCTTCCTGCCGATGGTCCGGGGCAACATCCGCACCCATCGTCTGGCCGACGTCTACCGCACGGACGAGGTGTTCCGCCACCTGCGCCGCCCTGACACCTACACCGGCAAATGCGCCCGCTGCGGCTTCAATCGCATCTGCGGCGGCAGTCGCAGCCGCACCTACGCCCTCACCGGCGACCCCTTCGGCAGCGATCCCACCTGCGTCTACGTCCCGCCGGCGGCAGGCTGAGCGGTCACCTGGGGAGGAAACGACAAACCCCCGGTTTTCACCGGGGGTTTTGTGGTGCCCAAGACAGGATTTGAACCTGCGACCTCCGCATTACGAATGCATTGCTCTACCACTGAGCTACTCGGGCGGCGAGGGGCGGGAACGTAATGGCCAGAGCCCGGGAGGCAAGATGGTGAATGCCGGTGTCCGGCGCCGGGTGTATCAGTTGAGCCGGGGGGCGTTGCGGCGCTGATTGGCGTCGTAGCGGGCGAGCATGGCCAGGAAGTGGTTGCTGAGGTCGGTGGTGTTGCCCGCCATGAGGGAAACGATGCCGCGATGGAGATCGTCATCCCGGCAGCCGCCGAAGAATGAGCGGGTGATGAAGTCGCTGTCATACCACAGGCTGATCAGGCTGCGGAAGATGGCGAGGTCGTGCTCGATGGCCTGGCGCCAATCGTTGAGCTCGGCATCGGGTCCGTGCTCGTTCAGGATCCGGGCGAGATCCCAGGCGGAACGGGTGGCGATGAGCACGCCCGAGGAGAAGATGGGATCGATGAAGCCGCCCGCGTCGCCGATGAGCGCCCAGCGACGGCCATAGCGCTTGCGGACGTGGTAGCAGATCGATGGCGTGGCGCGGAGTTCACCGGGACGATGGCCGGCGAGCCGCTCCGCCAGTTCCGGGAAGCGCCCCAAAACGTCGTCGAACAGTGCCATCAGGGGACGCTCGGCGGTGAATTCCTGGCCGGGGAACACCAGACCGACGGACCAGCGGTCCGGGGTGAGGGGGAGTTGCCAGGCCCAGGCGTCATCCCCCCGCGAAATGGTGAGATCCCCCGACTCGGTGCCGAGGGCGGAGGCGAGCCCGTCGATGTGGCCATAGATCGCGGCGCGGGACGGTTCCCCTTCCAGCGATACCAGATCCATCTGGCGGGCGAGCAGCGTCTGGCGTCCAGAGGCATCGATGACGAAATCGACCTCGCACCGCCCGTCGTCATGGATGATGACGGGGTTTTCCTCGCTGAAATCGACGTGACGGACGCGGACCGGATTGTGCAGGATCACGCCGTGGCGGCAGGCGTTGTCCAATAACAGCTGGTCGAAGTGCGAGCGTTCGACCTGGAAGATCGAGCCGGGATTGCCGGGTTGACCGTCGCTGAAGGGGAAACGGACGCAGACGAGTTCCCCGGCGGCCTCGAAACAGACGCCGCGTTTGGGCATGAATCCTTGCTGGGCGATGGCGTCCCGATCCAGGCCGATGTCGGCAAAGATGGGATCATTGCAGGGCAGCAGGCTTTCGCCGACGCGGAAACGCGGGAAACGATCGGATTCGAAGATGTGAACCTCGTGTCCGGCGCGGACGAGGACCGCTCCTGCCACCGAACCGCCTGGCCCTCCGCCGATGATGCCGATGCGCATGCGCTACTCCGTCGCGGCTTGTGGGCCGCTGCGGCAGAGGGGCAAGCCGAATGGGGATGATCCCAGACCTTCTACACGCGACGACATCGCAAACGATGTCGTCGTCGTGCAACCGCCGGAAACGAAAATCCCCGCATCGCTGCGGGGATCATCACCTTACTTCTTGACGGTCTTCTTGGCGGCGGGCTTTTTGGCAGCGGGCTTTTTGGCCACGGCCGCTTTCTTGACGGTCTTCTTGGCGGCGGGCTTTTTAGCCACGGCCGCTTTCTTGACGGTCTTCTTGGCGGCGGGCTTTTTAGCAGCGGGCTTTTTGGCCACGGCCGCTTTCTTGACGGTCTTTTTGGCAGCGGGCTTTTTGGCCACGGCTGCTTTCTTGACGGTCTTTTTGGCGGCGGGCTTGGCAGCCACGGGAGGGAGGGGTTCGGCGTCAGCCATGGGAATCTCCTGGGTATAGGATGACATCGTCAAGATAAATGAGCTTCACGTGATCCGCAATTTCTTTCTGCTCTGCTCTTCGCCGGAATCACCCGGTTGTCTCATTCTCACGCATTCACCCGGTCGGCACCGTGATTCCGGCTCAGCACCAGCAGCACCTCCTCGGCAAAGAGATTGTCGTCGTTGCGCAGAGGTTGGACGCCGTGGTCGCCGAAGGCGAACCCGGAAATGATGGAAACCTGGGCGTTTTCCACCCATTCCAGCATGTCGCGCAGGGTGAACAGATGGATGTTCGGGGTGTCGTGCCAGCGATGCGGCAGGCCGCGCGTCTCGGGCATGCGGCCGTTGAGCGCCAGTTCGGCGCGCACCCGCCAGTGGCCGAAATTGGGGAAGGAGACGATGCCGCGGGTGGCGACGCGCAGCATGCCGTTGAGCACGTCGAGCGGACGGCGCAGCGTCTGCATGGTCTCTTCGAGGATGGCGAAATCGAAGGAACCGGCGCCGAAACCCTGGAGTCCGCGGTCCAGGTCGGCCTGCACCACCGAGACGCCGCGCTCGACGCAGCGGGTCACGGCATGGGCGTCGAGTTCCACACCGACGCCCCGGACCCCTTTGCGCACCATCAACCGGGCGAGCAGGTCGCCGTCGCCGCAACCGAGATCCAGCATCGAGGCGCCATGCGGGATCTCGCGCTCGATCACGCAGTCCTGCCAGCGCCGGCCGGGGGCGTCGCAGTCGGGGATGAGGGGGGAGGAGGGAATCGGGCCGGGCCGGGCCGGACCACGGGCCAGCGCCAGGGGGTCGCGGGCCGCCCGGGCGAGGAAATCCGCCATGATGAGGGCTTCGTTCATGGCGTGCCTCCCGGGCGGGGCGCAGGTGCGGGGGTGGCCAGGAAACTGCCGACCAGACGGCTGACGGTGTCGGCTTCGACCAGGAAGGCATCGTGGCCGTAGCGCGAGGGCACGTCGACGTAGGTGACCTGCTTGCCGGCGCGGCACAGGGCCTGGGCGAATTCGTGGCATTGGGCCGGGGTGTAGAGCCAGTCGCTGGAGAACGACACCACCTGCACCCGCGCCTGGATGCGACGGCAGGCCTCGGCCAGATCACCACCGCCCCAGGCGGCGGCGTCGTAGTAGTCCATGGCGCGGATGATGGCGAGATAGCTGTTGGCATCGAAGCGTTCGACGAAGGCGCGGCCCTGGTGGTCGAGATAGCTTTCGATGGCGAACTCGACGCCGTGGCCGAAATCCGGGCGGTCCTTGCCTTGCAGGCGGCGACCGAACTTCTCGTCGATGCTCTCCTCGCTCAGATAGGTGATGTGGGCGAGCATGCGCGCCGCCGCCAGGCCGGCGCTGGGCGGTTCGCCGTCATAGTAGTTTCCGCCCTGGAAATGGCGGTCGTTCATGATGGCGAAGCGGCCGACCGCATTGTAGGCGAGGCCCTGGGCGGACAGGCGGGGCGCGGCGGCCAGCACCACGGCCCGGGCGACCCGCTCGGGAAAGGCGAGCGCCCATTCGATGGCCTGTTGCCCGCCGAGCGATCCGCCGATCACCGCATGCAGGCGGTCGATGCCCAGACGATCGAGCAGGCGGGCCTGGAGGTGCACCCAGTCGCCGATGGTGACGATGGGAAAGGCCAGGCCGTAGGGCTTGCCGGTGGCGGGATTGATCGAGGCGGGGCCGGTGGTGCCGTAGCAACCACCCAGCACGTTGGTGCAGATGACGAAATAGCGGCGGGTGTCGACCGCCTTGCCGGGGCCGACCAGATCATCCCACCAGCCGGGTTTGCGCGCACGCCAGGGGCGGTTGTCGAGGTCTGCGCGGTGGTCCCAGCCGGCGACGTGGGCATCGCCCGACAGGGCGTGGCAGATCAGGACGGCGTTGTCATGGGCGGCGTTGAGCGTGCCGTAGGTCTCGAACTCGACATCGACGGGCGCGATCCGCCCGCCCGCTTCCAGAACGAAGGCTTCGCCGGCTTCGACCACGCGCAGGCGGTGGGCTTCGACCCAGCCGACGGAACGCGGGCTGTCGGGACTGTCGTACTCGTTGGCCATGGGCGGGGTATGCGGCGACGTGGCCGGTTGGTCAAGGTGGGGGCGGGAAGGCGGCGGGGTGCGCTGGCGGGGGCGTGGGAGTGGCGGTGAACGACAGCGCCATGCGGGATCTCCGCATGGCGCTGGTCCCAACCGTCAGGAAAGCCGCACGCGGTCAGGAATACAGCATGCTGCCGGCGGCGCGGAACTCGGCGGCTTTTTCTTCCATGCCCTTCTGGGCTTCTTCGACGGCGCGCACGTCCTCGGTGATGCGCATCGAGCAGAACTGCGGACCGCACATCGAACAGAAGTGCGAGTTTTTCGCCCCTTCGGCGGGCAGCGTTTCGTCGTGGTAGGCCTTGGCGGTCACCGGGTCGAGCGAGAGGTTGAACTGGTCCTTCCAGCGGAAGGCGAAGCGGGCGCGGCTGAGGGCGTCGTCCCGCAGACGGGCCATGGGGTGGCCCTTGGCGAGGTCGGCGGCGTGGGCCGCGATCTTGTAGGCGATCACGCCGGCCTTCACGTCGTCGCGGTTGGGCAGGCCGAGGTGTTCCTTGGGCGTGACGTAGCACAGCATGGCGGTGCCGAACCAGCCGATCATCGCGGCGCCGATGGCCGAGGTGATGTGGTCGTAGCCGGGGGCGATGTCGGTGACCAGGGGCCCGAGGGTGTAGAACGGGGCGCCGTGGCAGAGCTTGAGCTGCTTGTCCATGTTCTCGCGGATGAGGTGCATGGGCACGTGGCCGGGGCCTTCGATCATCACCTGGCAGTTGTGCTTCCAGGCGATTTCCGTGAGTTCGCCCAGGGTTTCCAGCTCGCCGAACTGGGCCGCGTCGTTGGCGTCGGCGGTGCAGCCGGGACGCAGGCCGTCGCCGAGCGAGAACACCACGTCGTACTTGGCCATGACTTCGCAGATCTTCTCGAAGCCGGTGTAGAGGAAGTTCTCTTTGTGGTGGTGCAGGCACCACTTGGCCATGATCGAGCCGCCACGGCTGACGATGCCGGTCACGCGCTTGGAGGTGAGCGGCACGTAGCGCATCAGCACGCCGGCGTGGATGGTGAAGTAGTCCACGCCCTGTTCGGCCTGTTCCACCAGGGTCTGGATGAACAGATCCAGGGTCAGGTCCTCGACCTTGCCCTTCACCTTCTCGAGGCACTGGTAGATGGGCACGGTGCCGATGGGCACCGGCGCATTGCGCATGATCCATTCACGCGTGGCGTGGATGTCCTTGCCGGTGGACAGGTCCATCACCGTGTCGGCGCCCCAGCGGGTCGACCAGCGCAGCTTTTCGACCTCCTGTTCGATCGACGAGGTGATGGCCGAGTTGCCGATGTTGGCGTTGATCTTGGTCAGGAACTTGCCGCCGATGATCATCGGCTCCAGTTCCAGATGGCGGATGTTGGCGGGGATGACGGCGCGGCCGCTGGCGACCTCATCGCGCACGAACTCGGGGGTGAAACCCTCGCGGATGGCGATGTAGCGCATCTCCTCGGTGATGACGCCCTGGCGGGCGTACCACAACTGGGTCGGGGTGCGGTCCTGGGTGCGCTTGGCGATCCAGTCCTTGCGGATGTGGGGCAGGCCGTCGCGCACATCGTGGTCCAGCGGGCCGCTGGGATCATAGACGCGCAGGGGGGCTTCGCCTTCGATGGCGATTTCGCGGAAGGGGACGCGCAGGCCGTCCTGCTCGACATAGACGCGGGTCGAGTTGGGCAGGTCCTCGTGCCACGGGCGCATCGGCGCGGGACTGGACGTGGCGGTAGTCGTGGTGTCGGTGCTCATGGGTTCCTCCCTACGCCGGTGCGAACCGGGTCAGGTTCAAGGGGTCGCGGCGACGTGCCGCCTCTCAGCCTGAGCAGGCTCCCCCGGATGTGGCGCGGAGTCTGTGGTGATGAAGGGCAGGGCAAGGCAGCATCGACCGAACCCCGGTCGCATGCGGGCGCTGTGGCGCCGGTGTGGCCAAGGGCCGGTTGCCTGCCCGCCGTGCATCCTAGAGTCCGCCCTCCCCACAGGTCGCCCAATGCCGCATCCCCAGTCGCTCATCCGCAATTTCTGCATCATCGCCCACATCGACCACGGCAAATCCACCATCGCCGAGCGTCTGTTGCAGGCCACCGGCGCGATGAAGGCGAAA
The DNA here is from genome assembly GCA_036023115.1 of Brasenia schreberi. Lineage (NCBI taxonomy): Eukaryota > Viridiplantae > Streptophyta > Magnoliopsida > Nymphaeales > Cabombaceae > Brasenia > Brasenia schreberi. The sequence continues at coordinate 102,415 of JAYKKT010000026.1, read as the reverse complement.
GAGGACAAGGAGCTGGCGGTCCTCGACAGCATGGATCTGGAGCGCGAGCGCGGCATCACCATCAAGGCCAAGTCGGTGTGCCTGTCCTACAAGCATACGGACGGCCAGACCTACCAGCTCAACCTCATCGACACCCCTGGCCACGTCGATTTCAGCTATGAAGTGACCCGTTCGCTCCAGGCCTGCGAAGGCTGTCTGCTGGTGGTGGACGCCAGCCAAGGCGTGCAGGCCCAGACCGTGGCCAACTACCTGCTCGCGGATGCGCTGAAGCTGACGGTGCTGCCCACCATCAACAAGATCGACCTGCCCAGCGCCCAGCCCGAGGTGGTGAAGGGCGAGATCGAGGAGTCCCTCGCGCTCGCTGCCGACGGAGCGATCCTGACCAGCGCCAAGGCCGGCATCGGCATCGATTCCATCCTCAAGGCCGTGGTCGAGCGCATCCCCGCCCCGGTCGGCGACCGCGCCGCGCCGACCCAGGCGCTGATCTTCGACGCCATCTATGACGATTATCGCGGCATCATCCTGTATGTGCGCGTGGTCAACGGCCGCCTGAAGCGCGGCGACAAGATGCGCCTGATCCGCAGCGACCGGGCGTATGAGATCACCGACATCGGCCAGCTCCGGCCCCAGATGGTGGCCAATCCCGACGGCCTGTCCGGGGGCGAGGTGGGCTACATCTGCGCCGCCATCAAGACCCTCCACGACGTGAAGGTGGGCGACACCATCACCCTGATGGACTCCCCGGCGGAACCGCTGCCCGGCTTCAAGGAAATGAAGCCGATGGTGTATTGCGGCCTGTATCCGTCCGGCGAGACGACCTATGACCAGTTGCGCGAAGCGGTCGAAAAGCTGTCGCTCAACGATGCCAGCTTCGTCTGGTCGCCGGAATCCGGCGGCGCCCTCGGCCACGGTTTCCGCTGCGGTTTCTTGGGCATGCTGCACATGGAGATCTGCCAGGAGCGTCTGGAGCGCGAGCACGATCTCGACATGGTGCAGACCGCGCCGACCGTGACCTACCGCGTCAACCTGCACAACGCCATCGAACCCACCGTGCCCGGTGGCCTGGCGACCAAGGTGCTGGAGATCACCACCCCCGGTGAACTGCCCAAGGACGGCTACGAATCCATCGAAGAACCGGTGGTCGAGATCCATTTCTTCGTCCCCGCCGACCGCATCGGCGCGGTGATGCAGCTCGTCTCGGACCGTCGTGGTGAGTTCCTGCGCCAGGAATACCTGGGCATGAGCCGCTGCCGTCTGAGCTACCGCATGCCCCTGGCCGAAGTGATCTTCGACCTCTTCGACAAGCTCAAGTCCGTGACCCAGGGCTATGGCACCATGGATTTCGAGTTCGCCGGCTACCAGCCCGCGGACCTCGTGCGCGTGGACATCCTGGTCCACAACACGCCGTGCGACGCGCTGGCCTTCATCTGCCACCGCACCAACGCCGAATACCGTGGCCGCCACATCATCAAGTCGCTGAAGGAGGAGATTCCCAAGCACCTGTTCGAGGTCGCCCTCCAGGCCGCCATCGGCCACCGCGTCATTGCCCGCGAAACCATCAAGAGCGTGGGCAAGAACGTGACCGCCAAGTGCTATGGCGGTGACGTGACGCGTAAGCGCAAGCTGCTGGAAAAGCAGAAGGAAGGCAAGAAACGCATGAAGATGGTGGGCAGCGTCGAAGTGCCCCAGGCGGCCTTCATGGCGGTGCTCAAGGGCCGGGATGATTGAGGATGGGCGATTTGCCATCCGGTCACGAAACGGCAGCGGTAGCATTCTCGGCGGACCGGAAGCCCGCCAGCGTTGGTGCCAGGCGGCGGGGCCGCGATGGGCAGCGGACTGGACTTCCCCCCACCCCTTCTGATCGTTTCCCGCGATGACGGAAACCGGGTCGTTGACAGGTGTGGACTGGGTGGTGCTGGCAGGGTATCTGGCGCTGGTGGTGGGGGGCGGCGTGTGGCTGGCCCGCGCGCCCAAGGACAGCCGGGATTTCTTTGTCGGTCATGGCCAGATGCCGGGCTGGGCGGTGGCCTTGTCGGTGCTGGCGTCGGCCTTGTCGGTGGCGACGTATCTGGGGGCTCCGGCCGAGGCGTACGCGGGCAATCTGACGTATCTGATCTCCAACGTGGGAGCCATCGCGGCGGTGCTGGTGGTGGCGTGGGTGTTCGTGCCGGCGTTCTACCGCTATCAGGTGGTGACGGTCTATCAGGTGCTGGAACATCGTTTCGGCGCACCCGCGTCGGTGGCGTCGTCGTGGACGTTCCTGGTGGGACGGACCCTGGCGAGCGGGGTGCGGCTGTATTTCGCCTCGATCCCCGTGGGGTTGATGCTGGGAGCGGGCGATCATCCGGCGCTGTTGTGCGCCGCCATCGCCGGGTTGGCGACGGTGGCGGTGCTGTACGCCCTGATCGGCGGCATCGCCTCGATCATCTGGACCGACGTGGTGCAGTTCGCGGTGATGATCGCAGCGGTGCTGTCGGCGGTGCTGGTGCTGTGGTTGAACCTGCCGGTGGATGCGGCGACGGCGTGGCAGGTGGTCGCGTCGCCGGCTCCGCAGGGGGCTGACAAGCTGGGATGGTTGGACCTGTCGTTCGACCTGTCCCATGAGAACACCCTGTGGACGGCGCTGACCGGTTATCTGCTGTTGAATCTGGCGGCCTATGGCACGGACCAGGATCTGGCCCAGCGTATGCTGACCTGCCGCAATGCGGTGGCGGGTGGGCGTTCGGCCTTGGGCGCGATCCTGATGAACCTGCCGGTGGTGGCGTTGTTCATGCTGGTGGGCGTGTTGCTGTTCGTGTTCTTCCGCGTGACCCCGGCCGGGACGATCATCCCGGTGGACCAGGCCCCGGCGGCCAAGACGGCCTTCCTGCATTTCGTGCTGACCACCATGCCGTCGGGTCTGCGCGGGTTGATGCTGGCGGGGTTGTTCGCCATCGCCTTCACCAGTCTGCTGTCGGCGGTCAACGCCATGGCGTCGGCGTTCATCACCGATTGTTACCGCCGGATGGTGACCGGGCGCGAGGACCGGCATTATCTGCGTGCCAGCCGCTGGGCGGTGGTGGGCGCGGGCGTAGTGGTGGCGGGGACTGCGATGCTGTGCATCCCCTGGCACCGTGCGACCGGGATGAACCTGCTGGGTTTCGCCTTCAACGCGGCGGTGATGACCTCGTCCGGCCTGCTGGGGGTGTTCCTGTGCGCACTGTTGACCCGGCGCGGTTCGTGGCGCACGGCCATCGCCGCCCTGGTGGCGGCCTTCGTCGTGGCCCTGGCGCTACAACCCAATTGGTGGCCGCAAGATGTTGCGTTGAACCGCATGGCTTGGCCGTGGCGCATGGTGGTGGCGACGGTAGTGTCGTTGACGGTCTGTTGCATGGGGAAGCCCAAGGTCGTGAACGCATGAGCGAACATCCCATCCTGTTGCCGGTTCCGCGCCGGTGCGATTTCCTGGGCGGCCTGGTGGTGGTGCCGGAAGTGGTCACCGTCAGCGCCCGGGAACCCTGGCAGGTGGCGGCCGCCCGCGAACTCCTGGGGGCGCACCGCCCCTGCACGGTGGTGACGGCCTGCGGCTGGTTGCAGCTCGATGCCGGTGGCTGTGACCACAGCACCGATCCCGAGGCCTATGCCCTGACCATCGGCGACAGCGGCATCCGCATCGTCGCCCAGCCGGGCCGGGCCGGGGTCCTCAATGCCCTGCGCACCCTGGCGCAGCTTTTGCATCAGTACGAAGACGCCTTGCCGGCCTTGCGCATCGAGGACGCCCCCGTGTTCCCGGTGCGCGGCGTGATGCTGGACATCAGCCGCGACCGCATCCCCACCATGTCCGAGCTGGAGCGTCTGGTCGACCAGCTCGCCGGCTGGAAGATCAACCACCTCCAGCTGTACGTCGAACACACCGTCGCCTATCACGGCCATGACGCGGTGTGGAGCGGCTTTTCGCCCCTGACCTTCGACGACCTGCGCCGTCTGGATGCCCACTGCCATGCGCGGGGCATCCAGTTGGTGGCGAACCAGAACTGCCTCGGTCATCTGGAACGCTGGTTCGACCACCCCCGCTATCAGGCCTTGGCCGAGATCCCCCCCGGCCAGCCCTGGGATTTCGGCGGCATCATCACCAAGACCGGGCCGTTCAGCCTGTGTCCGTCCGACCCCGGCGCGTTGGCGCTGATCAAGGACCTGCTCGATCAGCATCTGCCCCACATCGCGGCTCCGTTCGTGAACATCGGTTGCGACGAAGCTTTTGATATCGGCCAGGGTCGATCCGCCGCCGAGGTGAAGCGCCGGGGCCGCGCCCCCGTCTATCTCGACTGGGTGGCCAAGGTCTGCGCCCTGGCGCGCACCCACGGCAAGCGTCCGCTGTTCTGGGCCGACATCGCGCTGGAGCATCCCGAGGCGCTTGAGGCCCTGCCGGACGATCTCATCGGTCTGGCCTGGGGCTATGAACCGGATGCGCCCTTCACCCGCTGGTGCGAGCAGCTGGGCAAGGCCGGACGCGAGGTGTGGGTCTGCCCCGGTACATCTTGCTGGCGGTCCATCACCGGTCGCACGACCGAACGTCATGCCAATCTGCTGGCCGCCGCCCGTGATGGCGCGGCCCATGGTGCCCGCGGCTACCTCATCACCGCCTGGGGCGACCTGGGCCATCGTCAACAGTGGCCGATCACCCTGCATGCCCTGGCCGAAGGCGCCCACCGCGCCTGGAGCGGCACCGCCGCCTGGGACCACCGCGCCTCGGCCCTGCACGCCTTCAACGACCACGATCTGCTGGTCGGCCAGTGGTTGGACGATCTGGGTGACGTGGATGTGGAGTTGCGCCAGGTCGGCGGCAAACCGGCCAAGGACGGTTCGTCCACGCCGCTGCGCAACGCCACGGCCCTGTTCACCGATCTGCACAAGCCGCTCGACGAGCCGTGGATCGGCGGCGACGCGGCGTGGAAGACCGTGAGCGAACGGCTGGTGGCCCTAGCCGATCCGCGGGGACGCGGCGGCCTGCTGTCCCGCCTGCCGACCCCGCTCGGGGCCGAATTGGCGGCGACCCTGCGCGTCGCGGTGCTGGCGAGCTCCCGCGCCCGGTTGCGGCGCGGCGGGCTTGATCCGGTACCGGCCCGGGCCCGGCTGATCGCCAACCTGGAACGGGTTCTCGCCGACCATCGCCGCCTGTGGCTGCTGCGCTGCCGTCCTGGCGGTCTGGAACGCAGTTGCGCTCATTACCAGGCGACGATGCGGGAGTTGCAGGCGGTGCGCTGACCCTGCCGGTCAAGCATCCGCCCGTCACCTGCGTAGGAACATGTCATGATGAACGATCTCACCCTGCTCGTCGCCCTTCAGATCCTCCAGGTGTCCATCGCCCCGGTGGTGTGGATCTCGGGCGTCGGTCTGCTCATCCTGACCCAGACCAACCGCATGTCGCACCTCATGGACCGGGTGCGCTATCTGCAGGCCCAGAACCGCAAGGAACCCGATCCCCACGCCCGCAAACAGGTCGCCCTGCTGTTCGCCCGCGCCAAGATCATCCGCATCTCGCTCATCGCCCTGCTGGTCAGCATCCTCTTCGACGTGCTGCTCATCGTCACCGTGTTCACCTTCAAGGCCTTCAGCTTCGACAACGGTTTCTGGGTCATCTTCCTGTTCTCGATGAGCCTGCTGGCGCTCATCGTCGGGGTCATCGCCTACATCGTCGAGGTGAACCAGAACCTCAACGCCCTGAGCGTCGAGGTCGGCGACGAGGGCTGAACGGCAGCGGCGTCCGCCAGGGTCCCGCCATTGCCTTGCCGGTGATAGTGCCGAAACCCTGCGCCTCGCCGCACCCTTGTTGGAATCGCCCATGGCCCGCGCCACGTTCTCCCTGTCCGATCGTCCGCCCAATCCTGCCGAGAATGATCGTGCCCGGCGGCGCACCCATGCGGAGCGCCTGGGCAAGGATGTCGGCGGGCCGGCGCGCGGGACCGATGGCGGCGAGCGCCTGGTGGCGGGCTGCATGACCGGCACCTCGATCGACGGCCTGGACGTGGCGCTGGTGAAGATCATCGGCCAGGGGCTGGGCATGCGGGTCGAGCTGGTGTCCGAGACGACGCGGCCTTTCGGCGCGGATACGGGCGATCTGGCCCAGCGGCTGCGGGCGCTGGCCGACCAGCAGCCCATGACCGCCCGCGACATCACGCAGTTGGCGCGGGATTTCGCCCTGCTGCATCTGGATGCGCTGAAAGAACTGGCGCACGGCAAGCACATCGACCTGGTGTGCGTCCACGGCCAGACCGTGTTCCATGCCCCGCCCCTGAGCTGGCAGCTCATCAACCCCGCGCCCATCGCCCACGGCCTGGGCGTGCCGGTGGTGAGCGATCTGCGGGCGGCCGACCTGGCCTGCGGCGGCGAAGGTGCCCCCATCACCCCCATCGCCGACCTGGTGCTGTTCGGTCATGTGCGCGAACGCCGGGCCGTGGTCAATCTGGGCGGATTCTGCAACCTGACCCGCCTCGACCCGGGCCGTGAACCCAACCGGGTCAGCGGCGGCGACGTGTGCGCCTGCAACCAGGTGCTCGACGCGGTGGCTCGCGCCCGCCTGCGCGCCAGCTATGACCGCGATGGCCGCGCCGCCCTGGCGGGCACCGCCGACGACGCCGCGAGCGAGGAACTGGCGAAGCTGCTGCGGGCCCAGGCCAAGGCCGGGCGCAGCCTGGGCACCGGCGACGAGCTGGCGGACTGGATCGAGCGCCACGCCGAGCTGCCGCCCGCCGATGCGGCCCGCTCGGCCTGCGCCGCCATCGCCACCGTCATCGTCGAGGCCGCCCGCCCGGCGGAGCGCCTGATCGTCGCCGGTGGCGGCGTGCGCAACCGTGCGCTGATGCAGGAGATCATGGGTCGCGCCGGCGTGCCGGTGGACACCAGCGACGTGCACGGCGTACCCGCCAGCCTGCGCGAGGCCGTGGCCTTCGCCGTGCTGGGTGCCCTGTCCGCCGACCGCGTGGCGATCACCCTGTCCCGCGTCACCGGCGTGGACAAGCCGCCCATCGCGGGCAGTTGGATCTGGCCGGGATGAGTCTCGGGTTTCGGGTTTCGGGTTTCGGGGCGCAAGCGTTTCCGAACGTTGGTGTCAGCCTAGTACCTGTGCGAGGCATGCCGCGCAGATACATCCTGAAACCGGTGTGCATGACCAAACGACGTGCGTCATGACGCTGGGCTGTCTCTCCGAAACCCGAAACTGAATGACGCCGGGCTGTCCTCTCGAAACCCGTAACCCGTAACTCGTAACTCGTATGCTTCCTCCCGACCGCTCCCACATCGCCACCGAACAACGCAATCCCGCCAGCGCCCGGCTGCATGAACTCGATGTCGCCGGCATCGTGGCGCTGATGAACGCCGCCAACCGGGATGTGGTGGCGGCGCTCGATGCGGCCCAGGACGCCCTGGCGGCCTTCATCGCCGCCGTCGAACCGGGGTTTCTGCGCGGTGGCCGCCTGATCTATCTCGGCGCGGGCACCTCGGGACGCCTGGGCGTGCTGGATGCCAGCGAGGCGCCGCCGACGTTCTGCGTGCCGCCTGACCGCTTCATCGGCCTCATCGCCGGGGGTGACGGCGCGCTGCGCAAATCGAGCGAAGGCCGCGAGGACGAGTTCGACGGTGCGGTGCCGGAATTGTCCGCGCTGAACCTCACCGCCGATGATGCGGTGCTGGGCATCGCGGCGGGCGGCACCACGCCCTATGCCCTGGGCGCGCTGACCTGGTCGAAGCGCACCGCCCCGGGCATCTGCACCGGCCTGATGACCTGCGCGGCCGTGCCGAAACCGGCGGATGCGGACCACCTCATCCTGTTGGCGACCGGGCCGGAAGTGCTCACCGGCTCGACCCGCCTGAAGGCCGGCACGGCGACGAAGCTGGCGCTCAACACCATCTCCACCGCGTTGATGGTGCGGTCGGGCAAGGTCTATGGCAACCTCATGGTCGATGTGCGCGCGACCAACGCCAAGCTGCGGGATCGCGCCGCCCGCATCATCACCACCCTGACCGGGGTGGAGCGCGCTGCCGCCTTCGTCCTGCTCGATCAGGCGGAGGGTTCCGCCAAGGTCGCGGTGGCGATGCAGCGTTTGGGCGTGGATCGCGTCACGGCCGAAGCCCGGCTGGCGGCTGCGGGCGGCAGGCTCGACCGCATCTGACGATCACTTCGCCGCGGGTTGTTCCTGGGGCCACGGCGCACCGTCGGCGATCCAGCGGGTGATGTCGGCGATGACCTCGGGCGGCAGGTGCAGACCGGGCGGCATGTGCTTGGCTGTATCGCCCTCGTGGCGCAGCGACGGCAGCAGGCTGCCCTGGCGGATGTCGCCGGGGATGACGGCGGGCCCGTCGTCGAAGCCGCCCTCCAGCAGGCCCTGCAACGTATCCACGCGCAATCCGCCCATGCGCATGTTGCCGGCATGGCAGACGTAGCAGTTCCGCGCAAACACCGCCTGGACGCGTTCGCGCACAAAGACGCCCTCGGCGGAATCCGGTGCCACCCGGCGTACCGTCTTGACCTCGGGAAAGGCGGTGAGGGGGGTGGCAGCCACGGGAGCCGGGCCCGGGATCGGGGCGACGGCCTGAGCGGCGGCCGGCGCAGGCCGGGAGGGGCCGGCCAGGCTGGCGCGGAGGTTGAGGGCCAGGCTTCCGGCCTGCATGACCACCACGATCAGGACGACGACGAGCAGCAGACGATAGCGCAAGGGCATGATGAGGCCGTAGCGTCAGCCGGTGAAACACAAGCCACGCGGAAAACCGGGCCGGGTTCGACATCGCACGCGGCCACGTTGCCGGTCCCCTTGTCAACGCCGTGCATCATCCACCATGGCCCCTCCTATGTCGCAGCTCATCGCCCAAGCCTCCAGCTATCCCTACGGCGTCTCCAGCCAGGATCCCCTTCGCCTGTTGGAACAGGGCGGCTTCACGGTGCGTCTGTCGCCGCATAAACGCAAACACACGCCGGCCGAGACGGCGGCGTTGCTGGGCGACGTGGATGTGCTGCTGGCGGGCACCGAACCCCTGCCGGCGGCGGCGCTCGCGGCGGGCCTGCCGCGCCTGAAGCACGTCGCCCGCGTCGGTGTGGGCCTCGATGGACTGGACGTGTCGTTCTGTCAGCGGAACGGCATCGCCGTCACCTACACCCCCGACGCCCCGGCGCGCAGCGTGGTGGAACAGGTCTTCGCCCTGCTCATCGGGGTCAGCCGCCGGCTGGTCGAGGCGCACGAAGGCATGCGCCAGGGTAAATGGCAGCGTTTCACCGGCGTGCTGTGGACCGGCAAGACCCTGGGCATCCTGGGTTGCGGTCGCATCGGCAGACAGGTGGCCGAGATCGCCCGGGCCATGCGCATGGAGGTGCTGGCCCATGACCTCGTCGAGGACCACGCCTGGGCCGAACGTTTCGGCGTGCGCTATGTCGGGCTGGACGAACTGTTGGCGCGGAGCCTCGCCGTCACCGTGCACCTGCCGTACACCCGCAGCACCGAGAACATCCTGAGCGCGGAACGCCTGCGCACGATGCGGCGGGGCGGTTACCTCATCAACACCAGCCGCGGCGAGGTGCTGGACGAGCAGGAACTGCACCGCCTGCTGGTGGACGGCCATCTCGCCGGTGCGGCGCTCGACGTCTATCACCACGAACCCTACAACGGTCCGCTGCGCACGTTGCCCAACGTCTTCTTGTGCTGCCACCAGGGGTCGTGCAGCATCGATGGCCGCTATCAGATGGAGATGCAGTCGGCCGAGAACGCCATCGCCTTCGCCCATGGCCGCCCCATCGAATCCGAACGCATCGTCTGGCTGCCGGGCATGGCGCAGCCGGCGGTCGAGGTGTGGGGCTGAGCCCCGGCACGTTGCAGCAGGCTGTTTCCGGGTTGCGCCCTGTGGTCATCGGGGGAAGTTTCCGCAGCCATGAATGAACGCGATCTGGTCATCACCGATGTTCCGTCCGCCACGCCATCATCAGCGGCGGCACCGCGTTCGCTGCTCGCCACGCCGTTGGGGCTGGCATTGGTCATTCCGCTTTTGGTGCTGATCGCTGGCGGAGGTGCCGGCTGGTTGGCCTGGCGCGCTGCGCGCGATGTGGTGCGGATCCAGGCCGGACACCTGCTGGTCGAACTGGGCCAGGCCAAACGCAATGACATGCAGATCGTCCTCGAAAGCGGCGGGGCCATGCTCGACGGTCTGCGCCTGGGTCTGACGGCGACGCCGGATCTGCAGGACGATCAGGCTGCGATCCGCGTTTTGCTGCCGGTGCTGCGCGGCCGCAGCGGCGTGGCGATGGCGCATGTGGCCTATCCGGACGGGCGTTGGTATGCCATGGCGCGGGAATCCCAGGATCGGAGCCTGGTGCGCACCGTCCGGCAAACGGATGGGAGTCTGCATCTGGTGGCGCATTCGCTGGATGGCGAGGGCCGTCTCAATGGTCCGGAGCGGGAGCGTCCGCAGGCTTTTGATCCACGTCAGCGCCCTTTCTGGCAGGTTGCCAACCGCCTCGGGCGACGGGCCTGGACGGAACCCTATCGGTTCTTCCAGTCAGGGTTGCCGGGCATTTCACTGTGCGAACCCATCTTTGGACCGGATGGCCGGTTGGCCATGGTGCTGTCGATCGATTTCGATCTCGACAGTTTGGGGCAGGCCCTGGGGGGATCGCCGGATCGTGTCGCCGGCACGGTGATTTTCACGGCGGACCGCACGCTCCTGGCGGTGCCGCACACCTGGACGCTGGCATCGGCCGGGCTGGCGAATGTGGCCGATCTGACTACGCCGGAGGCGGTCAGTTGTTTTGCCGCCATCGCCGACAGGGGGCTGCCCAAGCTCAATGGCCCGCCGGTGGGTGGTGGTTTTCATACGCCGGATGGCAACGAATGGGGAGTGTCGGTGACGACCTTGGCATTGCCGGATGGGCCGGTCTGGTACGTCGCGGAGGTTGCGGATCGGGAATTCCTGCTGGGGCGCAGCGACGAAGTGGCGACCCGGGGTTTTTCGGTCGCGATCGGCGTGCTGGTGGTGGCGGTGGGCGCGGGCCTGTGGTTCGCCCGCCATCTCGCCCAGGCCCGGCGTGACAGCGTGGTGCAACGGGACCGAGCCCATGCGGCCGAAGCGAAAGTGAAGGAGATGGGCAGCTACCGTCTGACCAAATGCCTGGGCAAGGGCGGCATGGGCGAGGTCTGGCTGGCGCACCACCGCCTGCTGGCGCGACCGGCGGCGGTCAAGCTCATCACCCGGGATTATCTTGGGCACAACGAGGACGAACGGCGCTCCGCCCGGCTGCGATTCGAGCGCGAGGCGCGCATCACCGCCTCGCTGCGCAGCCGCGCCACCATCGATCTCTATGACTACGGCGTGGCGGCGGACGGGACGTGGTTCTATGTCATGGAACTGCTCGACGGCCTGGACCTGCGCCACCTCGTGCAGCAGTACGGGCCGCAACCCATCGGCCGCATCGTGCGCATCCTGACCCAGGCCTGCGCCTCGCTCGCCGAGGCCCATGATCGCGGGCTGGTCCACCGCGACATCAAACCCGACAATCTGTACCTGTGCCGGCTCGCCGACGAGGTGGATCTCGTCAAGGTGCTCGACTTCGGCATCGTCGCCGACCGCACCAAACGCTCCCCCAGCCTGACCCAGGCCGGCTATGTCCAGGGCACGCCCACCACCATGGCGCCGGAACAGGCGATGGGCGGCGACATCGACGGCCGCGTGGACATCTATGCCCTGGGCTGCGTGGCGTATTTCCTGGCGACCGGACAAGAGGTCTTCGACGGCGATGCCTATGAGATGGTGGGCAAGCACGTCAGCACCCAACCGATGGCGCCCTCGTTGCGGTCGGCGCTGCCGCTGCCGCGGGACTTCGACGAACTGGTGCTGACCTGTCTGGCCAAGGACCGCGAACAACGTCCCCGCGATGCCCGCGTGCTGGCGGCGGCGTTGGGTCGTCTGTCCGTCTTCGACGACCAAGCCTGGGATGCCGCCAGCGCCCAGACCTGGTGGCGTCGCCACATGCCGCGGCCGGTGAGCGAGGACACGACGGCCTCCGCCCCGCCCCAGGGGCCGGTATGATCCCGGACACCACCACCGGGACCCTGACTATCGACGCGGTGCAGGCACGCATCGTCGCCGGGGCCGCCGGGCGGATTCCGGACGAGACCTCCACCCTGGCCGGGCTGGTGGGCGCGTTTCTGGAGGCGGCCGGTGAGCGGGCGGCGGCGAACGCCGCCTGTGCGGCCTTGACCTTCTGGCTGCTGGCGGGCGATCATCCGGATTTTCCGCGCCTGTCGGCGCTGGTGGCGGTGTTGGAGGACGACGCGGTGGTGCGGCGCCGGTTGCGGGATGCGTTGGCCTCCCTCACCGCCGGCCCTGATGTGGCGCATCTCTTCGCGGTGGTCGGCATGCCGCACGAACGCGGCTTCCTGGCCGAGGCCATGGACCGGCTGGCGGCGCGCTTCCTGCCGCTTCCCCGCCGGCATGACGCGGTGGATCTGCTGCGTCGGCTGGTCGCAGAGGCCGCCACCGTCCGGCGTTTCCACACCGTCCCGCCGGAGCTGCTGCGACGGCTGGTGTCCGCCCTGTCGGGCGATGGCTGGGCGGCGCTCGGCGCCTCGTTCGCGGACGGCTTCCGGCTGCTCGCCATCCGCATCCAGGCCCAGGGGCTCAGTCCGGTCCTGTTGCCCTGCATGCCGCCGGCGGGCCTCACCGGCTCGCCGTTCTACCGCTGTGCGGCCGCGGCCCTGCATCTGGCCGACGCCTGGATGGACGGGGCGGCGGTGGACGAGGCGGTGGCGGCGTGGCGGACCGAACGCCGGGCCTGCCGTGAGGCCATCGCCGTCATCCGCAGCCGGTTGGACACCGAGGGCGTGAGCATCGACACGGTGTTCGCCCTGGATGTGCTGGAACGCGGCCTGATGCGCTTGGAGGTGATGGCGGAACTGATGAGCACCATCGATCCGGCGCAGTATGCCGAAGGCGTGCGCTCATTGATCGAGGGGCTGGCCCGCGCCGCGCACCAGGACCGCAGCCTGCGCCATCTTGCGGGCACCAATCTGCGCCTGCTGCATCGCCGCATCGTCGAACGTTCGGCCTCGACCGGCGAGCACTACATCGCCAACGACCGGCGGGCCTATGGCCTGATCTGGTTGGAAGCGGCGGGCGGCGGCCTGCTCACCGTGCTGACCGCGGCGATCAAGACCGCCATCACCCAGCTGCATCATGCCCTGGCGGTGGCCCCGCTGCCCATCGGTTTCCTGTACGGCCTCAACTATGCCGCCAGTTTCATCGCCTTGCAGCACTGCGGCCTGATCCTGGCGACGAAACAGCCGGCGATGACGGCGGCGGCGCTCAGCACCGCCATCGTGCGACGGGACGATGGCGACATCGATCACGATCTCATCGCCCAGACCTGCACCCGCATCATCCAGTCGCAACTCGCCGCCGCGGTGGCCAACGTGACGATGGTGGCGGTCGGCTGCTTCGCCTTCGATCTGCTGTGGCATGTGGTGACCGGCCGGCATTGGCTGGATCTCCAGACCGCCCGGCACATCTACGCCGACCTCAGCCCCATCAACAGCCTGACGGTGTTCTATGCGGCGCTGACCGGCGTGATCCTGTGGCTGTCCAGCCTGATCGGCGGCTCGCTCGACAACTGGTCGGTGCGCAACCGCCTGCATGACGGCATCGCGGAACATCCCCTGGGCGAGCGCCTGGGCCGGGCGCGGCTGATGCGCTGGGGCGCGGCCTGGCGCAAACACATCGCCGGCTGGGGCACCAACATCAGCCTGGGCATGATGCTCGGCTTCACCCCCATGATCGGCGAGATCCTGGGCCTCCCGCTCGACGTGCGCCATGTCACGCTCAATTCCGGCATCCTCAGCCTGGCCTGCGCCGGCCTGGAGGGGGCGTGGTGGCATGATGGCTTCTTCCTGCTCGCGTTGTGGGGCATCGCGGTGATGTTCGTGCTCAACCTCGGAGTCAGCTTCAGCCTGTCGCTCTATACCGCGTTGCGGGCCTATGAACTCGAACCCGGAGAATTGCTGGCGATCATCGGGCTGATCTTCAAGCGCGTCATCACCCGCCCCTTCGATCTCATCTTTCCGCGCGGCCTGCCCGCCTCATCTTCGTCCTCGTCCCACTGATCCGGAGCCGCCATGGCCAGCACCCAGCCTTCTCATGCCGTCCTGCTCGCCCAGGCCCTGATCGGCCCGCTCACCCTGCTGGCACGCCTCGCGGTGGCCCTGGCGCTGATCGGGATCGGCCTGCTCAAACTGGGCGCGGCCGGAGTGGTCGCGCCGAGCGTGGCGGTGCAGATGCTGTGCCTTGCCACCGGCGCGCCGCTGGATGCGCCGGTCATCCTCTGGCTGGTGTCGGGATTGCAGATCGTCCTCGGCCTCGGCCTGCTGGTGCCCAGGGCCTGCGCCCTCGCGGCCTTCGGCTGCCTGCTGTCCCTGGTCGGCTTGGTGATCGGGGCCGTGGCGCAGATCTCATACCTGCACGAAGGCCTGTTCCCCACCGCGGCGGGTCTGGCGTTGACCATCCTGGCGATCCTGCTGCTGACCGGCGCGGCGCTGGGCTGCCAAGCGGCCAAGAGCCGACCGGCCTGATCCGGGTCACCGGGCGGTGCGTTCCAGGGTGTACCGGATCCACCGCGAAGCGCCCAGGTGCAGCAGCACCGCGCCCCCCAGCGCGACGCATCCCCAATCCGGCGCGACCGGCACCAGATAGCGGCTTTCCAGCAGGAACAGCCCCAGGGCGAAGGCGAACACGTCGAGCATCGCCCAGCGTTGCACCGTGTCCGCCGCCGCCTGCCAGGCGAGACGCCCCGTGCCTCCGGCGGCGGCGCGGGCCTGCAGGCCCAGGGCGAGCCAGGGCAGCGCCAGGACCGTGACCGCCAGGGCCGCGGCGGGGCCGAACGCCTGCATGGCGAACAGCGCGCGGGCCAGGGCGGCGATGGTGAAGTCGCGATCGCGCAGCAGCAGTCCGCTGATGCCCATGATCGGGATCACCTGGGCGACGAGCAGGCTCGCGGCGGCCAGCAACAACAGCCAGCGGGCGCCGCGCAGGCGTTCATGGGTGGGATTGCCGACGGGAGCCTGATGCCAGCGCCGGGCCGTCAGGGCTCCGGCCGTCATGGTCGCCAGCACCCCGACCAGGAAGCACGGGACGCCGATGAGCGGCTTGGTCACTACCAACAGCTGATCGCTGGTCGCTCCCAGCAGCAGGCACACCAGGAAGATGTCGAGCATCGACCACTTGCCGAGGGTTTCGACCAGGGCGAGCGCGGCCCGCCGCCCCGGGGTGGGGGCGGTCGCCCGCCAGACCCACCACAGCACGCCCAGCTTGGCGAAGGGGAAGACGATGGAGAAGGCGATGACCAGCAGGGCCAGCCAGGGCAGGCCGTGTTCCCACAACATGACCACCGACGGGATGAGACCATAGATCTCGCCCGAGAATCCGGCCCGCATCTCGACAAATGGGGCGAACAGGGCGGCGACATGACACAACCCGGCGATGAACAGCAGGACCGGGATCATACGGGCGGATTCAGAAATGCAGACCGACGCCGGCGACGGCGTAGACGTCGGTGCCGTTGAACGCCTGGCTGGTGGCGATCGAGGCCGTACCGCCGGAGGTGGAATCGGAGCTGGCATAGATGGTCGATGCGGACCAGAACTGGGCACCGACGCCCAGGCTCACGTCGACCTTGCGGGCGATGGTCAGGATGGCATCGCATTCACCGCCCAGTTCGAAACGGGCGTGGTTGCTGCGCAGGTCGTACGTCTGGCCGCCGTGTTCGATGCCGCTGAACGACACGTCATTGCCGCCCAGGCCGGCCCGGATCCGGGGATAGAGGTCCAGGCCGATGGCCTTGTTGCGCGGGATGACTCCGATGAGCGCGCCGCCCTGCATGCCCAGGCCGACCGAACTCATGCTGCCGCGTTCGCGCTGCTTGCCCTCGAAATCACGGAATTCGTACCAGCCATAAAAACCGCCACAGGGCACGATCTGGCCCCGGTCGAAGCACATGGTGGCTTCCAGTTCGTAGCGTTCGCTGGAGGTCCAGCTGTCGGTACGGAACCCGGCGTTCCAGGTCTGGCTGAGGAACCCCAGGGAGCGGGCCTGGACCGACACGCCGGTGATGTCACCGAGGGTGTATTCCGCGGCGCTGGAGGTCGCCAGGACACACAGGGTCAGAATGGCGGGCAGCAGGACGCATCGCGGCATGGCGGATCTCGGTGGTTGGGCCGCAGGGTGGTCCGGAGCGGGGGGACGTCAACGCCCGGACGGATCTCTCGGGTTGTGGAAAACTTTGCGAATCCGGTCGAAATCCCGACGCTGGCCCTGGGCCTTGTCCCTGCATCATCCTCGCCCCATGGACGACGCAGCCCCGGCCCCCGTTTCGACTCCCGACCAGCCGCGCGGCAAGCGCCCGCCCAAGCCCCAGCCGCGCGAGGTGGTGCCGCTGCGCGAGCTGCCCTTCAACGTCGATCTGGAACGCGCCATCCTGGCAGTGCTGCTCGACGGCCGCCACGTCATGGCCATGTCCAACGTGCGCCAAGTGGTCGAACATCCGCTCGCGTTCTACCAGCGCGACCACCGCATCATCTATCTCGCCTGCCTCGAACTCGACGACGCGGGCCAGCGTGTCGATGCGCAATCCGTGGCCGAACTCCTCAGCCGCTACGATTTCAAAGCGGTGATGGAACGCCTGCGCCAGCAACAGTTGTTGTTCGACAGCGATCAGCTCGACGGTCTGGGCCGCGACCGTCTGCGGGCGTTCTATCACCGCACCGCCGAGGACGAGACCAAGGTCTATGAGGATTCCGCCCTCGCCGCCATCGGCGGTTTCAATGCGGTGTCCGACCTGACCCTGGCCTTCGCCCCCGCCGCCAGCATCCAGCGCAACGTCACGTTGTTGTGGGACTACTACTGCAAACGCCGCTTCATCCTCAGCATCACCGCGCTTGCGGACAAAGCCTACCGCACGCCCGACACCTTCCAGAAACTGGTGGATGAAGGCGGCCAGGCGATGCTGGCCCTGGGGCGGCAGAACAAATCCACCAGCGTCCACGACATCACCTCGGTGGTGAACGAGACCATCGAGGATCTGGCCAATCAGCAGGAGAATCCCGAAACCGGCATCAAGACCGGTATCGACGATCTCGACCGCAGCCTCATGTCGCTGCGTCCGGGCGGGCTCTACATCCTCGCCGCCCGTCCCGGCGTGGGCAAGACCTCGCTCGCGCTCAAGATCGTGTCGAACATCGCCGGACACCCGGACCATGCCAACGGCGTGCTGTTCTTCTCGCTCGAAGTCGACCGCAAGGATCTGGTGAAGAAGCTGCTCTGCGCCGAGGCCGGGGTCGATTTCAAGTCGCTGGAACCCGGCACGGTGATGGAACCGCACGAGATGGATCGCGTGTTGGAGACCGGCAAGCGTTTCAAGACCTGGGATCTGGCGCTGATGGACGTCTCGGACCTCACCGTCCACGCCCTGCGCTCGGTGGTCAAACGCCGCATGCTCGAAACCAACGGCGCGCTGAAACTGGTGGTCATCGACTACCTCCAGTTGCTCAGCTCCGCCAAGCCCGATGCCACCGAATACGAAAAGGTCAGCGAGATCAGCCGCGTGCTGAAGGTCCTGGCCCGCGAACTGCGCATCCCGGTGATGGCCCTGTCGCAGATGTCCCGCGACAGCGAAAAAGGCGCCGGCACCGGTTCCCGCGAACCGCGCCTGTCCGACCTGCGTGGTTCCGGTTCGATCGAACAGGACGCCGACGCGGTGCTGTTCATCCACCGCGTCGACGCCGACGAGGGCCCCGAACACAATCCCTGCCGCCGCATCAAGGTCATGGTCGCCAAGAACCGTTTCGGCCCCATCGGTTTTGCCACCATGCACTTCTTCCCCGCCAAGATGCGCTTTGAACAGGCGGCGTTCGAGGAAGCCCTGGGTGACGACGAGGGCGACGACGGCAGCAACGCCCCGGCCCAGCGCGACTACCAGAAGACGCGCAAGGAACGCTCGGAACGCGCCCCATCGGACGAGGAAGACCTCTTCAAGTGAGCGGTCTGAGGTCGGCGGATGCCGGGGCGGTGGTGTGCCAACGCCCTGCCGGTTGATGGCCGATGGGGTTCACCGCCCCACGGATCACAGCCCTGGCACCGCCGATCCCCAATCGGCCCACCACGTCCCTCGGGGAATCCGTCTGGAATCCTCACAGGCGTCCCGGACCACCGGATCCTGGCGCACAACGCTCCACACCCCGCCGCCGCTCCGGCCCGTGGCCTTGCGCCATGCGCCATCGCCCCCAGATTCCGCGCTCTCATCCCTACGGTCGTTCCTCCGGAGTCCCCATGCCCGCCACCCAGCGCACCTTCGTCATCATCAAGCCCGACGCCGTCCAGCGCGGCCTGATCGGTGAGATCCTCGGCCGCTTCGAGCGCAAGGGCCTCCAGGTCGTTGCCGCCAAGTTCATCACCCCCACCGCCGACA
The DNA here is from genome assembly GCA_036023115.1 of Brasenia schreberi. NCBI lineage: Eukaryota > Viridiplantae > Streptophyta > Magnoliopsida > Nymphaeales > Cabombaceae > Brasenia > Brasenia schreberi. Next base: position 83,946 of record JAYKKT010000026.1, on the reverse strand, counting down.
CCGCCGGCCAGCACTACGCCGAGCACAAGGACAAGCCCTTCTTCGGCAGCCTGATCGGCTTCATCACCTCGAACCCGGTCCTGGCCCTCGCCCTCGAAGGCGACGAAGCCATCACCGTGGTGCGCGCCATGGTCGGCCTGACCGATGGCCGCAAATCGCCCCCCGGCACCATCCGTGGCGACTTCGGCATCTCGAAGTCCAACAACCTGGTCCACGCCTCGGACAGCCCCGAAAGCGCCGCCCGCGAACTGGCCATCTGGTTTCCCGAAGGCATCCAGCCCTGGACCCCGGCGCAGAACGCCTGGATCTACGGCGACTGAGCGCCCTGCGCCGCTGAAGGGTCCGGGCCATCCTCGGGCCACCGCACATGCGGTGGCCCGAGGCGTTTGTGCACCGGGCATGACGAGCACGCAGCCGGCATCGCGACGGGAACATCAACGAATCAGGCCAGGGCATACGCCCTGGGCTGATTCGTTTCACCCGGTTTTCACCGCGTTCCCGTCACTCCCACTCGATCGTGCCGGGCGGCTTGCTGGTGATGTCGTAGACCACGCGGTTGATGCCGCGGACCTCGTTGATGATGCGGTTCGCCATCTTGCCCAGGATGTCGTGGGGGATGTGGGCGAAGTCGGCGGTCATGCCGTCGGAGCTGGTGACGGCGCGGATGGCGCAGGCGTTTTCGTAGGTGCGTTCATCGCCCATGACGCCGACTGACTTGACCGGCAGCAGCACGGCGAAGGCCTGCCAGATCTGGCGTTCCAGGCCGGCTTTCTTGAGTTCTTCGCGGACGATGGCGTCGGCCTTTTGCAGGACGGCGACCTTTTCGCGGGTGATGTCGCCCAGGATGCGCACGGCCAGGCCGGGGCCGGGGAAGGGCTGGCGCCAGACCACTTCGTCGCTGAGTTTGAGTTCCGTGCCGATGGCCCGGACCTCGTCCTTGAACAGGAAGCGGAAGGGTTCGACCAGGCCGAGGCCGAGGTCGGCGGGCAGGCCGCCGACGTTGTGGTGGCTCTTGATGACGCTGGCGGGGCCGCCGTGGACGCTGATCGATTCGATCACGTCGGGATAGAGGGTGCCCTGGGCCAGGAACTTCACATGGCCGCCACCGTTCGCCTTGATGCGGGTGGCTTCGTCCTTGAAGACATCGACGAACAGCTTGCCGATGATCTTGCGCTTCTTTTCCGGATCGGTGACGCCGGCGAGGGCGTCGAGGAAGCGGTCGGTGGCATCGACGTAGTCGAGGTTGATGCCGATGTGCTCGGCGAAGAGCGAGCGCACGCCTTCGGCCTCGTCCTTACGCAGCAGGCCGTTGTTGACGAAGATGCAGGTGAGCTGCTTGCCGATGGCCTTGTGCAGCAGCACGGCGGCGACCGACGAATCCACGCCGCCGGAAAGGCCGAGGATGACGTGTTCGTTGCCGACGACCTGGCGGATGCGGGCGATCTCTTCGTCGATGAACGAGCCCATGGTCCAGTCGCCACGGCAGCCGACGACCTTGGTCAGCCAGTTGCCGATGATGATCTTGCCATGGTCGGTGTGGGCGACTTCGGGGTGGAACTGCACGCCGTGGAAGTTCAGCGCCTTGGCGCGCACCGCCGCGAGGGGGCAGTTGGTGCTGCGGGCGATGACTTCGGCGCCGGGGATGCCGTCGATGCGGTCGCCGTGCGACATCCACACGTTCTGCTTTTTCGGCAGGCCGGCGAAGAGGGGGTCGTCGCCCAGGATCTCGATTTCCGTGCGGCCGAACTCGCGATGGTCGGCTTTGACCACCGCGCCGCCGGTATTGTGGGCGGTGACCTGCATGCCGTAGCAGATGCCGAGCACCGGGATGCCGAGGGTGTAGAGCCTGGGATCGACCTGGGGCGCACCGGGGACGTACACCGAGGCGGGACCGCCGGAGAGGATGATGCCCTTGGCACCCTTGATCTTCTCAAGCGGCGTCGCGTAGCTGAGGATCTCGCAGTACACGTTCAGTTCACGCACCCGGCGGGCGATGAGCTGGGTGACCTGGGAGCCGAAATCCAGAATGTAGATCTTGTCGTGCATGGGTCAGGGTCGCATGTCAGGTGGCGGGACAGATCTCAAAGTCCAGGATGGATCCATCCCGAAACCCGAAACCCAGAACCCGAAACTATTCGGGCCGGTAGTTCGGCGCTTCCTTGGTGATGGTCACGTCGTGCGGATGGGATTCGCGCAGGCCGTTGGCGCTCTGGCGGGTGAAGACCGCGACCTTTTGCAGGGTCGGGATGTCCTTGGCGCCGCAGTAGCCGAGCGACGACTTGAGGCCGCCGACGAGCTGGTAGATGACGGTGCTGAGGGGGCCCTTGGAGGGGACCATGCCTTCGATGCCTTCGGCGACGAGCTTTTCCGCGCCGCTGGCGGCGTCCTGGAAATAGCGGTCGGCGCTGCTGTGGCGGGCGGTCATCGCGCCGATGGAACCCATGCCACGGTAGGTTTTGAACTGGCGGCCCTGGTAGATGATGACTTCGCCGGGCGATTCGTCGCAGCCGGCCAGGATCGAACCGAGCATGACCACGTTGGCGCCGCCGGCGATGGCCTTCGACAGGTCGCCGGAGTACTTGATGCCGCCGTCGGCGATGACCGGGATGCCGGCTTTGTGGGCGACCGAGCAGGCGTTCATGATGGCGGTCATCTGCGGCACGCCCACGCCTGCGACGATGCGGGTGGTGCAGATGGAACCGGGGCCGATGCCGACCTTGACCGCATCCGCACCGGCCTTGATGAGGTCGGCGGCGGCTTCGGCGGTGGCGACGTTGCCGGCGATGACGTCGATCTTGAACTGCTTTTTGATCGCCTTGACGCTCTCGATGACGTTGCGCGAGTGGCCGTGGGCGCTGTCGACCACGATCACGTCCACGCCGGCTTCGATCAGGGCCTTGGCGCGGGCCAGGTCGCCCACGCCGATGGCGGCGCCGACGCGCAGACGGCCGCGGGCGTCCTTGCACGCCTGGGGATACTGTTCCTGGCGTTCCAGGTCCTTGATGGTGATGACGCCTTCGAGGCGGCCCTTGGAATCGATCAGGATCAGCTTTTCGACCTTGGCCTGATAGAGGATGTCCTTGGCTTCCTTCAGGCTGATCTTGGGCGAGGCGGTGACCAGCTTGCTGGTCATGACCTCGGTGATCGGGGTCTCGGGCTGGCGATGGTATTTGAGATCGCGGCGGGTGACGATGCCGACCACTTTCTTGGCGTCATCCAGGATGGGGATGCCGGAAATATGGTGCTTTTCCATCGCGCCGAGGGCGTCCTTGACCGTCGAGCTGACGGGCAGGGTCACGGGGTCGGTGATGACGCCGTTCTCGCTGCGCTTGACCTTTTCGACTTCGAGCGCCTGGGCTTCGATCGACAGGTTCTTGTGGATGATGCCCATGCCGCCCATCTGTGCGATGGCGATGGCGAGGCGGCTTTCGGTCACGGTGTCCATGGCCGACGAGATGACCGGGATGTTCAGGCGGATGTTGCGGGTCAGCTGGGTGCCGACTTCGACATCCTTCGGCACCACATCGCTGCGGTTGGGGACCAGCAGCAGGTCGTCAAACGTCAGGCCCTCGTTGGGCAGGATGGTGGCCATGGATGCCTCCGGCGGGAAAGGAAGCGGGATGCTAGGGGGGTTGCGGGGGACGCAACTCCAGGCATCGGGCAAATCCGGCAGTGCCCGGGCCGGTTCCGGCATCCGATTGTCAGAACCGCCGCCCCGTCATGCTGGAGGCGTGCGCATCACCTTCCTCGGCACGGCTTCCGGCGTCCCCACCCGTTCCCGCAATGTCACGGCCCAGGCCCTGGCGCTGGATTCCGGGGCGGTCTGGCTGCTGGATTGCGGCGAGGCGACCCAGCACCGTTGCATGAAGGCCGGTCTGCGGGTCACCCGCATCGAACGCATCCTGCTGACCCATCTGCATGGCGACCATTCCTATGGCCTGCCGGGGATCCTGGCGTCCATCTCGATCCAGGGGCGCACCGACCCGGTGGAGATCGTCGGTCCGACCGGAGTGCGGGAACTGGTCGAAACCGTGCTGCGCCTGAGTGATGCGACGTTGAATTTCCCCTTGTCGTTCCACGAGATCCCGCCCGGCGGCAGTCTGCGGCTGCCCTCGCGCTCAGGCTGGTCGGTCGAGGCGCGGTCCATCGCCCACCGCATCTCCTGCTTCGGCTACGCCATACGTGAGGATGCGCGGCCGGGGCGTTTCCACCCGGAACAGGCCCGGCGTCTGGGCGTGCCGGCCGGGCCGTTGTGGGGGGTCTTGCAGGCGGGCGGGTCCGTGACCCTGGCGGATGGCCGGGTCATCGCGCCCGCAGCGGTGCAGGAACCCTCCCGGCGTGGCCGTACCGTCATTTTGCTGGGGGATACCGGTGACGCGTCGGGCATCGCGGATCTGGCCCAGGACTGCGACCTGCTGGTGCACGAGACGACCTATGATGCCGGCCGGGGGGAAAAGGCGGCGCAATGGGGGCACAGCACCACCGCCATGACCGGGGCCTTTGCCGCCCGGGTCGGGGCCAAACGCCTGATCATCACCCATTTCAGTGCGCGTTATACCGACACCAGTTCGCGCAATCCCTTGCGGGTCAAAGACCTTGTGCGGGAAACCGCGGCCCTGTGCCCGCGCACCGAGGTCCTGGCGGCGGATGATCTCTGGACCTTCACCGTGCCCCAGCCGCCAGGGGGCTGACCGCCCTGGTCAGGGCAGACGGACCCGTCCGCTGCCGCGGGGAGTCACCGGCCGGTGCTGACCGGAGGCGCCCGGTTGGCGGAACACCATCTGGCAGACATTGCCCCGGCCCAGCCAATGCACGTCATCGCAGGCGGCCTTGATCAGGAACAGACCGCTGCGGGCCTGGAGGTCATCGTGGCCGATGGCGGCGATGAGCGGATCGAAGCCCGGCCCCGGGTCGCTCACCGTGACCACGCCGCCATGGACGCTGAAAGATGCACGGATGGTCACTGAGGTGGTGGCATCCAGGCCGGCACCGTGCCGGACGGCGTTGACGAAGGCTTCGTCCAGCGCCAACAGGATGCGGTTGCGGCGGGGATCGAAGCCGGCGGCCTGGGCCGTGTCGTCCACGGCGCGGAGGACATCGGAGCGGCGGCCTTCGCTGGCGGGAACGGTCAGTTCGATCACGTGCTCGGTGACGATGCTGGCGGCCGGCACGGTCAGGGTCCGGCGCAGCAGCAATGCCCGGTCCAGGGCGCGGAGCAGGATTTCCGCCGACACCGGCTTGGCCAGGCAGTCGCAAGCCCCGGCCACCAGCAGCTGGCGCACCTTGGAGATCGTCAGGTGTCCCGACATGACGAGAAAAGCGATCCGGCTATCGCGCTGCCGCAAGTGTTCCAACAGCGCCGCACCGCCGCCGCCGGGCATCATCAGATCCGACAGCACCACGTCGATCGCGCAGCCGGCAAAGGCTTTGATCGCGCCTGCACCATTGGCTTCGGCGATGACCTCCCATCCCGACCGCACCAGGATGCCGGTCAAGGCATCGCGCAGGGTGGTGTCGTCCTCCACCAGCAACACCGTATGTTTGAGGCATCCAGCCATGAGGGCTCCGGTCGTTCCATCGACCTCATCATGCATCCGCCTTGGGCACACTGCCGATCGGCGGAGCTTCAACGCCGTGCCAGCATCCCCGGTCCCCGGCAGACGCAACCTCCTGACCGACAGGGAAACGGCCTGACCCGAACGGATTCTCACACGCTTTCAGGACACCGTCAGCCTCCTTGAAGCGAGTGATTATCCCGGCATGGTAACAGAAAGGAGCCTGCAATGGCCAGTACCAGCAAGACTGCGACGAAAGCGGCGGCGACCGCCAGCACCGTGAAAAAGACCACCAAGGCGGCGACCGCCAGCACCGTGAAAAAGACCACCAAGGCGGCGACCGCCAAGACGGCCGCCATCCCGGCCAAGCCGGCCAAGAAGCCGGCGGCGAAGGCGACCCCCGCCCCGGTCGACACGCCGGTCGTCAGCAAGCCGGCCAAGGCTGCCGCCAAGCCACGCCGCACCACCGAAACGGCTGCGGCGGTGTCCACCCCGGTGATCACTTCGGACGAACGCCAGCGCATGATCGCCGAAGCTGCCTTTTTCATCGCGGAAAAGCGCGGTTTTACCCCCGGTCGCCATGATGCCGACTGGGCTCAGGCCGAGCGCGAGATCGCGGCCCGTCATCCTCTGAGCTGAAGCCGGTCGCTGTCCCGCCGCCGTTCCGGCGGGGTTTCCGCTCAGCTTATACGGAGACGCCATGCTCAAAGTCGTCTTGGCAACGGTCGGGTTGGTCGCCTTCCTGCTGGTCCTCCGTCTGACGGTGCCGACCGGCAGCGCCGGACCTGCCGCCCAGGGGCCGACCGCCGGCCTGGTCACCTACCGGGACCAGGCGGGACTGACGGTGCGGGTCCTGGCCCAGCTCGACGCCATGCATCTGTTGGAAGCCGGCTCCGGCAACCGTGCCCAGATCCTGGCGGACAACGATGCCATCAAGGCGGATTGCGCCACCATCGAAGCCCATCAGCGCGAAGCCGGTCTGGATGAGGCCGGCATCGCCAATCTGCGCGCGGCCATCCGCTGGGCGGATTTCCAGGCGGCGGACGAAGCCCTGCGGCGCACTGCCGACCGGTGATCCTGGGCCGTCGGGTCCGGAACGATGATCCGCATCGCCTGCAGGACGCAGGATCTGCATCATCTGGGTGGCAGGAACGCAGGTGTCCCCTACAAGCGCCGGCATGGCCATCGACCTCGCTCCGCTTCGCGCCACCCGTGACCGTTTCCTGGCCGCCGCTGCCGCGCCTGCCGATACGCTGGCCCGCAGCTATGCGCCGGGCAAATGGACCGGGCGCGAGTTGTTGCTGCACATCACCGATGTCGAAGCGGTGATGCTCGACCGCCTGCGCCGGGCGGTGGCGGAGCCGCAGCCGCTGCTCATGGCCATCGAACCGGATGCCTGGGCCGCCCGTTTCCAGCGTCCCGAGCGGGATTTCGCCACTGCCGTGGTCCTGTTCACCGCCAGCCGGGCCGCCTACATCGAACTGGCCGGCAGCCTGACCGCGGCGGAATGCGCCCGCACCGCCGTGCATGCGCGCTACGGCTTGTTCACCGTGGCGACGCTGGTCGAGAAGTGCGTCTGGCACAGCGATCACCACCTGGCCCAGGTCGAGGCGATCATCGCCGGGCGTCCCTGGACGCCGGAAGGCCGCTAAGCCATCGTCTCATCTCGCGTTGAACCCGGCACCGGCGCTGGCGTTCATCCTCGCCAGGCCCGACTGCCATGATCATCGACCCTCACATCCACTGCTCCTCCCGCACCACCGACGACTACGAAGCCATGCGTGACGCAGGCGTGGTGGCGGTCATCGAGCCGGCCTTCTGGTTGGGGCAGCCCCGCACCAACGTCGGCTCCTTCACCGACTACTTCAGTTCGCTGGTGGGGTGGGAACGTTTCCGCGCCAGCCAGTTCGGCATCCGCCATTACTGCACCATGGGCCTCAACAGCAAAGAGGCGAACAACGAGCGTCTTGCCGCCGAGGTGCTGGAACTGCTGCCGCTGTATCTGGTGAAGGAGGGGGTCGTCGCCGTCGGCGAGATCGGCTACGACGACCAGACCCCCGCCGAGGATCGCGCCTTCCGCGCCCAGTTGGAACTCGCCAAGCGGTTCCAACTGCCGGTGATGATCCATACGCCGCACCGGGACAAGAAGCGTGGCACCAGCCGCAGCATGGACGTGTGCCTGGAGCACGGTCTGAAACCGCATCAGGTCATCGTCGACCACAACAACGAGGAGACGGTGCAGGAGGTGTTGGACCGTGGCTTCTGGGCGGCGTTCACCATCTATCCCAAGACCAAGATGGGCAACGAACGCATGGTCGAGGTGGTGCGGAGATACGGCAGCGAACGCATCATCGTCGATTCCAGTGCCGACTGGGGCGTGAGCGATCCCCTGGCGGTGCCCAAGGCCGCCCGCCTGATGGGCGAGCGGGGCATCGCGGCGGCCGGCATCCGGGCCACCTGCTATGCCAACGCCCTGGCCGCGTATGGCCAATCCGGGCAGTTCCATGAGAGCGATTGGTTGAGCACGGCGTCCATCGATCAACGCCAGGTGTTCGACGGCAACAGCGTGTTGCGCGGCCAGGCTCCGGTGGTGTCCGCACCGGTTTGAGCGGGCGGGTGACTGGTGCAGGCGGTCAGGTCGGCCCGGATGATTTTCAACATCCCGGCCAATGATCCGTATCACCGCCTCATCCAGGAAACCGACCCATGATGATTCCGGCCTTTGCCCGCATCCCCCTTGCCACCGCCCTGCTGGCGTGCCTGGGGCTCACGGCTGTGTCGGCGGCGGAACCGGCGGGGAAACCGACCCATACCTTCACCATCGGCGACACGGATTTCCAACTGGACGGGAAACCCTTCGTCATCCGCTGTGGCGAGATCCATTTTCCCCGTGTGCCGCGCGAATATTGGCAGCACCGCCTGAAAATGTGCAAGGCGATGGGGTTGAACACGGTCTGCGTCTACCTGTTCTGGAACTTCCATGAATGGGAAGAAGGGAAGTTCAACTGGAGCGGACAGGCCGATGTGGCCGAGTTCTGCCGTCTGGCCCAGGCCGAGGGGCTGTGGGTGCTGTTGCGTCCGGGGCCGTATTCCTGCGCCGAATGGGAGATGGGCGGTCTGCCCTGGTGGCTGGTGAAGCACGACCAGATCAGCCTGCGCACCCGTGATCCCAAGTTCCTGGAACCGGCGGTGCGCTACCTGAAGGAAGTCGGCCGGGTGCTGGCGCCGCTCCAGATCACGCACGGTGGGCCGCTGCTGATGGCCCAGGTCGAGAACGAATACGGATCGTTCGGCAAGGACGCCGAGTACATGGGGGCTTTGCGCCAGGCGATGATCGATGGCGGTTTCAATGTGCCGTTGTTCGCCTGCGATCCGGGCTGGGCGCTTGGCAAGGGCTATCGCAGCGACCTCTTCCAGGTGGTCAACTTCGGCAGGGGCGGGGCGACGAACCCGAACAACTTCGGCAAGTTGAAGAACTTCCAGAAGACCGGCCCGTTGATGAATGGCGAATACTACCCCGGCTGGTTCGACACCTGGGGCAATGGCCGCGAAATCTCGAAAAAGAAACCCGAAGAGATCATTCAGGCCATCATGGGCGACCTGTCGTTCATGGTGGATCGCAGGTATTCGTTCAGCCTCTACATGGCCCATGGCGGGACCACCTTCGGCATGTGGTCGGGCACCGACCAGCCGTTCAAACCCGACACCTCCAGCTATGATTACGGCGCACCGATCAGTGAAGCCGGCTGGAGCACGCCGTTGTTCGAGTCCATCCGCACGCTCTTCGCGCAGAAACTGCAACCCGGCGAGACGCTCCCCGAGCCGCCCGCCCCCAATCCGGTGATCAGCTTCCCGGCGGTGGAACTGCGGGAGTCCGCCCCGGTGTTCGCCAACCTGCCCGAAGCGAAGCGCGACAGCGACGCCCGCCACATGGAGGCCTACGACCAGAGCCGTGGCTGCATCCTCTATCGCACCACCCTGCCTCCGGGCCCGGCGGGTGTGCTGGCGCTCAAGAAAAACGCCGAGGCCACGGCCCTCGAGGCCATCCATGATTTCGCCTGGGTGCGCCTGGATGGCAAACCGTTGGGTGTCATGGACCGTCGTCGTAGCGCATCCTATGGCGTGAAGCTGCCCGCCCGCACGGCTCCGACCCGACTCGACATCTTTGTCGAAGCCGTCGGTCGCGTGAACTACGGTTCCGGCATCTATGACCGGAAAGGCATCACCAATCCGGTCTTCGTGACGGACGAGAGCGGCACGAGTCGTCGGCTCAGCGATTGGCAGGTGTATTCCCTGCCGCTCGACGACCGCATGCTGGCAGGGCTGAAATACGGCACGAAACCCACCGACGGACCGGCCTTCTGGCGTGGCACGTTCTCCCTCGACAAGCCGGGCGATACCTTCCTCGACCTGCGTACCTGGGGCAAAGGCGTGGTGTGGATCAACGGCCACTGTCTGGGCCGCTTCTGGAACATCGGCCCGACCCAGACCGCCTATGTGCCGGGTCCGTGGCTGAAGGCCGGGGCCAACAACGTGGTGATCATGGATGTGGTCGGGCCGGCCAAGCCCGTGGTGGCGGGCCTGCCCAAACCGATCCTCGAAGAACTGCACCCCGAGAAGGACATCTCGTCGCCGGTGCGGGCCAAGGGCACCCCCGTCTTGTCGCGTCCGGTCGCCAGCGGTGCGTTCACGCCCGAGGTGCAATGGCAGACGGGCGCGTTGACCAAGCCGGTGACGGGCCGCTATGTCGCGTTCACGGCGCTCAGCGCCCATGGTGGCGGCAAAGACGTGGCCTCCATGGCCGAATTCGGATTGACCGGGACGAACGGGGAACCGCTGCCCAGCGTGGCCTGGCGCGTCGTCTGGGTCGACAGCGAGGAGCAGACCGGGGATGTGGACAAGATCCTGGACGGCCAGTCCGCGTCCGCTTGGCAGACGGCGGGGGGCAAGGCCCCGTTCCCGCACACGGTCGTCATCGATCTGGGCGACAGCAAGACCATCAGCGGTGTGCGCTACCTGCCCCGTGGTGGAGGCCCCAACGAGCCGGGCCGCATCAAGGACTGGACCCTGTCCGTCAGCGACCAGCCCTTCGGTTTGAAGCCCTGATCCGAAGCGCATCTGTCGGATGGAGCGCCATCCGACAGATGCGCTTCAACGCCGGCCCGGCCCGGGCGTATAACCCGGATCACTTTCGAGGATTCCGGACATGACCATGCGCAGCCTTGTATTATCGCTCATCGCCGTTTTTTCCGTGGCGGCGTTGCCCGCCGCCGAGGGCGTCACCATCAAGCCCGGCCAGATCTGGCCCGATGACAAGGGTGTCCACATCAATGCCCACGGTGGCGGCATCCTGCAGCACGAGGGCGTCTATTACTGGTTCGGTGAGCACAAGGTCGAAGGCGACGCGGGCAACTACGCCCAGGTCGGCGTGCATGTCTACTCGTCCACCGATCTGGGGCATTGGACCGATCGCGGCGTCGCCCTGGCGGTGTCCGAGGATCCTGCGAGCGAGATCACCAAAGGCAGCATCATCGAACGCCCGAAGGTCATCTACAACGAGCTGACCAAGACCTTCGTGATGTGGTTCCACCTGGAGTTCAAGTCCAAGGACGGGAAGGGCCGGTACTCCACCGCCCGCACCGCCCTGGCGGTGAGCAAGACCGTCACCGGTCCGTACACCTATGTGAAGTCGTTCCGGCCCAATGCCGGCGTCTGGCCGTTGATCGCCACCGCGGACGACCAGGGCCGCGTCACGCTCGCCCAGACCGACGAGAAAACCGAGTTCGCCTCCGACAAATTCGTGCGCCGCGACTTCAAGGGCGGCCACATGGCCCGCGACATGACGCTCTATGTGGATGAGGACAAGCACGCCTATCTGATCGCCTCGTCCGAGGAGAACCGCACCCTGCACCTGTCGCAGCTCAGCGACGATTATCAGGATTTCAGCGGCAAGTGGACGCGGATCTTCCCGGGAGGTCTCAACGAGGCGCCGGCGATCTTCAAGCGCAACGGTTCCTACTACCTCATCACCTCCGGGTGCACCGGGTGGGGACCGAATCCCGCCCGTTCCGCCAAGGCCCCGTCCATCTGGGGTCCCTGGCAGGAACTGGGCAATCCCTGCCGCGGCACCGAGGCGCAGGTCAGCCGCACCTTCGAGGGTCAGAGCACGTTCGTGCTGCCCATGCCCGGGACGAAGGACGGTTTCATCTTCATGGGCGACATCTGGCGTCCCAAGAGCGCCATCGATGGCCGCTACCTCTGGCTGCCGATCACCTGGGAAGGCGACAAGCCGACGTTGAACTGGCAGACGGAGTGGACGTTGCCGGCACGGTGAGCCGACGCCCTGCCTGGAACCGCCAAGCCCCGCCGGATCGTCCGGCGGGGCTTTCCGTTTTCAGGTGCCGGCGCGCAGCGTGTCGCTGACTCCGTGCGGATCCCTGTCTTGTCCATGCCGGAGCGACCGGCATATTTCATCGGCATGAAACGGTGGATCGTGATCATGCTGGCTCTGTCGACGATGACAGCAGCCCTGGACGGAGCGGAGCGGAACAGAGGGGAGGGCGACGAGGCGTTGGTGTTCCCCCTGGGGCAACCGGTGGCGCCGCTGGCCGTCATGCTGCGCGACCCCATCGAACCCCTGGGTGACGGCGATGCCGCGCTGCTGGAGACCGGCAAGCCCGTGCCGACGGATTTCGCCAAGGGTTTCATCGACCGGTATGTGGATCGCATCGAGGCTTGGCACGCCGGGCACAGCGCGCCGCCCGAGGGGTTGATCCCGTGGTTGAAGACGGCGCCGAGATTGCGCCGGGATTTCTGGTTGGCGCTGTCGCCCTATGACGATGCGCCCGCAGCCCTGGGCATATTGGATCATCTGCGGCACAAGGACGCCAGACGGCTGGAGGAGTTCCGGCATCTCGCCATCGCCTTGGCGGTGGTGCACGACCAGCCCAAGAACACCGCCCATTCCCGGCGTTTCTCCCTCTGGGCGGTGGTGGACAGCCAGTTCGGCGCGACCCTGACGGTCGATGAGCTGTGGGACTATTTCACCAATCCCGTCAACCAGGGCCGGTTCATCTTCAAGCCCAAGGATCTGGTGTGGCCGGTGATGGTCCACCTGGTGGATCTCGACGTCAGCAAGGGCGAGGTCGATTGGGCGATGGCCACCTATGGGGCGAGCCGCCATGTCGATCTGGAGGCGCTGTACCACGACGTGCCCTATGACCACGTCAAACTCAAGACCCGTGGGCGGCAGACCACCCTGGGTGAACGCGACTATACGCTCAAGAATCTGCACACCTTCGGGGACGTGTGCGTCGGCCAGGGGCATTACGCCTCGCGCGTGGCCAAGGTGTTCGGCGTGCCGGCGCTCAAATGCGTGGGCGAGGGCCGCTACGGTTCCGCCAGCCTGCATGCCTGGAGCGGTTACCTGGCGGCCGAGGGGGGCAAGCCGGTGCTGAAGTTCACCGGGCGCTATTCCTTCGATTACTACTACCTCGGCATGGCCTATGATCCGCAGGTCGGACTGCCGGTGCTCGACCGCGAGATCGAGGTGCTCTATGCCGGGGCCGCCGGCAATTTCGAGGGATACCGTGATGCGGCGGCGCTCACCCGGGCCGCGTTGGCGGTGGCGAAATCCCGACCGGCCGCCGCCGCCGGGCTGGTGCGCGAGGCCCTGCGCCTGAATCCGCAGGTGGAATATGCGTGGCGTCTGGCCATGCGTCTGGCCCGGGATGGCGCCATTCCCCGGGCCGAGGCGGATAAACTGTTCAAGACCCTCTGCGATGCCCTGGTGCCGCGTTTCCCCGATCTGGGCGCCTGGTGTTTTCCGGATTATCTGGCGGCCATCCCCGCCAGCGACGATGCGGCGCGGCAGGGGGCCTATCGTACCCTGTATGCGCTTTTCGGGCGGGTGCAGCGCCCCGACCTCCAGATCGCGCTGCGGCTCGATCAGATCAATCTGCTGGCCAAGGAAGGGCGCAGCAAGGAGGTCGTCCAACTCGCCTTCGACGCGGTCGGCCCCAACATCAAACAGGGTTCCCTGGTCATGCCGCTGGTGCAACGGCTGGTGGAACTGTCAGTCGAGTTCGCCAAGTCCGATACGGCTTTCCGCGTCGAGGTGGTGCGCAAGGCCCTGAGCAACTACAGCGCCGAGTTCCCGAAAGCGCGCGGCGACGACCTCTCGCCCGCCTGGGTCGAGTACCAGAAACTCATGGACAGTCTGGCTCCGGCCCGGCTCGGCCGGTGATGGGCGCTTGCCTCGTTGGAGCCACCCGCTGAATGGCCGCCGTGCACCTCGTCATCGTCGAATCCCCGAACAAGACCCGCAAGATCCGCGAGTTCCTCGGCCCCGACTACCGGGTGAGCGCCTCGTTCGGTCATGTCCGTGATCTGCCGACTTCGGGCGGGTTGGCGGTGACGTTCCGCGACGGGCGGGTGCTGCCTGATTACCAGGTGTTGGAACGCGCGACCCGCGCCATCGCCGAACTGTCGCGCGAAGCCGCCAAGGCCGAGAGCGTGATCCTGGCGACCGACCCTGACCGCGAAGGCGAGGCCATCGCCTGGCATCTGACCCAGGCCCTCGGTCCCCACCGCTATTCCCGCGTGGTGTTCCACGCCATCACCAAGGCCGAGGTGAGCAAGGCCATGGCGCATCCCCGCGCCATCGACCAGCATCTGGTCGATGCCCAGCAGGCCCGGCGCGTGCTCGACCGGGTGGTGGGCTGGCTGGTCAGCCCCACGCTCAAGCGCATGACGCTGCCGGACAGCGTGCCACGGGACGGCAAGGCCGCCCGCAGTGCGGGCCGCGTGCAATCAGTGGCGTTGCGGCTGGTGGCGGAACGCGAGCGCGAAATCCAGAAATTCAATGCGGTCGATCATTTCATCCTGGCGGCGAAGCTCGACCGTCCCGGCTCGCCGCCGCCGTTCACCGCGCGCCTGCTGATGTGGAAGGGCGAAGCCCTGGGCCAGCGTCTGACCGATCCCGCCATCGCCGCCAGATCGGTGGAGTGGTGCCGCAAACAGACCTGGCGCGTGCAGTCCTGCGACCGGCGCGAAGCCAACCGCAACGCACCACCGCCCTTCACCACCGCCACCGTGCAACAGGCCGCCTCCGTGCGTCTGGGTCTGGCCCCCGACCAGACCATGAAGCTGCTGCAGGGCCTGTTCGAGAACGGTCACATCACCTATCACCGCACCGATTCGGTGGCGCTGGCACCTGAAGCCGTGGCGGAGGCCCGCGCCATCATCGGGGCGCGGTTCGGTGCAAAATACCTGCCCGCCCAGCCCATCATCCACGCCGGCAAGGCCGCCAACGCCCAGGAAGCCCACGAGGCCATCCGTCCGACCCATGCGGAATCGGGCGCCGACGCGGTGACGGGCGAGGGGGCCGCGCTCTACCAGCTCATCTGGACCCGCTTCATCGCCTGCCAGATGGCCCCGGGCCGCGACCAGCTCACCACGCTCGACGTGGCCTGCGCTCCCGATGCCTGGCAGGTGCCGGGCAGGCCGCCGCAACCCATGGGCCTGTTCCAGGCCAAGGGTGTGGTCGTGCTGTTCGATGGCTGGCGCAAACTGACCGGCGATGCCACCGAGGAAGACCGGCCCAAGAAGAAACCCCGCAAGAAATCCGGCGGGAAAACCGAGGATGGCGACGACGACGCCCAGGCGGAGCTGCCGCTGCTCGATCCCGGCGACGATCTGCGCCTGCTCGATCTCGACGCGGTGAAGCGCACCACCAAGCCGCCGCCCCGCTACACCCAGGCCTCGCTCATCAAGAAGCTCGAACGCGACGGCATCGGCCGCCCCAGCACCTACGCCACCATCCTGCACACCATCCTCGAACGCGGCTACGTCAGCGAGATCAAACGCATGCTGCATGCGACCGATCTCGGCTTGGCGGTGACGGATTTCCTCAGCCGCCGCTACGCCGGCAACTTCATCGACCTGGATTACACCAAGCGCATGGAGGAGGAACTCGACCGCATCGCCGGTGGTGGAGCCGCATGGGAAACGGTCGTGACCGAGGCCAGCCAGGCGGTGCTGGCCCTGGCACAACGCGCGGGTCTGAGCTGGAATCCGCTGACCGGCGAACCACCACCGTGGATGACCAAACCCACGGCCACATGACGGGCCGGTTCGGGTTTCCCGCTCTCGCGATGGCTGTGGAGCGTCAGAGCCGGTAGCCGAACGAGGCGGCGAGATCCAGACCCCTGGCACGGGCGGTGTGGTCGCCGCCGGCATCCGAGAATGAAAAGGTGCTCCACGTGATGCCGCCGACCAGACCGAGCTGGACCTGATTGCGGAAGGTGTGGTACCAGCCGCCTTCGACCAGCCACTGTTCGAAACGCCCATCATTGCCGACGTCCACCACCTTGCCCGACATGCTGTGCATGCCGGTGCCGTAGCCGCCCTGGATCTCGACATGCTCGCGTGCGTTCACGCTGACGGCGATGCCGCCCGCCAGTTGCAGACCGAGCTGGTAGAACTCCTGCTTGGTGTCCTTGTCGCCGTCCACCACGGCATCGACCTTGCCGGCCGACAACCCGCGCACGCTGAAGACATAGCCGGTGTCGACATAGCCGCGATTGAAGCCGCCGACGTCGCCGAACGTGATGCCGAACTTGGTGCCGTAGCCGCCCTCGACATAACCGGGCTGCACGCGCAGATCGGCGAACAGCAGGTCGACGGGGCCTTTGCCGTCCGCGGCATGCAAGGTGAGACTGCCGGCGGCAGCGAGGATGAGGCCGGGCAGGAAACGGGCGTGGAGCATGAAATATCCAGAAGCGGTGAAGGTGTAAATGCGAGGGTTCTATAATGGCGTTGAGCAGGCAGCCAAGGCATGGTTGCTGTCGTCGGGCATGGCGGGCAGCCTCCGGTTCCTCCCTTCACAGCACCACGATCTTCATGGAGGCGATCCGTGGAGACGGGCTTTCGTGCCATTGATGGGCGATGTTTTTTTTCGGTGGCATATCCAGTCTGTCCCTGAATGGTTTTGCAGCCTCGTTCTCCACCGTCATCCACCGGGTGTTGTCTCCTATGCGTTCTCCCTACGCCCTCGTCCCTGCTTTCGTGGTCCTGCTGGCTGGCTGTGCGACCAAGGACACCCCGGCGGATCGTGAGCTGACCCAGGGGGCGTTGTCCGGTGCGGCCGCCGCTCCGGGACGGTTCACGACCGCCGTCGATCCCGGTACGGTGGCCGACGGCTGGCTCACGACCTTCGGCGACACCACGCTCGATGCCCTGGTCGCCGAGGCGATGAAGGCCAATCCCGATCTCGCCGCGACCAAGGCGCGGGTGGACAAGGCGGCCGCCCAGGCCCGGCAGGCGGGGGCTGATCTCAAGCCCCAGGTGGGCTATTCGATGAACGCCAGCACCGCCGGCGCGGGCGGCACCTCGGCGCGCACCGACCAGATGGGTGCCGGGTTGACCCTGAGCTGGGAACTCGACGTCTGGGGGCGCATGTCCTCGGCCCAGCGCGCCGCGCAGGAGACCTTCGCCTCGCAGCAGGCGGACTTCGCCTTCGCCCGCCAGTCCCTCGCGGCCCAGGTCGCCAAGGCCTGGTTCCTCGCCATCCAGGCGGTGCAGCAGGAGCAGATCGCGAACGAATTCGCCGCCCTGCAAGCTTCGACCACGCGTTTGACCGAGCTGCGTTTTTCCGGGGGCCGGGCCAGCGGCTACGACGTGGCGGTGCAGCAGTCCGCCCTGTCCACGGCCACGGATCAGCAGTTGCAGGCCGCCTCCGGCCGCGAGCGGGCCGTGCGTTCGCTCGAAATCCTCATCGGCCGCTATCCCAAGGCCGAACTGGCGGTCACGCCCACCCTGCCGCCCATGCCCGTGCCGCCGCCCGCCGGCTTGCCGTCGCAACTGTTGGAGCGGCGTCCCGATCTGATCGCGGCGACCCGCCGTGTCGCCGCCGCCTTCAATCAGGTGGAATCCGCCAAGGCCGCGCGTCTGCCGCGCATCTCTATCACCGCCAACGGCGGCGCGACCGGCAATAATTTCCGCAACCTGTCATTGGACGATGTGTTCTGGAATCTCGCCGGCAACCTTGTCGGGCCGATCTTCGACGGTGGTCGTCTGAAGGAACAGATCGTCATCGAGACCGCCACCCAGCAGGAAGCCCTGGCGAATTACGGCAAGGCGGCGTTGACCGCGTTCCAGCAGGTGGAAACCGCCCTGGCCGAGGATCGCCGTCTTGCGGACCGCGTGAACCTGGTGCATGCGGCGGATCGCGCCCAGAGCGAGGCCCTGCGTCTCGCCCACTTGCGCTATGATGCAGGCACCATCGATCAGTTCACCCTGCTCCAGGTCCAGAGCCAGGCGCTCAACACCCGCTTGGCGGCCCTGGCGGTCGAGGTCGAGCGTCTGACCAACCGCGTCGATCTGCACCTCGCCCTGGGTGGTGGTTTCGAAGCCCCGCCGCCCACGCCCGACGACCAGCTGCCTGCCAGCAAGGTCGTCGCGGCGCCTGCCGCCCAGCCTGTCGCCAAACCCTGAATCCCGCCGTCCGTCCGGAGTTCCGCATGTCCCGTCCGTCCCGTGTCATCGTCGCCGGTTCCCTCCTGTCCGCCCTGGTCGTCCTGAGCGCCTGTGGCGCTCCGCCAGCGGCTCCGGTGGCGACTCCGCCCCAGGTCCAGGTCACCACTCTCACGCCGGGCGACGTACCGATCCACAAGGCTTTCGTCGGACGCACGGTGGCCAAGAACTCGGTCGGCCTGAAAAGCAATGTCACCGGGTATCTGCTGGAGCAGGCCTTCTCCGATGGTGCCCTGGTCAAGCAGGGTGAGGTGCTGTTCCGCATCGATCAGCGCGAGTTCCTCGCCAACCTTGAGACCGCCCGGGCCAAACAGGCCCAGGCCGAAGCCAAGCTCGCCCAGGCGGACATCGACCTCGCCCGCGTCGAACCCCTCGCCAAGGCCGGCGCGGCCCCGATCCAGGATCTCGACAACGCCCGCACCTCCCAGTTGTCGGCCCGCGCCGATCTGCGTTCCGCCCAGGCGGCGGTGAACAATGCCGAGATCGCGCTGTCCTACACCACCATCAGTGCGCCGTTCGCCGGTCGCATCAGCAAGGGGGCCTTCAGCAGCGGCACCCTCATCTCGCCCTCGAGCGGCGTGCTCGCCACCATCGACCAGATCGATCCCATCTCGGTCGAGTTCACCGTGAGCGAACAGGAGATCCTGAACTACCAGGCCAGGATCGTCGCCGGCGCGGTGACGGCACCCGGTCCCAATCATCTGCTGGTGCGTGCCACCCTGATCAACGGGGTCGAAGCCAAAGACACCGGCCGCATCGATTTCGCCGACATCCGTTTCCGTCCCGAGACCGGCACCGCCCTGCTGCGGGCCGTGTTCGCCAATGCCGACGGCAAGCTGCTGCCCGGCCAGTTCGTGCGGGTGCAGCTTGAGGGCATGGTGCGCAAACACGCCGTGCTGGTGCCCCAGGGGGCGGTGCTGCAATCGCCCACCGGCGCTTCGGTGTTCACCGTCGGGGCCGATGGGACGGCGGTGAACGTGCCGGTGGTCCTGGGCGAATGGTTCGAGCGCGGCTGGCTGGTCGAATCCGGCCTGACCGGCGGTGAGCGTCTGATCACAGATGGTTTGCAGAAGGTCCGTGCCGGCAAACCGGTCGAGATCCTCGCTCCCGCTCCCGCGACGCCCTGAACCGCGTCCGTCCCCGCCGCAACCTCCTACCCGCAGCGAGCCGACCGTGTTCAGCAAGTTCTTCATCGACCGTCCCATCTTCGCGACCGTCCTCTCCATCCTGATCGTCATCGCCGGTCTGGTGTCGATGAAGGCCCTGCCCATCGCCCAGTTCCCCGAGGTGGTGCCGCCCAGCGTCTCCATCACGGCGGCCTATCCCGGCGCCGACGCCAAGACCGTCGCCGACACGGTGGCGGCCCCCATCGAGCAGCAGCTCTCGGGCGCCAAGGGGCTGCTCTATTTCAATTCGACCTGCACCAACGACGGCAAACTCACCACCACCGTCACCTTCGGCGTCGGCACCGACCTCGATCTTGCCCAGGTGGACGTGCAGAACCGCGTCAACCAGGCCTCGCCGCGCCTGCCCGATGAGGTCCGCCGTCAGGGCGTGACCGTGCTCAAGAAGAGCAACAACATGGTGCAGGTGGTGGTGCTGACCTCGGACAATCCCCAGCACGACCAGCTGTTCCTCTCGAACTACGCCACCATCAACCTGCTGGATGCGGTCAAGCGCGTCCCCGGCATCGGTGATGCCCTGGTCTATGGCGCGGGCGATTATGCCATGCGCATCTGGTTGAACCCCGACCGCCTTGCTGCCAAGGGCCTCACCGTCACCGACGTCAAGAACGCCATCAACGAACAGAACGGCCTGTTCGCTGCCGGCCGCATCGGTCAACGTCCCGGTCCCGCCGAGGTCGAACTGACCGTGCCGGTGACCACGCGTGGCCGTCTCGACACTCCGGAACTGTTCGGCGCCATCATCCTGCGCAGCACCAGCGACGGCGCCAAGGTCCGCCTGTCCGATGTGGCGCGCATCGAACTGGGCAGCCTCAGCTACGACATCTTCGCCCGCAAGGACGGCAAACCGTCCACCCTGATCATCACCTATCTGCAGGACGGGGCCAACGCCCTGGAGGTGGCGGAGAAGACCGAAGCGATGCTGAAGGAAGCCTCTGCCGGTTTCCCCGCCGGCATGCGGTACGAGGTCCCCTTCGATTCCACCCGTGTCATCAGGGAATCCATTCATGAAGTGGTGAAAGCCCTGCGGGACGCCATCATCCTGGTGCTGGTGGTGGTGTTCATCTTCCTGCAAAGCTGGCGTGCGACCCTCATCCCGCTTCTGGCGGTCCCGGTGTCGGTGATCGGCACTTTTGCCGGGCTCATGCTTCTGGGTTTCTCGATCAACACCCTGACCCTGTTCGCCCTGGTGCTGGCCATCGGCATCGTGGTCGACGATGCCATCGTGGTGGTTGAGAACGTCGAACGCATCATGGCGACGACCGGCAAGAAGGTACGCGAGGCCACCATCCAGGCGATGGAGGAGGTATCCGGTCCGGTGGTCGCCATCGTGCTGGTGCTGTGTGCCGTGTTCGTGCCGGTGGCCTTCCTGGGCGGTCTGACCGGACGTTTCTACCAGCAGTTCGCCCTCACCATCGCCATGTCGGTGGCCATTTCGGGCCTGGTGGCGCTGACCCTCTCGCCCGCTCTCTGCCGGCTGCTGCTGAAACCCCACGATCCCCATCACCACGGTTCGCGCCTCAACCCCCTGACCTGGTTCTTTGCCGGCTTCAACCGCGCCTTCGACTGGTTCACCACCGGTTACACCGCCACGGTGCGCGGCATCCTGCGCTATTCCATCATCGGCCTGGTGCTGTTCGGCGTCATCGGTTGGGCGACGTTCGACCTGTTCAAACGCGTGCCCGGCGGCTTCGTGCCGTCCGAGGACATGGGCTATGTCATCGTCCAGGTGCTGCTGCCCGAAGGTGCCAGCCTGGAACGTACCGATGCCGTGACCAGGAAGGTCGAAGGCTATTTCGCCCAGCAAGCCGGCGTCGATGCGGTCATCACCATGGGCGGCATGAACCTGCTCGCAGGCGGCAGCAACAGCACCAACGCCACGACGCTGTTCATCAACCTCAAGGAATGGCGCGAACGCACGACGCCGGAAACCGGCGTGCGTGCCCTGCTGACGAAGGCCTATCTGCACTTCAAGGATCTGCCGGATGCGCTGGTCCTGTCTTTCAATCCGCCACCCGTGCCCGGTCTGGGTACCCGCGTCGGCATTGAATTCCAACTTCAGGACCGCACCGGCCAGGGCCTGGAGGTGCTTGGCAGAACCAGTCAGGAATTCCTGGCGAAGATGAACCAGCGCCCCGAGTTCAACGGCACCGCCATCACCTTCAACCTGACCCAGCCCCAGCTTTTCGTCGATGTGAACCGGGATCAGGTCAAGAGCATGGGCCTGCCGGTCGATACCGTCTTCCAGACCCTCCAGGCCCAGCTCGGTTCGCTCTACATCAACGACTTCACCAAATTCGGTCGCGTCTGGAAGGTCCAGATCCAGGCTGAGCCGGAGTTCAGAAAGGATCCCGCCGCCATCGGGCGCATGTACGTGCGCAACGATGCCGGCGACATGCTGCCGTTGTCCGGCGTGGTGACGCACGAATGGAAGGCCGGTCCCAACATGGTCACGCGTTTCACCAACTTCCCTTCGGTGATGTTCACCGCCGGCACGGGCGCGGGCATGTCCACCGGCGAGGCCATGACGGAGGTCGAGACGCTGGCCAAGGATCTGCCGCCCGGCTTTGCCATCGCCTGGTCCGGCGCGTCGCTCCAGGAGCGCATGGCCGGCAGCCAGGCCGGCGCGATCATGGCCTTCGGCCTGATCATCGTCTTCCTGGTGCTGGCGGCGCAGTACGAATCGTTCCGCCTGCCCTTCGCGGTGATGATGGCGGTTCCGCTCGGTATCTTCGGTTCGATGACGGCCTGCTGGCTGACCGGCCTGCCCAACAACATCTATGTCCAGATCGGTCTGTTGGTGCTGGTCGGTCTCGCCGCCAAGAACGCCATCCTCATCGTCGAATTCGCGGCTGAATTGAAACGCTCCGGGCACACGGCGGCCGAGGCGGCGGTGGAGGCGGCCCGGCTGCGCTTCCGCCCCATCCTCATGACCTCGTTCGCCTTCATCCTGGGCGTGGTGCCGCTCATCATCACCAGCGGTGCCGGCGCCGCCGGTCGGATCAGCATGGGTATCGGCGTGTTCGGTGGCATGGTCGCGGCCACGGTCCTGGCCGTGCTGCTGGTGCCGCTCTTCTACCGCCTGATGGCGGGAGGGGGATCTTCCAAGGCGGATCCGGCCAAGCCCGGCGACGGGCAGGGCTGAGCGGGGAGCGGCGGCGGGCCATGGACGACTTACTCTCATCCATCACGCCAGCGTTGCTGTGGCGTTTGGTCATCGTCGCCTGTGTCTATGTCCTTGCGCGCCTGTTGACGGTCGGCCTGCTGCGTCGTGCCGGCCGTCTGCTCGACCATGGTCCGGATCGCATCCGGGCCATGGTCACCACCGCCCAGCGTGGTCTGATGCTGATCTTCGCCCTGGTCCTGGCGGTGGTGCTCGGGGTTGATCTCTCCAGCCTCCCGGCCTACCTGGGCAGCCTGCTGGCGATGATCGGAGTGGCCTTCTTCGCCCACTGGAGCCTGCTCAGCAACGTCACGGCGGGAGTGGTCCTGTTCGCTTCCCGCGACCTGCAGGCGGGCGACCGCATCCGCATCATCAACGGGGCGGACAGCATCGAAGGCCGCATCATCGAGTTCCGCACCTTGTCCCTGATCCTGCGTCGCGACGACGGTCTGCGCGTCATCTGCCCCAATACCCTGGTGATGCAGTTGCCGGTGGCTTGTCTTGAGCATTCCGCCGAATCGGCGGAGATGGTGGCCCGGCCGCAGAATCCGTCGGCAGGCACCTGAACCGGTCGCCGGCCGTGGGGCACGACCGCCCCGGTGGCCGGTGCATCCGGCATCCGCCCGATTGCCAGGCGACCCTGCGACCCTAGTCTCCGCGACCCGATCCGTCAGTGGAGATTCCATGAGCGACCAGCCCCAGCAGCCCGAGGCCACGAATCCGGCCGAGCCGCATCTGCCCAAACACCAGAAGATGACGGTGGGGCAGCATCTCTTCGTCTGGACCATGGTCATCGTGGTCGGTGTGCTGTTTGGCATGGGGTCGAACGTCAGCATGCTGGGGGGCAAGAACTACAGCATCAACGGCATCGACCAGAACGAGATCTTCGCCCGTCAGCGCATCGCCCGCAAATTGCAGGATGCCATCAATCCCAACCGTATGCCCGCCTACTATGGCGGCGAGATGTTCGAACAGCAGCGCCAGGAAGGCTACGCCGAGAACATCCTGTTCGCCCGTCAGGCCGATGCGGAAGGGTTGATGCCCGCCGGGACCACGCTGGACGGCATCGTCCGGGACTTCCTCAACAAGAAGCTGGGCGAGCGCACCTATGCCGAGGTCTTCGCGGACCTTGGCGGTGACCGCAAGATCACCGAGACGGAATTGCGCCGCTTCCTGGCGGAACGCGAAGCCGTGGCCCTGCTGCGCGCCACCCACGTCATCGCTCCGGCGGTGCCGCTGGCGACGGTCGATGCGATCTCCGCACTCAATGACCAGATCGAGGTCGATGAGGTCGTGATCGACGCCAAGGCCGTGCTCCCCGAGATCAAAGCCGACGATGCCGAGGTCCAGAGCACCTATGAGCGTTTGCGCAGCGAACGCTTCCGTCGCCCCGCCGCCCGTATCGTCACCATCGCCACTCCCGACCTGGCCGTGCTCACCGAGGCGGTGGTCGTGACCGATGCGGACCTCGCTGCGTACTATGATGCCCACAAGGACGAGTTCGCCAAGCCGGTCGAGAAGGACAAGGAGGGCAAGGAACTGCCCAAGACCTTCAAGGTCCTGAGCGAGGTGGCCGGTGACATCCGCGCCCGTCTGCGCCGTGAACGCGCCGACGCCAAGGCCAAGGAACTGGTCGAGGGCTTCGACAAGACGCTGGAGGATCAGGGCATCCAGACCCTCGAACCGGCGGCTTTCAAGGCCGGCGCGCTCAAAGCCGGCCTGGTCATCCGCGAAAACGTCAGCATCGATGAACCCGAGAAGGGTGCCGACATCTCCGTCGCCGGCGTCGGCCAGCTCGATGAAAAGCAGCTCGGCCTGTTCGCCCAGGATGTGAACTTCGTCTCCACCGCCGTGCAGGCCAAGGAGGGCGGGGCCTGGGCCGTCATCCATCTCGATGCCAAACGTGACGCCGGCTATCGCGACCTCAGCGATCCCGCGGTCAGTCGCGAAGTCCTCGCCGCGGTTGCGGGCAAACGCGCCTACGCCGCTTTCATCAAGTCCATGGAGGCCCTGCGTGCCGAAGCCGAGAAGCTCGGTCCCGGCGGTCTGCGCAAGGCCCTGGCGAGCGAAGCCGCGCTCAAGTGGGATGCCGCCACCAAGGTGGCCACCGTCACCAAGCCGGTGCTGGACGAACTGCGCGCTCCGGCCGTCGATTTCGGCGGCATCCCCGGCGAGGCCCGCGTGCTCGCCAGCCTGCTGGTCGCCACCCATCCGGTGGCGCTTGATGCCGAAGAGGCGAGCAACGGCGTGCCCCGCGTCCGCCTGGTCCAGGCGGTGAAGCTCAAGGCCGGCGAGGCCACGCCGGAAGCCAACCGTGGGCGTATGGCCGAGAGCTACCGTCGCGGCCTGGAACGCTACCGCGATACGCTCTATCAGGCCGACCTGGCCAATCGCATCAGCCGCCAGTGATCGCGCCTGCCGGGAGGAGCGCGGAAGCCTCGGCGCTCCGCCGTTGGCAGCGGTGAACACCCGCTACCGTGCCGCCCCGTCGTCCACCCCATTTCCGCACGGGTTCCCATGTCTGACGCCCTCCTGAACAGCGATTGCCCCGCCCTCAAACTCCTCGCCCGCGGCAAGGTCCGCGACGTGTACGAGGTCGATGCCCAGCACCTCCTGTTCGTCGCCAGCGACCGCATCAGCGCCTTCGACGTGGTCATGGCCAACGGCATCCCCGGCAAGGGCAAGATCCTCACCCAGATCAGCCTGTTCTGGTTCGATCTGCTCAAGGACATCTGCCCCAACCACCTGGTCACCGCCGATATCGGCAAGATGCCGGCGGTGGTGCAGCAGTACCGCAGCCAGCTCGACGGACGTTCGATGCTGGTGAAGCGTCTCGCGATCCTGCCGGTCGAGGCCATCGTGCGCGGCTACCTCACCGGTTCCGGCCTCAAGGAATACAAGAAGACCCAGACGGTCTGCACTATTCCCCTGCCCGCCGGTCTGTCCGAGGCCAGCAAGCTCGCCGCTCCGCTCTACACGCCTTCGACCAAGGCTGAGATCGGCGCCCACGACGAGAACATCCATCCCGATCAGGCCGCCAGGATCCTGGGCCAGCACGCCGAGGCGGTGAAGACCCTCGCCGTCTCCCTCTATTCCCGGGCCCGCGACTACGCCGCCTCCAAGGGCATCATCATCGCCGACACCAAATTCGAGTTCGGAGTCGATGCGAACGGCGTGGTCCACCTCGCGGACGAGGTCCTCACCCCTGATTCCAGCCGCTTCTGGCCGGCCGCCAGCTACCGCGAAGGCGTGGTGCAGGACAGCTTCGACAAGCAGTTCCTGCGCAATTGGCTGGAATCGGTGAAGTTCGACAAGAACGGCAAGGGCATCGCCCTGCCCGCCGAGGTCATCAACGTCACGTCGGCCAAATACGTCGAGGCGTTCACCCTGCTGACGGGTGCGCAACCGGTGCTGTGAAAGCCCGGCGTCGCCGGCGGTTTCACGCGTCCCGGTAGGGTATTTCCGTGCGGTCCGTCGGCTCTTGGCCGGCGGACCGTCATGCCTCCAGGGGCCGTCACCGGTCGCCCGCCGACGGGCGTCTGCTAGGGTGCCGGCCATGCGTGATGATGTCTTTGCCGCGTTTCCGGCTCCCGTTCCCATCCCCGACCCCGAGGTCGAGCCATTGCCCCGGGCGGAATTGTTCGCGACGGCGGCGCGCATCGATGGTTGGGGACCGGGCGCGTGGCGGGAACTGGCCTGCACCTGGCGGTTGTCCTGCGCCCTGCTGACCTTGACCGAACGCGAAGAGAACGACGACGACAACGGCGCGGTGGATGCGGTGGTGGTGATGCCGCACCATGGTCTGTTGCCGCGCCCGGATGATCGGCTGGCGGCGACGGCCGCTGCCGACTGGGTGCTGCGCCACGCGTGGAGCGGCCTGCTGCCGGCGCTTGGTCTGCGGGCGTCGGTGCTGGCGCCGGGGCCGAGTGTGCGGGCCACCACCGCCTGCTGGTTCACCCCGACCGGCGCCCTGGTCCTGCGCTTTCATCTGTGGTGGCCGTTCGCCGGCATGTGCTGCGACGGCAAACGCTTCGCCACCGGCATCCGTCGCCTGGAGCGTTTCCTGCGGGCGTGGCGGCATCCCTCCCGTGCCCTGGCAGTCCATGTGGCGACGGTGCGGCGGCAGGCGGCCCTGCGGGCGGCGCTGCCGGCCCATGGTCTGGTGGCGTTCCTGGGTGAAGGCGCCCGCATCGCCCGCGCTGGCGACGGCTCGGCCGCGCCGGATGGCCAGCCCCTGCGCGTGCCTGACCGTCTGGCTGTGACGATTGATCTCGGGCGGCTGGGACGGGTGCGGGGATTGGGTATCCGGAGCGGCGTCACCGCCATCGCGGGCGCTCCGTACCACGGCAAAAGCACGGTGTTGTCCGCCATCGCCGCCGGGCGCGAGGACCACCCGCCGGGTGATGGCCGGGAACTGGTGGTGGCGGATCCCAGCCTGATGCGGGTCCAGGCCGAGGATGGCCGTCGCATCAAGGACACCGACCTGTCGGCGTTCTTCCCGTCTTTGCCAGGACGGGACAGCGCGGCATTCGCCACCGGACGGGCCTCTGGCGCCACCAGCATGGCGGCCGGCATCGCCCAGGGCCTGGCTGCCGGTTGTCGCCTGTTCCTGGTCGATGAGGACACCGCGGCGGGCAATTTCCTGCACCTCGATCCCGGCATGCGTCGTCTGCTGGGCAAGGATCTCGCAGAGCATCGCACCCTGATCGACGTGTTGCCGATCCTGGCGGCCCGCGGTGTCAGCACCGTGCTAGTGGCGGGCGCGCATCTGGCGTCGTTGGCCGCGGCCGAGCGGGTGCTGGTCATGCGTCATTTCCAGCCCCGGGACGGCACGGCCGCTGCCCGTCGCCTGATCCGGTTCCCGGTTGCCGGCGGAAACCATGATCCGCAGCCGTTGTCCGAGGCGCAGGTCTTCGCGGGATTGGGGAGCGAACGCATCCTGGCTGATGGCCCTGACTGCATCCTGGGGCGTCGGCATTTCCTGGAGGTGGACGCCACCGAACCGGAACGCCCCCGGGTTGATGGCATCGTCCTCGATCTGCGCCGCAGCGGTTGGGAACTGGATGCCCCGCTGGTGCGCGGAGCCTGGGCCGCCGCCGCCTGGTGCTGTCGTCTGGCGCAGGGTGGCTGCACACTGACCGAACTGGAGCAGCGTTATCGTGCCCTGATCGCCGCGCGCGGATTGCGGGCCATCGATCCCTTTGACGCGATGTTCCTGGCCGAGCCGCCGTGGATGCTGGTCCTGGCCGTGCTGGAGCGGCTGCCGCAGCCGCAACTGATGGCGGTGCGGGGGAACCCTGCGACCGAGGAGACCCATCCCTGATCCACCCGGGTCAGGAACGCGGTGCCCCGTCAGGATTTCGAGGTGGAACGGATCGGTCGCGGGCGTGGCTTGTCCCGTCGTTGTGGGCGCGAGACTCCGCCGCCATGCGCATCATCGTCAATGACCAGCCCACCGACCTGTCCGACGCCGCCACCGTTGCGGATCTGGTGCAGAGTCTTGCCCTGCCCGGCACGCGCGTGGCGGTCGAGGTCAACCGGGTGCTGGTGCGCCGCGCCGACCATGCGGCGACGGTGCTGAAGGAAGGCGACGTGGTGGAGGTCGTCACCCTGGTGGGCGGCGGTTGAACCGGAGGCCCGGAAACGCCATCACCGCCGGGGTTCGGCGGTGATGGGTGCGGTTCGGGCGCTCGTCGCGATCAGTTCTTCTTGGCTTCGGTCTTCTTGGGCGCGTCACCGACCGGTTTTTTCACCAGGGCGGTATTGGCGTGGACTGCGGCGACCACGCTGGGCGACTGTTTGGGGGTGGCCTTGATGATGGTCCCGGGTTCGCTTTCCGGTTCGATCTTGCGTGCCTGCTTGGGAGCGAGCAGACGCTTGGCTTCCTTGGATTTGCGGCCCTTGGGCGTGACCACGTTCCAGCGGTCGATGAGACCGTCCTTGAGGTCCTTGTAGCGCTGCACCGCCTCATTGATGACCTGATGGGCGACCAGACGGTCCTCCCAGCCGTAGGTGTCCGACTTCTTGCCTTCGAGATCCTTGTAGATCTGGAAGAAGTAGTCGACTTCGGCGAGGTAGTGGCGGGCGAGGTGCTGAAGACCGTGCACGTCGCGCATGCGGGGATCGTTGACCGGCACCGCCAGGATCTTGTGGTCGAGACCCATGTCATCGCGCATGACCAGCACGCCGAGGGGGCGGACCTCGATGAGACAGCCGGGGAAGGTGTCGTGTTCGACGATCACCACCACGTCCAAGGGGTCGCCGTCTTCGGAGTGGGTCTGGGGGATGAAACCGTAGGCGCCGGGGTAGTGGACCGGGCTGTAGAGCGTGCGGTCGAGCCGGAAGACGTTCATCGTCTTGTCGTACTCGTACTTGTTCGATGAACCCTTGGGGATCTCGATGATCGCGTTGATGACGTTGGGGACATCGCTGCCGGTGGGCAGTTCAAGATAGTTGGGCATGGGCTCTCGCGGGCTGGTCCGGTGGTCCGGGGGGACAGATATGCACTGATCTGCTGGTGCCATCGCGGGCGATGGCCGAAAGGCGGGTCAGGCTTGCAAGGTAATCGCGCACCGCTTCCGATGCAATCATGGTGCCGCTATCCTTGCAGAAATTCCTCGCCTTGTGGCTTATGCCGACCGGTCTGCTGGGACTCGGCCTGGTCGCGGTGATGGTGTGGGCCTGCTGGCGTCGTCATCTGGTCACGGCCGGCCTGGTGGCGTTGTTGGCAGGTTTCTATGGGCTGGCGGGCAATGTACTGGTGGGCAGCGCCCTGATGGCCTCGTTGGAGGAGGAGGTGCCACGGCTCGATCCGGCCACGGTCGAGCCGTTCGACGCCGTGTGCGTGCTGGGTGGCGGTACGGAACTGGACGGCGACGGACATCCGCAGTTGGGGACGTCCGGGGATCGTGTGTTGATGGCGGCCCGGTTGTTCCACGCGGGCAAGGCCAAGCTGTTGGTGGCGAGCGGCGTGTCGCTGGACGACGCGGCCCAGCCACGCGATCTGGCCCAGGAGACGCGCACCCTGTGGCGGGCGATGGGCGTGCCCGATGCCGCCATCCTGTGTGTGCGTGAACCGTGTCGCATCACGCGCGAGGAGATCGCGGTCTATGCGACGTTGCAGCGCGAGCGGCAATGGCAGCGGCTGGCGGTGATCAGTTCCGCCTGGCACCTGCCCCGGGCGATGGCCTTGGCCGGGCGGGCGGGATTGACGATGACGCCGGTGGGCAGCGATTGGCGGGGACGTGACCGGCCCTGGCGCCTGCAGGACTGCGTGCCCCAGGGCCAGGGTCTGTTGCAGGTGCAGCTGGCCTGCTGGGAATACCTGGGTCGTTGGATCGGCAGGTAGTCCCCAGGCGGTGGTCAGGTCGTCGGGCCTGTGGTATCCTGCCGCATGGATACCGGCACCAACCAGCGTGAATTCACCCGTATCGCCACCTCGTTGCATGCCGATGTGCAACTGGACGGCATCCGCATCCTGGGCCACACCCAGGATGTCAGCCTGAAAGGCTTGCTGTTCCGTTGTGCGGCGGTGATCCCGGTCGGGCGATCCTGCGTCGTCACCATCCGTCTGGGCGGAATCGCCCACGGTGATGAACCCGGCGGCGCCCTGATCGAGGTCGCGGGCCGGGTGGTGCGTTCCACGATGGATGCCTGTGCCATCGAGTTCGTGGAATTCATCGGCGTTGAAAGCTACCAGCACCTCACCCACGTCCTGTGCTACAATGCGCACGATCCGGAACGGGTTGCGCATGAGATCGACAGCCATCTGGGATTGAAGCGGATCGAGCCACCGCCGGCGGAGTGAATCCATCCGGCAGGGGGATGATGACCACATGGGGATCTTGCGGCGGCGATTTCGTCGCGCCTCTCACCAACTGTCGGCACCGGGCAGGTCGACGTGATCGTGATCGATGATCCGCCAGCGGCCGGTGAGCCAGGACCCACGTTGCAGGACGACCCGCAGGATCAGCGGTTTGGGGGTGGCGCGGGCAAAGGGATCGCCGCTGAGGGAAACGGTGGCGATGGCTTCCCAGCGGCCCTGGGCATCCGGTCCGGGCAATGGGCTGATCCCGGTGAGGGACCAGGTCATCTCCGTCGGATTGCTGCGCCCCATCAGACACAATTGCGTCAGCAACCGGGCGGCCAGGGGGCGGGCGGTTTCCGGATTCTCGAACACCTGCGGCCACTGCCGGTGGAAATCATAGTCCTGGTGGATGCAGGCCATGATCACGCCGGGATCGTGCTGGGCGAAACCTTCAGCGATCCGGGCAAAGCAGGCGGGGATCTGCACGTTCGGGCGGCGGCGCAGGGCTTCTTCGACCATGAGGCCGAGGATCAGCGTGGCGATGATGCCGAGCAGGATGGGCGAGCGGAACGTCATGGCGCTACGTTCCGCCCGCCCGGTCGCTTGTCGAGGCCGACGGATCCGGCGTGGCTGTCCGCAAGGTCAGAACGGTGGTTCGTTGTCGTTGCCGGCACGGCTTGACGGCTGGTTGGCCGGTTTTGCCGGGGCGCGTCTGCTGGCTGTCCCGCTGGTGGTGGCCGGAGCGGCCGGTTCGTCGCCCTCCTCGTGGACCGGAACCTCGTGGGTGGCCTCGCCTCCCTGGCCGCGTTGGCCCAGGAACTGCACGTTTTCGACCACCACCTTGACGCGCGAGCGTTTCTGGCCGTCCTTGTCCTGCCAGGATTCCAGTTTCAGACGGCCATCCAGGTAGCAGGGCGAACCTTTGGTCAGGTACTGGCCGACCAGTTCGGCGGTCCGGCCCCAGGCTTCGCAATCCAGAAACGTGACCTCGTCCTTCATCTCGCCATCGGTGCCTTTGTAACGGCGGTTGATGGCGAGGCTGAAGGCGGCGACGCAGCGTTCGCCGGTCAGGGTGCGGACCTGGGGATCGCGGGTTAGGTGGCCGGCGAGTTGGACGTGGTTGAGGTTGAGTGCCATGGCGCCTCCGTATTGGGTTCAATAAAACCCATATCTAAAACAACCCATTCAGCAAGTGGATTCATCACGGGAGGTGGACGGGGAATCGCCGGGTGGCCTGCTTGCGTATCAGGCACCCGCCCTAGCCTGCCCCGAGTTTGCCGTTCCGGCCCGTACCGGACCCCCTCGACCACCCGGGTCGATGCGGCCAATCCGGGATCTCCGCGGCGGTACCACGAAGGACACCTATGCCCAAGCGCACCGACATCCGCAGCATCCTGATCGTTGGCTCCGGCCCGATCATCATCGGCCAGGCGTGCGAGTTCGACTACTCCGGCACCCAGGCCTGCAAGGCGCTGCGCGAAGAGGGTTACCGGGTCCTGTTGGTGAATTCGAATCCCGCCACGATCATGACCGATCCCGAGATGGCGGATGCGACTTACATCGAACCGATCACCCCGGCCACGGTGCGCAAGATCATCGCCAAGGAGCGCCCCGACGCGATCCTGCCCACCCTGGGCGGCCAGACCGCGCTCAACACCGCGATGTCGCTGTGGGAGGACGGCACCCTTCAGGAATTCAACTGCCAGATGATCGGCGCGACCCACGAGGTCATCAAGCGCGCCGAATCGCGCGAGGAGTTCGCCGCCATCATCCAGTCGCTGGGTCTGGGCATGGCCGCCGCGCACAAGGCCACCACCTGGGAACAGGCCGTGGCGGTGAAAGAGCAGATGAAACTGTGGCAGCCGGGCGGTCCCCAGGCCTGCATGATCCGTCCGTCCTTCACCATGGGCGGTTCGGGCGGCGGTCTGTGCACCACGCCGGAACAGTTCGAAACCATCTGCCGCCGCGGCCTGATGCTGTCGCGCACCAGCGAAATCTCGATCGAGGAATCGCTGTACGGGTGGAAGGAATACGAGATGGAGGTGATGCGCGACAAGAAGGACAATGTCGTCATCGTCTGCTCCATCGAAAACCTGGATCCGATGGGCATCCATACCGGCGACTCGATCACCGTCGCGCCCATCCAGACCCTCACCGACCGTGAATACCAGCGCATGCGCGACGCCTCGCTGGCGATCATCCGCGCCGTGGGTGTCGAAACCGGCGGTTCCAACATCCAGTTCGCCACCGATCCCCAGACGGGCCGCATGGTGGTGATCGAGATGAACCCCCGCGTGTCGCGGTCGTCCGCGCTCGCGTCGAAGGCCACCGGCTTCCCCATCGCCAAGTTCGCGGCGAAACTCGCGGTCGGCTACACCCTGGATGAGATCCAGAACGACATCACGCGCGAAACCCCGGCCTGCTTCGAACCGACCATCGACTACGTCGTGACCAAGGTCCCCCGTTTCGCCTTCGAGAAGTTCAGCGAAGCCGACGACACCCTGGGCTACCAGATGAAGTCGGTGGGCGAGGTCATGGCCATCGGCCGCACCTTCCGTGAATCGCTGCAAAAGGCCCTGCGTGGTCTGGAGATCGGCGCCGCCGGTCTTGGCCCGCGCAAGTCCGACGACTACGGCGACCCCGCCAAGAAGGACGAGCTGCTCAAACTCATCACCCGCCCGACCTCGGCGCGGCTGTTCCAGGTCCGTCTGGCCATGCAGGCCGGCGCCACGGATGCCGAGATCTTCGACACCACCCGCATCGATCCCTGGTTCATCCGCCACCTGCGCCAGCTCGTCGATCATGAAGCCAAGCTCAAGGCCATCGGCTTCGCCGGCTGCGACTTCGCCACCATGCTCGCCGCCAAGCGCGATGGTTTCAGCGACCGTCAGCTTGCCATCCTCTGGGGCGTGGCCGAAGAGACCGTCCGCATCAAGCGCTACGAACAGAACATCCATCCGGTCTACAAGCTGGTGGATACCTGCGCCGCCGAGTTCACCGCCTATACGCCGTACTACTACTCGACCTACGAGACCGAGTGCGAAGCGCCCAATTCCACCGCCAAGAAGATCATGATCCTGGGCGGCGGGCCGAACCGCATCGGCCAGGGCATCGAGTTCGACTATTGCTGTTGTCACGCCGCCTTCGCCCTGCGCGAAGCCGGCTACGAAGTCATCATGGTCAACTCGAATCCTGAAACGGTGTCGACCGACTACGACACCTCGAACCACCTGTTCTTTGAACCGGTGACGACCGAGGACGTGCTGGAGATCAACCGCGTGATGAAGCCGGTCGGCGTCATCGTGCAGTTCGGCGGCCAGACCCCGCTCAACATCTCGATCGCCCTGGAAAAGGCCGGCCTGCCCATCATCGGCACCAGCCCCACCGACATCGAACGTGCGGGCGATCGCGAAATGTTCCGCGCCGTGCTCGAGAAGATCGGCCTGCGCCAGCCCCAGAACGGCATCGCCCGTTCGATGGAGGAAGCCCTGCGCGAAGTCGAGCACATCGGTCTGCCGGTGGTGGTGCGTCCCAGCTTCGTGCTGGGTGGCCGCGCCATGGAGATCGTGTTCAACCGGAGCGACCTCAAGCGCTTCATCCAGCAGGCGCTTGATGCGGCGGCCATCTCGGGCAAGCCCGGCTCGCCCATCCTCATCGACAAGTACCTGGAAAACGCCATCGAAGTCGACGTCGACGCGGTGTGCGACGGCACCGACGTGGTGATCGGCGGCATGCTCGAACACATCGAGATGGCCGGCGTCCATTCGGGCGACGCCGCCTGCTGCATCCCCGCCTACACCCTGTCCGACCGCATCCTCGACAAGATGCGCGAAATGACCGCCGCCCTGGCGTTCACCCTCGGCGCGCGCGGCCTGATGAACGTGCAGTTCGCCATCCGCAACGAAGAGGTCTACCTCATCGAGGTGAATCCCCGCGCCAGCCGCACGGTGCCTTTCGTCAGCAAGGCCACCGGCCTGCCCCTGGCGAAGATCGCCTCGCTGGTCCAGACCGGTCGCACGCTCAAGGATCTGGGCGTCGTCGAACGCCGCGACCTGACGCATGTCTGCGTCAAGGAATCGGTGCTGCCCTTCAACAAGTTCCCCGGCGTCGACACCATCCTCGGCCCCGAGATGAAATCGACTGGCGAAGTCATGGGCATCGCGCCGACCTTTGGCGAGGCCTATTACAAGGCGCAGCTCGGCGCGGGCACCAACGTGCCCCTGTCCGGCAAGGTCTTCATCAGCGTGCGCGACAACGACAAGCGTCAGGTCATCGCCCTGGCCCAGCAGATCCACGACCTCGGCTACGAGATCTACTCCACCGGCGGCACCGCGCGCGGCCTGGTCCGCAACGGCGTGCCGGTGAAGGTGCTGAACAAGGTCAAGACCGGTGGCGACACCGTGCTCGGCCACCTGAAGGAACTCGCCTTCGTCGTGAACACGCCCAATGCCAAGGGCGGTCGCAGCGACGAGTCCAAGATCCGTTCGTCCTGCGCCGTGGCCCAGGTGCCGTACTTCACCACCCTGGACAGCGTCGGCTCGCTCATCACCGCCCTGCGCCATGTGAAGAAGCACGACTACCACGTCCGTCCGCTCCAGGAGCTTCTCCCTGAGCGCGGCGTCTGGCGCGCCGCGGCCAGCAAGGCCGCGCACTAACGCCATCCGGAGAGTCCATGGCCCAGATGCTCCTCGGCTTGTTGGCCCTCATCCTTGCGCCGCCCCTTCTGGGGGCGGCGCTTGGTTTGGTGCAGCTCGCCGTCTACCGCCTGCTGATCGCCACCGGCACGGTGAAGCGGGATGACGTGCCGCCGTTTTTTGTGCTGTGGCTGCGCGGACTCGCGGCGGTCATCGCCATCGCCGCGGCGATGGCGATCTGGACGCAGGTGGTGCAGGGGCCGCCGCCGCAGGCGGCGGGGTCGGCAATGCCGTAAAATGAAAGCGGGGCGTAATCGCGCTCCGCTTTCATTTTTATGGCTCTATGCCGAGATCTGGCAGCCCCAAGGTGTTTGCTGGGTTTGGGGTGCGTCGTGCGCACGGACTTCCGAGGCAGGTGGATTTCACGGCGGGCTCATGCCCGCGAAGGACTGCGGTGTCCGCGATACGGTCGAGGCGGTGGCGGCATATGGCAGCATCAGGGCACATCGCCGCGCGCCGCGTGTCCAGTGCGCCTTGGCGTGCGCCTGATCAGGTGCCGTGGGCCAGAGCCGGCAGCGGCTTCACCCTGCGACCCTGGACGCATGGTGCCGCTGGGTTTCGATCCAGGCTGGATGATGCACGGGCGTATGCGGATCGTGGGCGTCGAACCTCGGCCAGAAGCGTCACGGGCTGACATGACGCGCTGGCCGCGAGGGGGTCAGCGCGGGCTGGGCGAGCGCACGGCGGCGACGCGCTTCCTGTAGCCTTTCAAGGGCGCGTGGCTGATGACCTGAGCGGATTCTCGGTCGATGCATGGCGTGCGGAGGCGGAGCGACAAAACGGTGAAGGGCGGACGGGATTGGAGGCGCGGACATCACATCCATGGCCGAGTCTACCGCATGTCAGGGATGTCCTGGCCAGGGACTTGGGCTGATCGCCAGGCCATGAAATCGACGCTCAAGCCGCTGGTCAAGGCCGCCAAGTCCATCAACAACCGGGCAGTGGCGGGACCAACGCGGTGGCGCAGCCTCCTCCAGGCGGCCAAGCGCAAGGCCAGAGGCGCGCCGGCAAGGAGGGCACCGCCATTCGCTTGCCTGACGGCTACCCACATCACCTGCGAGATAGAGGCATTTTTATGGAGTCTGGTCTAGAGGCACCGGGTCACCCGTGTCCCGCGGCACAAACGTTTTGCCGCCAACCACGACCCACGCATGGTGCCGTGGGTTTCGATGGCTTCACGGGCGTATTCGGAACAGGTCGGGGTGAAACGGCAGGCCGAGGGCAGCGCGGGTGAGATCCAGCGCTTGTAGCCTTTGAGGCTGATGATGAGCAGACGGTCGATCATGGCGAGGATGGCGCATGATGGAGGCGCGATGGTCTGTCCGCGTCCTGGAGGGACGCGGGGAACGTAGCCCGCCACTTCAGTGGCGGGAATAGGGCGCAAAAAAGCATCGCGTCCTGGAGGGACGCGGGGACATGTGATCCCACATCACCTGCGAGAACCACGTTTCCCCGCGTCCCTCCAGGACGCGATGAGAATAAAATGGACGTGTCCCAGGACTGAAGTCCTGGGCTACGTCCCCGTCGTCCCTCCGGGACGCCCAAGCGAGGAAAACTGTCCCTTGGGTTCCTTGGCTCCCTTGGGTGCCTCGGGCCGGTGCGGGTGCGACGGTTTTCGATCATGTCCCGGCAGGGGGGGCGTCGGGGGCTGGCGCGGACGTGGGCGCTGGCGTCGCTGCGGGTGCCGGGCGGGGCGCGTCATTTTTGGGCCGCCGGCCGTTGCCGGGGCCGGTGCCCGCCTTCAGGGCCTTGGGCAGCAGGTGGCGGATCTCGTCGTCGAAGGCGGCGTGGCCGTCGATGGGCGGCGGGGAGCGCAGCAGCACCACCACGTCGTGACCGACGGCCAGGTCTTTCAGTTCGCGGCGGAAGATCTCCTTCACCCAGCGTTTGATCTGGTGGCGGCGGACCGAGGTCTTCACCGCCTTGTTGGGGATCATCACGCCCAGGCGGCCATGGGGGCCGGCGCGGCGGCTGCGGGGCATGACCAGCACCACGGTGTGCTTGCCGGCGGCCTTTTGCTGGCGGTTGAACACCCGGGAATAATCGCCGTTGGTGTGCAGGCGCTGCCAGGGAGGGAAGGACTCGTCCATTTTTCCGGTTCGTGGTGCGTGGTTGGCGGGCGACTGGAACAGTTGCCGTGCGTGTGCGGGATGATGAAGGGAAAATGGGGAAAGCCGATTGGAAATCGGCGGTCCCGGGGGACGGGCGGGTTACGGGTGTCCGCGCCTCGGCTCAGAGAAGTCCCAGTTCCCGCGCCTGTGCCAGCACGACGGGCAGACCTTCGGCGATGATCGGGCGGCATTCGGCGAAGCGGCCCTGGCTGGCGAGGGCGACGAGCAGGTTGCGGCGGAAGCGTTCGTAGCCGAGGCGGCGCACGGCGCGGGCGGCGAACACCAGATCGAAGTCGGCGGCGGTGACGGCGAGCAGTTTGGCGTCGGCTTCGTGGCCGGTCAGGCGCGGGTCGGCGGCGGGGCCGGCGAAGCGGTTCCAGGGGCAGACCTCCTGGCAGATGTCGCAGCCGAACCACCAGCCGTCGAAGCGCAGTGCGAGATCCCGGGGGATGGGGCCGTTGTGTTCGATGGTGAGGTAGCTGATGCAGCGGGTGCTGATGACCCGGCGGTCGATGAGCGCGCCGGTAGGGCAGGCGGTTTCGCAGCGGGTGCAGGTGCCGCAGCGGTCCTCGCCGTGGGGGCCACGGTGTTCGGCGATGGGGGCTTCGGTCAGCAGCACGCCGAGGAAACGGTAGCTGCCGGCGTCGGGGGCGATGAGCAGGGCGTTGCGGCCCAGCCAGCCGAGTCCGGCCAAGCGGGCGAGGGTGCGTTCGTTGATGGGGGCGCTGTCCACGGCGGCGCGCTGGTCCCAGGGTTCGCCGCAGGTGGCGAGACCGTGTCTGGTCAGGGCGGCGCCGACGCGGCCGAGTTTGCGGCGCAGGTAGTGGTGGTAGTCCTTGCCGGCGCCGTAGCGGGCGCGCTTCAGCCCGTCGCAGGCGAGATCCGGCGCATACGCCCAGGCCGTGACCAGCAGCGAGCGGGCGGTGGGCAGCATGGCGGTGGGATTCAGCCGCTGTTCCCGCGTCTCGGCGATCCAGCCCATGTCCCCCAGGCCGTCCGCCACCAGGCGGTCGAACGGCGCCGGATCAAGGGCGGCGGGTGGACGGATGCAGGCCAGGGCGGTGAGGCCTTCGCTCCGGCAGAGCGTCTGGGCCAGGGTGAACGGCAGGTCTGGGAGGGGATCAGGGATCATGCGGGGCCTGGAGTTGATCCCCTGATGGACGCGACTCCAGACCCCAGACCCCAGACCCCGACCTCGGACGGTCCAGGGTCAGCCGTCGGTCTTGCTGCTGCGGCGGACGTGCGGCGTGCGCTTCAGGACCGGAGCAAGGGCGGCGACCGCTTCCGCCGGGCTGTCGACCACGGTGAGCAGATCCAGATCGCCGGGGCTGATGTAGCGGTGCTGGGTCTCCATCTGCGCCTTCAGCCAGTCGAGCAGGCCCTGCCAGAAGGAGCGTCCGTACAGCACCAGGGGGATGCGCGGGATCTTGTTGGTCTGGACCAGGGTCAGCACCTCGAACATCTCGTCGAGGGTGC
This sequence comes from Brasenia schreberi, assembly GCA_036023115.1. Taxonomy (NCBI): domain Eukaryota; kingdom Viridiplantae; phylum Streptophyta; class Magnoliopsida; order Nymphaeales; family Cabombaceae; genus Brasenia; species Brasenia schreberi. The sequence continues at coordinate 45,422 of JAYKKT010000026.1, read as the reverse complement.
CGAAACCGCCCGGCATGATCACCACCGCGTCGGTGTATTTCAGGAACATCACCTTGCGCACAAAGAAGTAATGGAAGTTGACCTCGACGTTGACGAAGGGGTTGGAGCTTTGCTCCATCGGCAGTTCGATGGCGAGGCCGATGCTGGTGCCGCCGACCGCGTGGGCGCCCTTGTTGCCGGCCTCCATGATGCCGGGGCCGCCGCCGGTGATGACGGCGCATTCGTGCTGGGCCACGGCGCGGGCGATCTCCTCGGCCGCCAGGTAATAGGGGTCGTTCGGCTTGGTGCGGGCCGAACCGAAGATGGTCACCGCCCCGTGGACCCGATGAGAGGTATCGCCCAGGACCTGGAAACCGTGGGCGAATTCGCCCATGATGCGGAACATGCGCCAGGCATCGTCATTGGTGGAATCGCTCGACAGGACCATGGGAACCCCCGTAAGCGGGCATGCGGCATGCCGCCCGCTGGGGGAATGTAGATCGGGAAACGGGTGCTGACAAATGGGGAGGGAGGCATGCCCCTTCCGCCCCGCCCCGGACCCATACGACTCTGACCATGCTCGACTGGCTTCGTCTGATCCGTGCGGCGGGACTTGTCACGATCGCCTCCAACCTGCTCACCGCCATCCTGGTCGCGGTCTATTCGAGCGAGGGGCTGAGTCCCAAGATCATCCTCAAGCGTCTGGTGGAATACAGCGGCGTGCATGCCCTGTGGGTGGTGGTGGCCAGCGTGCTGCTGTACTGCACCGGCATGATCTGGAACGACATCGTCGACCTGGAGCGGGACCGCACCCTGCATCCCGAACGGCCCCTGCCGTCCGGGCGCATCAGCCCGCCGTCCGCCTACATCGCCGGCCTGGTATGTGCAGGCGGGGCGATGCTGGCTTCCGCCTTTGCCGACCAGTCCGGCAGCGGCCATGGATTCTTCGCCTGCGGCGCGGTGCTGTCCCTCATCCTGCTGTACAACCTGGTGACCAAGGACATCCCCTGGCTCGGCAGCCTGAACATGGGCCTGATCCGTGCCGCCCATGCGATCTTCGCCCTGCTCATGCTGGGCACCGATTACCTGAAGTTGGCGGTGCTCGCCCATACCCCGCCGGAACAGACCTTCGTCCTCGCCTATCCGGTCATCCTGGGCCTGTATGTGTTCGGCCTGACCGCCATGTCCGAGCTGGAAAGCCGGCAGGGCCGCCGCTGGGAACTGCTGGCGGCAGGGGGGCTGATGACGAGCGCCATCCTGGCGGCGGCGTGGATGTTGTTGTCCAGCCATTGGCTGCACACCATCGATCAGGTGGAGCGGCCGGCCGTGGTGGTGGGGCTGGGCGTCGCGCTGCTGATGGGCATCGCCCTGGTGGCGTGGCTGGCCTCGACCGTGCTGCGGCCCTGGTGGCAGGCGCTGCGCAGCACGGAACGGGGCCTGGTCGCCCCGGCGGTGATGTCCGCGCTGGGCGGGATGATCCTGCTGGATGCGGTCATCGCCACCTCGGCCAATCCCCTGGGCGGCCTGGTCGTGGCGCTGCTGATCCCGGCGTTCCTGGTGGCGCGGCGTCTCGCGCGCATGGACTAGGCCCATGGTCATCGCCGTCCTCATCCTGTTGGTGTTGGCGGGCGCCGGATTGTGCGTGGCGGCCTGGAGCCGTTGGCGGGCCTTGGCCCGGCCGGACACGGTCGCGGCCGGCACCTGTCCGATCGTCGTCCCTGGCACCGGCCTGGGCTGGCTGTGGTCGGCCTTCTCCGTGCTGACCATCGCCACTGTGCTGGCGTTGTTCGACGGCGATCACCGGGATCTGTCCTATGGTGTGCTGACGGTGTGGGCGGCGACCGCCTCGCTGCTGTTCCTGGGGCGCTGGCTGGCGATGCCCAGCCGCAGCCTGCTGGCGCTGCCGGTCGGGGCGATGGCGCTGATGGTCGCCAGCGCCAGCGCCGCGCTGCCGCTCCGCGCCCCCGGCCCGCCGGGCGAGGGCCTGCCCTGGATCGTGGTGGTGCACATCGCCTTCATGGTCGGATTCAGCGTGGCGATGGTCCTGGCCGGCACCGCCGGTCTGCTCTACCTGTTCGTGTCGCTGCTGCTCAAACGCGCGTCGCCCAGCGTCATGAACCTGCCCAACCTGCGCCTGTTGGAGCGGCTGTCCGAACGGGGCCTGATCGTCGGCACGGCGCTGCTCACCGGTGGCATCGCGGTCGGCGGCGTGGCCCTGCGTGGCAGCGGGGTCAGCCTCGCCAATCCGACGTCGCTGCTCGGCCTCGCCTGCCTGGTGTTGCTGGTGGTGATCCTGGCGCTGCGTGCGGCCAACCGCCTCGGCCGCCACGGCCAGGCCTGGGCGACGGTGATCGGTCTTGCCGCCACCGCGCTCTGTGTCCTCAGCCAGATGGTGCTGGCGCATGGCTGACCCGCTGCCCGTCCCGGTCCGGCGCTGCGCCGTGCTGGGGTTCGACCATCATCGCACCCCCATCGCCGTGCGCGAACGCCTGGCCCTGCCGACGGGGGGAGCCCAGGAACTCGCCCGTATCATCGCCGGCCTGTCGGGAGGCGAAGCGGTCGTCCTGTCCACCTGCAACCGCATGGAATGCGTCTGTGGCGGGACCGAGCGCAGCGCCGTCATCCGCGCCGTCGCCGAATGGTGCGGGCTGGAGGCGGCGCAACTCGACGGTTTCGCCTTCTGGCATGAGGACACCGCCTGCGTCCGCCATCTGTTCCGCGTCACCTCGGGGCTCGAAAGCCTGGTGCTGGGCGAATACCAGATCGCCCATCAGGTGAAGACCGCCTACGAAAGCGCCCGCACCGCCGGCCTGACCGGGCCGCGTCTGAATCCCTTGTTCCAGCGCGCCCTGGCCGCCGGCAAGGAAGTCCGCAACCGCACCGCCATCGGCCAGCACAAGCTGAGCGTGGCGTCGGTGGCGGTGGATCTCGCCCGCCAGGTCCACGGCGATCTGGCGGCCGCCCGTCTGCTGGTGGTGGGCGCGGGCGAGATCGCCGAACTGGCGGTGCGCTACCTCGCGGATGCCGGGGTGAAGACCATCACCCTCATCAACCGTTCCGAGGATCGCGCCCTGTCCCTGGCGGAATCGATCACCGGTTTCAAACCGGCGGTGCTGCCCTGGGGACGCCTGGGCGAGGCCCTCATCGAACATGACATCGTGGTGTCATCGACCGCCGCGCCGCACGCGGTGTTGACCGCCGCCGAGGTGCGCGCCGCCAGCCGCCGCCGTCGCGAACCCCAGGTGTTCATCGATCTCGCCCTGCCCCGCGACATCGAACCGGCGGTGGCGGACATCACCGATGTCTTCCTCTACAATCTGGACCACCTGGATGCCGTGGTGGCGGCCAACCGCCGTCTGCGCCACGAGGAAGTGGCGGAAGCCGACGCGCTGGTCGAGGAACTGGTCACGACCTTCGCACACGACACCGCCGAGGCCCGGGCGGTTCTGCTGACCCAGGTGGCGACGTTTTTCGATGAGGTGGTGGAGGCCGAAGCCCAGCGTCTGACCGCAAAACTGGACGTCACCGATACCGGCGAACTGCGCTATGGCCTGGAACGGGTCGGCAATAAGCTCCAGCACCGCCTGCTCGCTTATCTGCGCGCCCACGCCGGCGATCCCCAGGCCGAGCGCCTGGTGCGCGACCTGCTGGGACTGTAACCCAAGGAGGACGTATGCTTCATGATTTCCACGACCTGAAAAAACACCGGGAATCCATGATCGGACGAACCGTGAGCGACGTGGAATGCTTTCGCGACGTGTTCAAGCACGGTGAGTGCCATGTGGCGGAGATCGAGCGGATCGATCTGCTGAAGAACAAGACCTCGAACGATATCGCCTGTATGATCTTCAACTCGATCCGCGCGATGCTTGCGGATGGTTTCATCGCTGATGCCGACGTGAAGCGCATCCTGGTCCCCATGTATGAAGCGGCAAAGAAATATGCCGACACCTATGGTTCCGATCTGGCGGTGGTGAGGGAATTGGAAGGACTGCTGCGCGAAAGCCTGGGTTTCTACACGGCGGGCGTCGCATCCCCCACGCTGCTGGATGGACTCCGGTGGCATGAGATGGCCCATTACCGCCTTGGGATGGCCCTCTCGTACGATCATGCCGAAGTGGAAGGCATCTATACCGCGATATTTGCCGAATGGCTGGCGGAAAAGAACACGCCGTGACCAGAGTCGCCCGCATCCTCGCCATCGGTGATGAACTCGTCCTTGGCCGCACGGTGGATACCAATTCGTCCTGGCTGGCCCGGCGTCTGACCGATCTCGGTTTCCTGGTGAGCGGGGTGCAGGTGGTGGGTGACGACCGCGCCGAGATGGTCGCGGCGATACGTGCGGCCTGCGCCGGGGCCGATCTGGTGCTGTGCACCGGTGGTCTGGGACCGACCGACGATGACCGCACGCGCGACGTGCTGGCCGAGGTGCTGGGCGTGCCGTTGGTTGAAAGTGCGGATGCCTGGAAACAGGTGGTGGGCTGGTACGCCCGCAACCGCCCGGACCTGACGGTGCCCGAGGCCAACCGCAAACAGGCGCTGCTGCCCACGGGGGCGCGGTTGCTCGACAATGATCGCGGCACCGCCCCCGGCATGCTGGCGAAGACCGTCCGCGCCTGGATCGCCTGCTTCCCCGGCGTGCCGTTTGAAATGCGCGCCATGATGGAACGCCTGGAAACGCACCTGCCGGAATTGCTGCCCGGCGTGGTGGCGCCCGCCATCGGCGAGGTCTGGTTTGCCGGCCTGGGCGAATCCCAGGCCCAGGAATACATCGTGGGACTGCTGCCCGAGCGCGATCCCCAGACCGGCATCACGGTCAATGAACTCGGCCATATCACCTTGCGGGCGGTGGGTCGCCCCGCAGAGGTGGAACGCCTGACCGTGGCCTGGAAAAACGCCCTGAAACCATGGCTTTTGCCCAAATGCGGTCTCGCCCCGAGCCTGGTGGAGGTGCTGATCGCCAGCGGTCGCACCATCGCCGTCGCGGAAAGCTGCACCTGCGGCAATGTCGCCGCCGTGCTCGGTTCCGTCCCCGGGGTCTCGGCGGTGCTGCGCGAAGGCTGCATCGCCTACCACAATCAGGTGAAAACCGATCGTCTGGGCGTGCCCGCCGAACTCATCGCCCGACATGGTGCGGTGAGCGAACCCGTGGCCGCCGCCATGGCCGCCGGCCTGCGCACGCGGGCTGGCACGGACCTCGCCATCGCCACCACCGGCATCGCCGGTCCCGATGGCGGCACTCCGACCAAGCCGGTGGGCACCGTGTGTTTCGCCGTGGCGGATGCCCATGGCACCTGGACCACCACCACGCGCATCGGCGGCGACCGCGAACGGGTGCAGCGCCGGGCAGCGGCTCAAGCAGTGCTGTATGCGTGGCAGGTGGCGACCGGAGCGGTGCGGACGGGCGACGCGAATCCGTAAGCGGATTCAGGGTTTGGGAGCGGCCGCGGCGGGCGTGCTTGAGACAGGCGGCGCCTGATCGATGCGGATGCAGATGGCGTAGTTTTTACGCTTCATGGTCTGGGAATGGAAATCGAACCCGCCGATGCATTTCCAGCCCCCATCACGGGGGCAGAACGCTTCATTGTTGAAATCGGTGCTGTCGCGGACGAGCAGGAATCCTTTGTCGTCGGGAGTATAGGTGAGCCGGTCCCAGATGATGTCCGTCTGGACGAGAAGGTCCCCGGGGCGTGTCGGCGGAGCCGGTTTGAGCGATCCGCGCCATTGCAGACCACCGGCCTTCACCAGCTGGCCGTCCGAATCCTTGGGCACGGTCTGGCGGGTATCGACCTCGAACGCGCCTAGCGTTTTGGCATCGACCAGCACCTGATGGTAGATCCATAAGCAACCGGTCGGGGTGAGCGTTTTTCCTCCGGTCTGTCCGATCGCCAAGGTAACCAGGAGCTGTCCGGCAGGGACCTCGGTCAGGTCAGGTGGCAAGGGGGCCGGTGAGCGAGCCGATTTCATGAGTGCGGGATTTACGCTCCCCATGATCGCCGAGGGCGGAAGCGGCGCGGAGGGATTTTCGTCGTGACGGACGGCGGCGGGGGGAGAACCGCAAGAAACCAGGGCCGTACCCAGCAGACAGGACACGAACAGTACGGTATTGCGATACGGCATGCATCTCTCCAGCTACGCGAGGCTAGAACAGCGGCCTGTCGTTACAACCGGCCCGGGAAAGGATCGCGCCATGTCGGCAAACCATCATCGGTCCGCCACGGGAATCGCCGATGGTCGTGGCATGTCCGGTTGTCCGCGCCTTCGCAGCCCTACCCTGTGGGCATGGACCCCCAGTCGACGCACATCATTCCGCCCTTGCCCCGCAGCGACGCCCTGACGGCGGAGCTCGCCCGTCTGAGCGATGCACCTCGGCCCGAGCTGATCGCCGGGATGAAGGTGCTGCGTGAGCGCGAGATGGCGCGCATCGCCCAGCAGCAGCTTGATGACATCAACGAGTTCACCGGTCTGGATGTGGTCAGCACCATCGCGGCGGTGACGGACACGTTCATCACCACGTTGGCGAAGCGGGCATTCGCTCGCGCCGGGGCGCCAGCGGATTGGCAGGAGCGCGTCGGCATCTTCGCCGTGGGCGGCTATGGGCGCGGCGAACTGAATCCGTATTCGGACATCGACCTGCTGGTGATGCCTTTGGATGCGCGCACCGAACCCTGGTTGACCAAGGCCAATGCGGATTTCCAGGCGTTGATGTGGGACGTGAAGTTCATCGTCGGTGCCAGCATGCGGGCCCTGCCGGAACTGGAGCGCACGCTGGAGGAGGATTTCGTCACCGCCACGGCCGTGATCGAGCAACGTCCGCTGGTGGCGGGCGATGGGGTGACGGCGGCCCTGCGCGGGTGCTTGGCGGGATTCCGCAAGAAACGCAGCACCGCTTTCCTCAAGTACAAGCTGGAGGAACTGGCGAAGCGGCGCGCCGAAGCGGGCGTGAGCCTGTTCCGCATGGAGCCGAACCTCAAGACCAACCCCGGCTGTCTGCGCGATGTCCAGTTGCTGCGCAACATCGGTTTCATCGTCTCGGGCAGCCGCAATCTGCTCCACCTGTCGGATCTGGAGGTCATCACCCGGGCCGACCTCAACGGCGTGCTGGCGACCAACGATCATCTGCTGGCGTTGCGCTCGCTGCTGCACTTCCACCACAAACGCAAACAGGATGTATTCCAACTCGCCGATCAGGTGCGCGTGGCCAAACAGATCGGCTATGCCGACGTGAGCAAACTCCGCGCGGTCGAGCATTTCATGAAGCACCACTACGCCCAAGTGCTGCACGTCCATCAGATGGTGGACCTGACGGTGAGCCGTCTGCGCGCCAAGGGCTACCTGGGCGGATGGACGGTGCTGATCAAGACGCGCCGGACCTTGACGCCCGATGGCGTGGCGATCCAGGGCCAAGCGTATCTGTCGCACGCGGCCGAGGATTTCTGGCGTCTGCCGGATGCGGCCCTGCGTCTGTTCGCCCTGTGCCGCGCCGCCCAGGTGGCGGAGGTGCGTCTCAGCTTCGAATTGCAGCGTACCATCCGCGCCCATCTGGAGGTGATCGGCGACGATGCCCGTCGTGATCCGGCGATCGCCCGGATCTTCCTCGGGATCCTGGGCGATACCGGCCGCATCCATCCCATCCTGGTCGACATGCATGCCTCGGGGCTGCTCGGCAAATACCTGCCCGAGTTCGGCAATCTCACCTGCCACATGCAGTTCGACAGCTACCACCAGTACACGGTGGATGAACACACCCTGTTTACCCTGCGCAATCTCGATCAGGTCTATCGCGGTCAGGCCACCGGCCTGCCCGGCATGGAGCGCATGCTGCCGGCGTTGAAGAACCGTGAACTGCTGGCTCTGGCGCTGCTGCTGCACGACGTGGGCAAATACATGGGCCGCGGCCATGTGGCGCGTGGCGCCATGATGGTCGAACAGGTGGCCCGTCGTCTGCATCTGGACAAGGACGATGAGGACCTGGTGCATTTCCTGGTCGAAAAGCACGTCGCCTTGTCCGATGCCAGCCGCATGCGTGACATCCATGAACCGTCGTTCCTCATCCCCTTTGCCGAGCGCATCGGATCGGTGCTGAACCTCGATTATCTCTACTGCCTGACCTGGTGCGATGCCAAGGCGGTGGGCGAAGGCGTGATGACCGGCTGGCAGGAGGAATTGCTGGGCGAGCTGTATACCGCCATCCGCAGCGTGCTGGAGCGTACCGGTTCGGCCCGGCTGATGAGCCGCTATGAGCAGGTCTGCCTGGAACTGGGCAAGGCAGGGGCTTCGCGCGCCGAGGCGGAACGCTTCATCGCCGACCTGCCCATGAACTACCTGCATCAGGTGCATCCGGCCGAGGTATCGCGGCATTGGCGCATCGCCGCCCGCCAGCGGACCGCCGGCATCGGCATCGAGCATGAACTGAAGGACCGCTACGTGTTCCTGGCCCTGGCGCTGCCGGACCGTCACGCTTTGTTCGCCGATGTGGCCGCGACCTTCAGCGGCCATGGTTTCGACATCATCGATGCCCGCACCTGGGTCACGGCCTCGGGGTCGGTGCTCTACAGCTTCCGCCTCAGCTCCATCTATCCCACCCGGCTCAAGGACGAGGACATCTGGCAGCGTCTGACGGCGGATCTCGCGGCGGTGTCGGCCGGGACGCTGAGTGCGGAAAAGCTGCTGGCCAAGCGCCGCTCCAGCCTGGCCCAGCCCAAACCCGCTGACAGCGGTTTCGACGATCCGGCGGTGAAGGTCGAGCAGGAGACGTCGGAACACGCCACCATCGTCGACGTCCACACCAAGGACGAGGTGGGTCTGCTCAGCCGCCTGTGCCGCGTCATCTCGACCCACGGCGGCGAAATCGTCTATGCCTGCATCAACACCATGGGTGACGTTGCGGTGGACGTCTTCTACGTCTGTCGTGCGGGCAAGAAGCTGGAGGACGACGATGCTGAGGCCTTGCGCCAGGCGTTGATCAAAGGACTGGATCTGCGCACCGGATCCGACAGCGGAAGGCGGGATTCCGCACGCTTGCGGTCGGTGTGACGGTATTCCTGGGACCGCGATGCCCCATCGGCTCACGAAACGTTCCGTGCCGATGACGGCCCGCCTGCCATAGGTGGCACCTATCGCAAGCATAGTCCGCCGTCCGGTTGCGGGTCTTCCCGCCGCCGGTACGGTCCCGGCACCAAGGAACCTGCCATGGCTCATGAATTCACCGACGCCGCCTTCGACGCCGAAGTCCTCAAGTCCGACAAGCTCGTGCTGGTCGATTTCTGGGCGCCCTGGTGCGGCCCCTGCAAGATGATGGGCCCCGTCATCGACAAGCTCGCCAAGGAACTCGCCGACAAGGTGCTGATCGGCAAGCTCAACGTCGACGACAATCCCCAGGCCGCCCAGAAGTACGGCGTGATGAGCATCCCCACCCTCATCCTGTTCAAGAACGGTGAACCGGTGGGCCAGGCGGTGGGTTTCCAGCCTGAACCCCGCCTCAAGGAATTCATCAACGGCAAGCTGTGACAGCACGCTGTGATCCGGCCTGTCCGGCGTCATCAGTCGAAGGCCCGGCATCAGCCGGGCCTTCTGCGTTTCCTCCCTCCGCCGTCGATACCATGACCCCTACCGCACCCCTTGTTCCCGCCATTTTCGTCCGCCGCTACCAGCGTTTCCTGGCCGATGTCGAGATCGATGGTCAGGTGGTGACGGTGCATGTGCCGAACACCGGCAGCATGGCGACGTTGCTGCAACCTGGCATGACGGCGTGGCTGCGGCCGGCCTTGCCCGGGCGCAAACTGCCCTTCACCATGGTCCTGCTCGGTCTGCCGGCAGGGGGGCTGGCGCTGGTGGACACCGCGCTGCCGAATGTCCTGGTGGCGGAATCAGTGGCGGCGGGTGCGGTGCCGGAACTGGCGGGGTATGCCACGTGGCGGCGCGAGGTCGCCTATGGCAGCCGGGGCAGCCGCATCGACCTGTTGCTCCAGCATCCCGAACGGCCGGCCTGTCATGTCGAAGTGAAGAATGTGACCATGTCGTCCTCCCGCGCGGCCGGACGGGCGGATTTCCCGGATGCCAGATCCGAACGCGGGGCCAAGCATCTGGCGGAGTTGGCCGACGTGGCGCGCAGCGGCGGGCGGGCGGTGCAGTTCTACCTCGTTTCGCGCGACGATTGCCAGGCGATGGGCTTCGCCGGCGGCATCGACCCGCTCTATGCCCAGGCCGCGCGCGAGGCCCAGGCGGCAGGGGTCGAGTTCATCGCCTACCGGGCGCGGTTGTCGCCCACGGCGCAGACCCTCGGGGAGCGGGTGCCGGTGGTGTGGTGACCTGCGGGTGCCTGCGGATGATCGTGCGGATCGGTGGCAGGGGACCGGTTTGACGCCAATGCCGTTTAGCAACGGCGTGTTTGGTGTGTGGTGTGTGGTGTCTAGGGACAGCCCGCTGACGCGGGACCACGCATTCTACCACTGTTTGGCATACTGAACCGGGGTCAGCATGGCTTCCCCAAACACCAAACACCATTGGGTTTGACGCAGGTCAAGGCGGAATGCATGGACGTCGTAGCAATGCTCTTAGAAAACCCCGACACGAACCGCCGCCACCGGCACAGGAGACGATGATGGACGCCGCCGTATGGACACAGACCGAAGCCCCCGTGGCCGGCAATCTGGGCTGGTCGGCCCTGGTGGCGGTGGTGCCCATCGTGGCGCTGGGTGCGTTGCTGGTGTGGCGGCGCTGGTCGTCGGCCCCGGCGGTGGCGGTCTCCCTCGCCTTGGCGTTGGCCTTGTGCATCGGCGTATGGGGCATGCCTTTGCCTGCGGCTGGCGGGGCGTTGCTCTATGGCGCACTCTATGGCCTGCTGCCGATCGGCCTGATCGTGGTCGCGGCGGTGCTGCTGTTCAATCTGGTGGTGGCGAGCGGTCGTTTTGAAGCGGTCAAGGCTTCGCTCACCGCCCTGTCGCCGGAACGCCCGGTGCAGGTGCTGGTGGTCGCCTACGCCTTTGGCGCGTTGCTGGAGGGGGCCGCCGGTTACGGCACACCGGTCGCCATCGGTGGTGCCATCCTCGTCGGCCTGGGGCTGACCCCGGTGCGTGCCGCCGTGGTGGCGCTGCTCGCCAACACCGCGCCGGTGGCCTACGGCGGCCTGGGCATCCCCGTGCTGGTGGCGGCCAAGGTTGGCGGCGATGTCCCGCTCGACGCGACCACTGCCGCCGTCGCCATCCTGCTGCCGCTCATGTCGCTGACCGCGCCCGTGGTCGCTGTCGCTGCGGCGTGCGGCTGGCGTGACACCGTGCGGGCCTGGCCGGTGATCCTGCCCACCATCCTCGCCTACACCGGACTCCAGTTCGCCACCGCCATGCTCACCGGCCCGGCGTTGCCGGATGTGGTGGCGGGCGTCGGCACCTTCCTGGTGCTGCTGGTCGCCGCCCGGATGCGCCAGCGCGGTGGAGCGGCCACCTCGCCCATGCCGCCGGTCGGCGAACTGCTGCGGGCGTGGGGACCGTTCATCCTGCTCACCGGTCTGGTGATCCTGTGGGGCATCCCGGCGATCAAGGCCCGGCTCACCGGCCTGTGCGTCTGGACCGTGTCGATTCCCGGTCTCGACCACCTCGTCGCCCGCCCGGACGGCAAGGCGATGAAGGCCATCTACGAACTCGCGCCGCTCGCCACGCCCGGTACCGCCATCGTGCTGGCCGTGCTGCTCAGCCTGCCGGTGCTGGGACTCCGTCTGGCCAAGGCCTGGGCCACCACCATCAGCACCCTGGTGTCGCTGCTCAAATCGCTGCTCGCCATCGTGCTGATGCTGGCCTTCGCCATGGTCATGAACTACGGCGGTCCGGCCGCCACCCTTGGCGCCTGCCTTGCCGTCACCGGACAGGCCTATCCGTTCATCGCTCCCGTCCTGGGTTGGATCGGCGTGTTCCTGACCGGCAGCGACACCAGCGCCAACGCGATTTTCGGCGGCATGCAGACCGCCGCCGCCGACAAGCTCGGCCTGCCGCCCGCCTTGGGCCTGGGAGCCAACACCGCCGGCGGCGGCGTGGGCAAGATGATCTCGCCCCAGTCCATCGCCATCGCCACCGGTGCGGTCGGAGCGAAAGGCCAGGATGCCGACATCCTGCGCGGCACCCTGGGCTGGAGCCTGGTCATCCTGGCGCTGGTGTGCCTCGGTTCGGGCCTCATGGCCATGCTGGCCAACCATCTGCCGATCCGCTGACACGTCCTCGTCGCGTGACCCGGTGAGGTCACGCGACGGGTGGTTTGCGAGCCACGGGCGAGCCAAACGGTCGCGGCCCTGCCGGGTTCCCTTCCGCTGCCGATTGTGGTATCCTCATCCAGTGTCCCGTCCGGCGTTTCTGCCGGTGGGGGCGAGGAGGATCCCATGGCTGCGTCTTTGCGATTTCCGGTCGGTGGCAGCATCGTCACCGGCGGTCTGTCGCTCCTGGCCGCGGGGCCGCTGACCGGCGCCGAGGTTCCGGCTGCCGCCGTATCCACCTCCGCCCACGGGGGCGGCGAGTTCAATCTGGTCCTGCCGGATCTGGCTGCGGCCGGAGGACGTTTCTGGGGGCTGAGCGGCCACGATCTGCTGCTGTCCGGTCTGGGCGTGTGCCTGCTCGGCCTGATCTTCGGTCTGGTGATGCTCAGGCGGATCGCAGCCATGCCGGTGCATCGTTCACTGGCCGCGGTGTCCGAACTGATCTACGCCACCTGTCGCACCTATCTGGCGGTGCAGGGGCGTTTCCTGGCGATCCTGTGGGTGCTGATCGCCGCCATCCTCATCGCCTATTTCGGTTTTCTCACCGGTGACGGACAGGGGGGGCATGGCCTGGGGGTGGGCAAGGTCGTGGTGATCCTGGTGTGCTCGGTCATCGGCATCCTGGGCAGCATCGGCGTGGCGTGGTTCGGCATCCGCATCAACACCCTCGCCAACGGCCGCGTGGCGTTCGCCGCCCTGCGCGGTCGCGGCTACGCCTGCCACCGCATCCCGCTCATGGCGGGCATGTCCATCGGCACGCTGCTCATCTCGGTCGAACTGGCGATCATGTTGGCGATCCTGCTGTTCCTGCCCTGCGATCTCGCCGGGCCGTGCTTCATCGGCTTTGCCATCGGTGAATCGCTGGGCGCCACCGTGCTGCGCATCGCCGGCGGCATCTTCACCAAGATCGCCGACATCGGCTCGGATCTCATGAAGATCGTTTTCAAGGTGAAGGAGGACGATGCCCGCAACCCGGGCGTCATCGCCGACTGCACTGGTGACAATGCGGGCGACTCGGTCGGCCCCACCGCCGATGGCTTTGAAACCTACGGCGTCACCGGGGTGGCCCTCATCACCTTCATCCTGTTGGCGGTGAACGATCCCGCCGTGCAGGTCCAACTGCTGGTCTGGATCTTCGTCCTGCGTGTGGCGATGGTGCTGACGTCGATCCTCAGCTACGTCCTTAACGACCGTCTGCTGGTCCGGCCCCGCTTCCATCAGGCGGTGAAATTCAATTTCGAGACCCCGCTCAGTTCCTTGGTGCTGGTCACCTCGCTCGTCTCGGTGCTGGTCACCTTCGTCCTGTCCAGGGAACTCCTCCCCGTGGTCGCCGGCGATGGCGACCTGTGGTGGCAGCTCGCCCTGATCGTGTCCTGCGGCACGGCCGCCGGGGCGCTCATCCCGGAAGCGGTCAAGGCCTTCACCTCGACCCGCTCGCAGCATGTGCGCGAGATCATCGCCGCCTCGCGTGAAGGCGGAGCCTCGCTCACCATCCTCGCCGGACTGACGGCGGGCAATTTCTCGGCCTATTGGCTCGGCCTGCTCGTCGTCGCGCTCATGGGTACGGCCTATGGCCTCAGCACGCTCGGTCTGGGCGTGGCTTTCGGCGGCGGCGTGGCGGGTGCGACCATGGCCGGCGTGTTCGCCTTCGGCCTGGTGGCGTTCGGTTTCCTGGGCATGGGGCCGGTGACCATCGCCGTGGATTCGTATGGGCCGGTCACCGACAATGCCCAATCGGTCTACGAACTCTCGGTCATCGAGCAGATCCCGGGCATCGCGGATGAGATCGCCAAGGATCACGGTTTCACCCCGGATTTCACCATCGCCAAGGAGTTGCTGGAGGAGAACGACGGGGCGGGCAACACCTTCAAGGCCACCGCCAAGCCGGTGCTCATCGGCACGGCGGTGGTCGGCGCCACCACCATGATCTTCTCCATCATCATGGAACTGACCGGCGGTCTGGGCGTCCACGATCCGTCCAAGGCGGGCGAGGTCGCCAAGCTGGCGTTGACGTATGCCCCGTTCCTGCTCGGCATCATCACTGGCGGCGCCGTGATCCACTGGTTCGTCGGCGCCACCACCCAGGCGGTGGTGGCGGGGGCCTACCAGGCGGTCGGTTTCATCAAACACACCATGCGGCTTGATGGCAGCGCCACGGCCTCGGTCGCGGACAGCCGGCGGGTGGTGGAGATCTGCACGCGCTATGCCCAGAACGGCATGTGGAACATCTTCCTGGCGATGTTCTTCGCCACGCTGGCCTTCGCCTGCGTCGAGCCGTTCTTCTTCATCGGTTACCTGATCGGCTTGGCGTTGATCGGGTTCTACCAGGCCGTGTTCATGGCCAATGCCGGCGGCGCGTGGGACAACGCCAAGAAAGTGGTCGAGACCGAACTGGGTGCCAAGGGCACCGCTTTGCATGATGCGAGCATCATCGGCGACACCGTGGGCGATCCGTTCAAGGACACCAGTTCGGTCGCCATCAATCCGGTGATCAAGTTCTCGACCCTGTTCGGCCTCCTGGCGGTGATGCTGGCGGTCACGCTGGACCGCACCCTCTCGCTGTCCTTGGCCGCCGTGTTCTTTGCCATCAGCGTCGGGTTCGTGTGGCGCAGCTTTTACGCCATGCGGATCGGACGCTCGGGTTGAGGCGGACAACCATCACCCGGCGCGCATTTCCCATGCCGGGTCGGCTCTGAAGCGCGATAGGATCCCACTGGATCCGGCCCTGACGACAGGCTCGTGACGGAGGTTCGGACATGACAGCCACAGGCGCAATCCTGCGTATCAAGGGATCGGTGGTGGACGTGCGTTTCCCGCCAGCGGACCTGCCGGCGGTGTGCGAAGCCCTGATGGTGCCGGTGGAAGGGGCGCTGCCGGTGGTGCTGGAGGTCGCGCAGCATCTCGATCCGGCCACGGTGCGTTGCATCGCCTTGCAGACGACCTCGGGGCTGTGCCGGGGCCAGCAGGTGGTCGTCAGCGGTGGCCCCGTACAGGTGCCGGTCGGCGAGATGGTGCTGGGGCGCATGATCGATGTGTGCGGCCGGCCCATCGACCACGGTGCGGCATTCGCCGCCGACGTGCCCCGCCGTCCGATCCATCGCCACGGTCCGCCGCTGGTGGCGTACAGCGGTGAACGCCAGGTGATGCAGACCGGCATCAAGGTGATCGATCTGCTCGCTCCTTTCGCCCTGGGCGGCAAGGCCGGCCTGCTGGGCGGAGCCGGGGTGGGAAAGACCGTGCTGATCATGGAACTGATCCGCTCCGCCGTGGACCAGTACCAGGGCATGGCGGTGTTCGCCGGCATCGGTGAACGTTCCCGCGAAGGCAACGAACTGTGGAACGAGATGTCCGCCACCGGCGTGCTGGCCAAGACCGCGCTGGTGTACGGGCAGATGAACGAACCGCCGGGCGCACGTTTCCGCGTCGGCTGCACGGCCCTGACCATCGCCGAATATTTCCGCGACGAATCCGGCAGGAACGTCCTGCTGATGATCGACAACATGTTCCGCTACATCCAGGCGGGCGGGGAAGTCTCGGGCCTGCTCGGGCGCTGTCCGTCCCGCGTCGGCTACCAGCCGACCCTGGCGAGCGATATCGCCGATCTGCAGGAACGCATCGCCTCGGTGGGCGGCGCGTCCATCACCTCGATCCAGGCGGTGTATGTGCCGGCCGACGATTTCACCGATCCGGCGGTGGCGCAGACCTTCGCCCACCTGGATTCCGCGTTGGTGCTGTCGCGCCAGATGGCGGCCGAAGGCCTGTATCCCGCCATCGATCCGCTGGCGTCCACCTCGTCGCTGCTGGATCCCGCGGTGGTGGGCGCGCACCACGTCGAGGTCGCCACCGCCATCCGTCGCACCATCGCCACCTACCGTGATCTTCAGGACATCATCGCCCTGTTGGGCATGGAGGAACTGGGCGAGGAGGACCGGCGTGCCGTGCTGCGCGCCCGGCGTCTGATCCGTTTCCTCACCCAGCCGTTCGAGGTCACCCGGGCCTTCACCGGCCGAGCCGGACGCTCGGTGCCCGTCGCCGACACCATCCATGGCTGCGAGGAGATCCTCTCCGGTGCCTGCGATGCCTGGAAGGAAGCGTCGTTCTATCTCGTCGGCACCATCGACGAGGCCCGGGACAAGGAGCAGGGACGATGCACCTGATCCTGCTCACCCCGTCGCATCCCCCGCTCACCGTCCCCGACCTGCAAGCCCTGCGGGCCGAGGACGCCACCGGCGCGTTCGGCATCCTGCCCCGGCACGCGGATTTCGTCACGGTGCTCACGGTGTCGGTGCTGTCCTGGCGTGATCGCCTCGGACGGGAGGGCTTCGCCGCGGTGCGGGGCGGCGTGCTGGCGGTGACGCACGGCGAGGAGATCCGGGTCACCACGCCCGAGGCGGTGGTGGCGGACGATCTTGATGCGTTGGAGGCCGACGTGCTGGCGCGGTTGAACCGTGATGCCGCCGCCGAGAGCCGGGCCCGCCGCATGGTGTCACGGATCGAGCAGCAGGCGCTGGTGGAACTGGCGCGTGAGTTCCGGGTCTCGACCGGTGGCGGAGGGCGCTGACATGGCGGATCACCGTCATCCGGATCTGTTGGAGGCGGCGGTGCGCCGCGCCCGCGCCCGTCGGGCCGGCAGTCTGCATGGCCGCACGGTGGGAGCGCAACTGGCGCTCATCGGCGGCCTGGGCTGGACCATCCTGGCCCCGGTGTTCCTCGGTCTGGCCGTGGGCTGGATGTTGGATGGATGGCGTGGTTCCGGCGGGGCCTTCCGGGTGGTGTTGATGATCCTGGGCGCCGGGGCCGGCCTCGGGCTGGCGTGGCGCCTGATGCAGCGGACGTCGGAACAACCCCATGACGACGATCAGGGCATTTCCACGGTGAACAGACAGGAGCCGCCGCCATGAACCCGCTGCTCATCCTGCCGCTCGCGGCGCTCCTCGGCCTGCTTGCCGGCCTGTGGTATTTCGCCCGTCTGCGCCACGCCGTCGTCCGCTGGTCCAGCGATCAGGCCACGGTCCGTCTGATGCTGGGGAGCCTGGTGCGCGTGCTCGGCATGGTCGCATTGCTGGTGGCGATCACCCGTTTCGGCGGTGGTGGTGCGCTGGTGGCGGCCTCGCTCGGTTTCTTCGCGGCGCGTTGGCTCTGCCTGCGCCCGACGCGGGGGGCGCCATGAGCGATGCCCTGGCGGATCCCGTGATCTTCCACTGTGGTCCCGTCCCCGTGACCTCGGCGGTGGTGCACACCTGGGGCATCATGGCCGGGCTGGTACTGGGGGCGTGGTTGGGCACGCGCCGTCCGGCCCTGCGACCGGGACGCTGGCAGACCTGTCTGGAACTGCTGGTGACGGGGGCGGCGGACCAGATCCGCGCGGTCATCCGCCGCGATCCTGCGCCGTACCTGCCGCTGCTCGCCACCCTGTTCCTGTTCATCGCCGTCGCCAACACGCTGGAGCAGTTTCCCGGGCTGCGCTCGCCCACCGCCCGTATCGAGACGGCGGGCGCCCTGGCGGTGATCGTCTATCTGGCGGTCCATGCCGCCGGCATCGCCCGCCAGGGATGGTGGGGGCATCTGCGGCATTACGCCGAGCCGAATCCGTTGTTCATACCGCTGCACCTGATGTCGGAACTGACGCGCACCGGCTCGATGACGGTGCGCCTGGCGGGCAACATCACCGGGCACGGCCTGACCATCGGCATCATCCTCGGTCTCGCCGGATTCCTGGTGCCGGTGCCGCTCATGGCTCTGGGTCTGCTCATCGGCCTGATCCAGGCCTACATCTTCGCCATGCTGGCGGTGGTGTTCATCGCCGCCGCCATCGATGGCCCGTCCGCCGCAGAGAATCCGCCTTCCTCCGCCACCGGCATGCGTTCCTCGCAACCGGTGGCTGCACCTCAGCACAAGGAATCCCGTCATGGATAACGACCTCGTCAAAATCGTCAGCATCGCCGGTGCCGTGCTGGCGGTCGCCATCGGCTCGGTCGGTCCCGCCTTGGGCGAAGGCCGTGCCGTGGCCGCCGCCATGGATGCCCTCGCCCGCCAGCCTGAAGCCGGTGGCCTCATCACCCGCACCCTGTTCATCGGCTTGGCGATGATCGAGACCATGGCGATCTACTGCCTGGTCATCGCCATGGTGCTGCTCTTCGCCAATCCCTTTGTGAAATAGCGGACAGGCGCTCCGGCCATGCATCCCGACGGGTGGACCTTCCTTTTCCAGTGCGCCAATTTCACGGCGCTGGTGGGACTGTTGTGGTGGTTCCTCTACCGCCCGGTCTGCGCCGGCATCGCCCGGCGTCAGACCGAGATCACCCGCGCCCTGGACGAGGCGGCGGCGGCGGCGGCGCAGGTCGAACAGCTCAAAACCGAATATGCCCACCGGCAGGCGGAACTGGTGGCCGAGGAGGCGCAGCGCCGGCGCGAGATCATCGCCGCCACCGAGGCGGAACGGGCCACGGCCCAGGCGGCGATCCGGGCCGAGGGCGGACGGTTGATGCAGGTGGAGCGGGAACGTCTGGCGGCGGAACGGAGCGAGGCGGAGCGGGTCTTGCGTCACGAGGCCGCCACCGTGGCCGCCAGCATCGTCCGGCGTCTGCTGACGGATCTCGCCGGGCGTGATCCCGCCAGGGTCTGCCGCGAACGTGTGGAGTCCGCGCTGCGGGCGCTGGAACCGGGCCAGCGCGCGCTCATCGCCCAGGCCGTGGCCGCCGGAGCCACGGTCGAGATCGCCACGGCGCACCCGCTCACCGCCGAGGCCCAGGCGGAACTCATCGCCTCCTGGTCAGCCTTGCTGGAGCTGCCGTCGGCGTCATTCCACTGCGTGGTCCGGTCGGATCTGCTGGCCGGTTATGATCTGCGTCTGCCCGGACACGGCATCGCGTTCCACTGGTCGGGGCAACTCGACCGCTTGCACCAGGAGATCATCGATGGGCACGCTTGCTGATTCCGTCGCGACCTGGGCGCATGACGCCGGGGCCGTCGTCGCAGGTTTCGTCCCCGCCGTGTCCAGTGCCGAACGTGGCGACGTGGTGTCGGTCGCTGACGGCATCGTGGTGGTGCACGGCCTGCCGAGCGTGTGCCTGGACGAACCGGTGTGCTTCAGCACCGGCGTGGTCGGACTCGCGGTGGATCTCGACGAGGACCGCATCGGCTGCGTCCTGCTGGGGCCGCAGGACGGCATCGCCGCCGGCAGTGCGGTGACGCGCACGGGTACGGTGATCCGGGTGCCGACCGGTCCGGCGCTGCTGGGGAGGGTGGTCGATCCGCTCGGATGTCCGCTTGATGGGCTGGGACCGCTGGCCGCCGGGACCGTGCCGCTGCCCATCGAACGTCCGGCGCCGGGCATCCTTGATCGCGCGCCGGTGTCGGAACCGCTCACCACCGGCACCCTCGCCATCGACGCCTTGCTGCCGCTCGGACGGGGCCAGCGCGAACTCATCATCGGTGATCGCGCCACCGGCAAGACCACCCTCGCGCTCGACGCCATCATCAGCCAACGCCACAGCGATGTGGTGTGCATCTATGTCGCCATCGGCCAGAAGACCGCGACCATCCGTCGCGTGGTCGAACACCTGCGTGCCCGTGCCGCCTGGGAACGTGTGATCGTGGTCGCTGCGAGTGCCGACAGCGCCGCCGGCCTGCAATGGATCGCGCCCTACGCCGCATGCAGCATGGCTGAGGCCGTACGCGATGCGGGCGGTCATGCGCTCATCATCTACGACGACCTCACCCGTCACGCCCATGTCCACCGCCAAGTGGCGTTGTTGCTGCGCCGGCCCGCCGGGCGCGAAGCGTATCCCGGCGACATCTTCTATGCCCACTCACGTCTGCTCGAACGCGCCGCCCGCCTCTCGCCTGCCCGTGGCGGCGGCACGCTCACCGCCCTGCCGATCGCCGAGACCCAGGCGGGGAATCTCAGTTCGTACATCCCCACCAACATCATCTCCATCACCGACGGACAGATCGTGCTGGAGGGCAAACTCTTCAACCAGGGCATCCGTCCGGCCATCGCCATCGGCATCAGCGTGTCGCGCGTCGGCGGCAAGGCCCAGGCCAAGCCCATCCTTGAACGCGCCGAATCCCTGCGTTTGGAATATGCCCAGTTCTGCGAGTTGGAGACCTTCACCCGCTTCGGTTCCGATCTGGATGAAGCGACGCGGCTCATCATCGAACGTGGACGTCGCGTGCGCGCCGTGCTGACCCAGCCGCCGCAGCTTCCGTTCACCCTGGCCGAGGAGACCGCCCTGGTCATCGCCGTCACCGGCGGCCTGCTCGACCCCGTGCCGGTCGAACGCATCCCGGGCGTGCGCGATGCCGTGCGCGCGGCCCTGGCGGGACCGGCGGCGGTCCTGGCGGCGGCGATCCGTCCTGACCACGCGCTTGATCAGGACCAGCACGCGGCCCTCACCGCATGTCTTGCGGGCTGCCTCGCGGGGGCGACATGAGCGGCCTGCGTGACCTGCGTCAGCGCATCGCCGGAGTCCATGTCCTGGACGAGGTGGTCGGCGCGATGCGCTCCATCGCCGGCATCCGCCTGCGCCAGGCCGCCCGCACGTTCACCGGGCTTTCCGCCTATGCCGATGGTCTGGAACGGACCCTGACGGGCGTTCTCGCCTTCTGGCCGCAGGCCATGCAGCATGTCGCCGAACGCGCCCGACGCGGGCCGCAGCGGATCGTGGTGTTCGGCTCCGAGCACGGCTTCGTCGGCGGCTATAACGACCGTCTGCTGGATCTCGCGGCGACCCGGCTCCGGCCCGGCGATCACCTGCATGTGGTGGGCAGGCGGGCGGCGCGACTCGCCAAGCGGCGGGGGCTGCCGCAGGCGGACGCCTCATCCATGCTGGAGCGTCCTGATCGGGTGGAGACGGCAGCGCGCGAACTCGCCGCCGCCATCTGGCCGGCTTATCTGGAGGGCCGCATCACCTCGCTGGTCCTGCTGTATTCCCGCGAACCGCACGGTGACGCTCCTGATCCGGTGATGACGACGGTCGCTCCGCCGTTGCTGATGCCGAGCCAGCCCTCCACTCCGCCGCCGCTGTTGCATCTCTCGCCGGAATCCCTGGTCGCGGGTCTGATCGGTGAACTTGTCATCGCCCGGCTCAACCTCGCCTTGGTCGAAGCCCTGCGCGCGGAAAACGTCCTGCGCCTGCGCGCCATGGACCGGGCCAAACGCAACGTCGAGAACCGGCTTGACGATCTGCGCCAAACCGAACGGCACCTGCTTCAGGAACTCACCACCAATGAAATCCTGGAAATCGTCAACGGTGCGCATGCAGGTTGACGGCATCCGCACCGCAGGCGACGCACGACCGGCGCCGGGTCGGACTCCGCCGGTGGTTTGGTGCCCGATGGGGCGCACCGGGCGGACAACCCGGATCGGAGGCGATGCGCGCAGGGTGGTCCCAGGTCCTGGCGGTGCTATCCTGGGTCATGGCGCTGCATCCCCGTCTGCATCTTGTCCTACGCCTCATCCGGGCGCCGTTGTTGGCGTTGGCCGCCGTGGCCTTGGGGCTCGCCGGCTGTCAGGGCCGCCTCATCTATCATCCGCAACCGTATGGGCCGGACTTGGCCCGGGCGCTGCCCAGCCAGGTCGAACTCCTGCCGTTCACCACCGACGAGGGCCGACAGACCGCTTTCTGGTTGCCGCCCCAGGCGGGTGGAACACCGGAACGGGTGTGGATGTGTTTCACCGGCAATGGCGATCTCAGTCTGTCCTGGCTGCCGGTGGTGCAGGGTGTCGCTGACCGCCACGCCGGTTTCCTGTTTGTCGATTATCCTGGCTACGGCCTCTGCGAAGGGAGCAGCACGCCCGGTCGTATTCTGGCCAGCAGCGAAGCGGCCGTCCTCGCCCTGGCCCGCCACCTCGCCCTGTCGCCGGAGCGGTTGGAGCCGCGTCTGGCGGTGCTCGGCCACAGCCTCGGCTGTGCCGCCGCGCTCCAATATGCCGCCCGCCATCCGGTGCGGCGTGTGGTGCTGGTATCGCCATTCACCTCGATGCTGGCGATGGCGCGCCGCATCGTCGGCTGGCCTTTGTGCCATGTCCTCTGGCATCGTTTCGACAACGAGGCCCGGTTGGACGACTTGGCCGTCCTCAGGTCACCACCATCCGTCCTCATCCTGCATGGCGACCTGGACGAGATGATCCCGGTGCAGATGGGACGCGACCTGGCCATCGCCCATCCGGAGTTCGTGACGTTGCACGAACTCCCCAATGCGGGTCACAACGATATTCTCAGCCTGGGCCAGGATGTGATCCGCGTCGTATTGGCGGAACCGCACTGACCCGTGACCCGGTTCAAGGATCGGTCGTCGTCCGGTTCACATCCACCGACCAGCTGGAATTGCTGCCGCCACCCTGGGCATGCACGCGAAGGCCGCCGGAAGTTCCGGTGGTCATGGTCTGGGTGGTGCAGCCGGGCACCAGGATGACGTTGTTCGGCACCACATAACCACTGCCGAAGGTGGCGTACGGAGCGCTGGCCGCGTCCGCTTCGGCCTGGGCCTTGTTCGCTTTGGCGCGGGCTTCAGCCACGGCGGCATCAGCGATCTTGGCCTCGCGCTCCTTGGCGGCCTTGGCTTCGGCCTCCGCGGCTGCGCGTTTCTCCTCGGCCAGGATGGCGTCCCGCTGCGCGGGCGGCATCCACTGGTTGCGGAACAACACCTCGCCGCGGGCCAGCGCCGCTTCGGCAGGCTTCATCCATTTCCCGTCCTGCTTGACGAAACCCAACGCCTGCCGCGCCTGGGCGTGCTCCGGGTCCTTGGCGATGACGGCCTTGGCGAGAGGACGGATCGCCGCGGTTTCGCCCAGGGCTTTCGCTTCTTCGGCCAATGACCACAAGACCGCCGCGGTCGTGGCGGGGTCTTTTTCCACCTTGGTCCGTTTGGCGAGGAAGGCTTTGAGTTTCACCTGGTTCGGGGTGTCGCCATAGGTCGTGGCGGCGATCTCCCCGGCTTTGAAATGCAGGGTCGCATCCATGCCGCCTGCGTGGGCGACGATGGTGACGTCGCTGGCGCCGGGGGCCGAGGTGATGTCACCTTCGACGGTCCGGCCATCCTTGAGTCGTATCTCATCCCCCGCGAGGGGGGCGGACAGGGCGGCGGAGAGGGTCACGACGGCGAACGTGAGGGGGCGGAACATGACGGCAGGCTAACAAGAAGGCGCGTGCATGCCACGCCGGTCTGCCCATCACGCGCAAGGGTGAGTTGTCCGGTTTCCGGATCCGTCGGCGTCCTCATCCACGATGGACAACCACGAGCGCCTGTTGCAACGCTACCATGACGGGGCCCTGGACCGGGCGGAACAGGCCGTGGTCGAGGAATGGCTGCGCTCAGACCCGGTTCGGGCCGCCCATTCCCGCCGGTGGGATGTACTGGAAACGGACCTGCGCGCGGTGCGTCTGGCGGCTCCGGCTGATGATGCGGTTGCCCGCATCATGGCGGCGATTCCCGCCCTGCCGCCCCGGTCGGTGCCCCGTCTCAGTCTCGCCCATGTCCTGACCGCCATGCTGGGCGTCGCGCTGGTGGCCCTGGCCAGCGCCCTGGCCGCGTCCTTGCGGCCCTGGATCCCGGTCGAAGGCATCGCCGCCGGCTGTGCCCTGACCGGTCTTGCCTTGGCCGTTGCCGCCAAGCCGCTCATGTCCTTGGAAAACGGTCTTTTGGCGCGCCTTCTGGCACGCCGCGTGGCGGTGGGTGATGGGGAGGTCCTCATCTGCCGGGCGTTGGGGGTTGCCCTGCTTGGCGGGGCCGCCCACATTGCCGGACTCTGGAGCTGACCATGCCCGTCGCCTCGTCGCCCGCCCGTCTCGGCTTCACCCTCATGGAGCTGACGGTGGTGATCCTCATCATCGCCGCGCTTGCGGGTATCGGCATACCCACCTATTCGGTCATCATGAATCAGACCAAGGCCTCGGCGACCCGTTCATTGGTCAGCCAGGTGGCGGTACAGATCGACCAGTTCCCGACCAAGCGCTGGACGTGGGCCAGGAAATCCGGCGATGGCACGACCACGACCACGACCGCGACCATCGGTGGCGTGACCACAACCGTCGCTTCCACGTATTCCGCCAACGCCTTCGCCCTGAAGGGCCGTACGGACGGCAACGGATCCACCTCGGTCAATTCCGCCGGTGCGTCTCTTTCCTTCAGCACCATCGACGGAGCGCCGGAGCCGCCGAGTGCGCTCAAGGACAGCAAGATCAAGCATTACGACACGCTCATCAAGGACGACGGCAACAAGTCCCTCTGGCGCTCCGGTTATCGTGGTTTCTACGAGATGGCCGGCGGCGTCATCGCCCCCCGCTTCGTGCTCGATTCGACCAAGAGCGACAACGAATACCTCGGTCACCAGCAGATCATCGATGCCTGGGGCGAACCCTTGCGTATCGCCTATGGCAGCAAACTCTTTGGCACCCGTAGTTTCGGTGTGTGGTCGTCAGGTCGTAACCGTACCGACGACCTTACCGCCACCTTCATCCCATCATCCACGACCAAGTGCGATGACATCCGTAGCTGGATGAGTGACGAGGATGAAGTGGCCGAGATCACCACGGTGACCAAGTGATGCGGAGGAGTCGTATGTGCGAGCCGTGTGAGCAGAAGAGGCCAGCGATGGCATCGACCCGGCGTGCGTTCACCACGATCGAACTTGCCATCGTGCTGGTTCTGGCTGCGGCCATCGCCGCCATCACGATCCCCTCGATCCTGCCCGCCATGCGCAAGAGTGCGGTCAACAAGGCCGCCGATGCCATCCTGGCGGTGGCTGAGGAGGCGAGACGCCGGGCGCGGGCGATGGAGACGCCGGAAAGCGTCAATGATTCGTCCCAGTCCATCAAGGCCGGCACGGCGGGCGCAACCATCCGCAGCCGCAAATACGACTATGGCGTCAAGGTCGAGGTTCCTGCGGACGCCTCCAAGTCGGCGAAAGTCTATCTGACGGATAGCACGGGCAGTGAAGTCATCGATGCGACGACAAACAAACCGGTCATGGAACGTTTGTTGGGCAGCAATGTCCTGCCCTTTACGACGGCACCGACGGCCGACGGCAGCAAACTCACCTTCACGGTGTCGGGCTTGGGAACCTCCATAGTCTGGTATTACCTGCGTGGAACGGGACAGTGCTATTACACCAACGCCTTGGCCGAGATCGGTTCGGGCGTCCAGGCAGGTGGGACACCCGACTTCACCTATCAGAACCGTTTCGGGTTGACCACTGCCAGCATTCCTGCCGTCGCCACGCCGACGAATTATCCGTATCCCTATTTTGGCGTCAGTTCCATCAATGGTCGTTACGGCGTCGGCATCGCCATCTTCTGTTCCGGTCTCGGCTATTCACAGGAAATCTCAGCGGGGCAATGACATGATGACGAGTGTGCATTCTGGCCGGGATGTCCGGCGTGCGGCCTTCACCCTGCTCGAATTGCTGGTGGTCATCAGCATCATCGCCGTCCTGGCGAGCATGACCCTGGTCGTGGCCAAGAAGATATTGGGTGGCAACAAGCAGAAGACGGAAACCATCATCTCGACCGTGCGTAAAGCCATCGAGATGGCCGCTGCCGCCAGCGGAGGTACGATTGCCAGTACCGAACATCCCCTGGCCGGTTCCCGCGCTCCGCGTCTCAAATTCGTGACGGACCAAGGGAATGCCCTGGGTACGTCCGGAACCAATGTCGGTGGCCTGACCGTTTCCGGTTTCAAGGGGCCGCCACGCTATTTCCTTGATAGTTCCCTGGTCAAAAGGGACATCGCGTCCTGTGCGTCAGGAGGTGCGGCATCAACGTATCTGCTTGATGGCGATGACGTGTTCGCCGATTCCAAAGTCCCGGGTTTGTTCGGTGTGCGTCGCAAATACCTGGGGGTCATGGGGTCGCTTCAGATCGCGGTGACGGATTATCTGCGCCTGAAATGGTTTGACGAAGAAGCCGTGCGCAGCGGTTCGGTCAACCCGATCACAGCCTTCAAGGGGACGACCGACTCTGAAGTCGTCGCATATCCAAAACGCTTTTGGACGCCTGACCTCGGCATGCAGAACGCCGTGAATTACGGCACCGCCGGATTGCCGATCCATAGCACCGAGGCGATCCAGGGCATCCTGTCGGCGTCCGGCATGCAGGGGGAACTGGCAAATCTTGGCGCCCTGAAGTCCGCCTATCTCAAGGATGCCGGCTATCCGGCGACGTATGATGCTACGGTTCCCACCAGTGTTGACGTCAAGGCTGCGGAAAAGGTCTTGGCGGATGATCCGACGAATACCTACAACAAAAAAGACCAAGGTTACGTCGCCACGGCTTCCGTCATTTCCAAGAGCGGTGCGATCAAATCGTGGACCGGTCTACCCCTGGCGCTGTTCCAAAGCACCTATCCGGATCCGGATGAGCCGGCGGATTCTTGGAAACCGGGATATCTCAAGAACAGTGCCGGAAAATGGGAGTCCTATCGTCTGCCGGGCCTGGCGATCTATGATGCGTGGGGTCGGGAACTGCTCATCAGCATGTCGTCGAAGGGGCGATTGGTGGTGATCAGTGCGGGCGAGGACGGCTGTTTCCGTTGGAATCCGGGCAAGGATCGCGTTCTGGATACGACCAGTGCCGTCGCGGTTGCCCCATCGGGCGACGACAAGGACGGCAGCCTTGATAACGTCGGTGACAGCATGGTCGGGGAGACCTTCTGATGCGTACTTTTTCTTGCGGGGATCGCCGACGTCATGGCGGTTTCACCTTGATCGAATTGCTGGTGGTGATTTCCATCATCGCCTTGCTGTCCACCCTGACCTTGGTGGGTGTCAAGACGGCGCGGAACATGATCAATGATGTCAGTACCACCAATCGCATCGAATCGGTTCATACCGGTCTGTCTCAGCTGGGCGCAGGCACCAGTGACACGACGGCTTTCATTGTTCAGCGCGACCTCGGGCTTAAAGGGGTTTTGACCTTCCGCCCATCCATGGCGCGTGCCTTGAATTCAGATGAATGGGTGGTGAGCAATCAAGTCGTGAGTCAATCGGCTGCGGGTGCGACGTTGAGCGGTTCTTACGGTAGCACAACGATCACCATGAGTGGCCAATCGGTCCCTGAGGGGACGGCCGAGAAGGATCGCACGACGTATATCAATCCGAGTACGAACACGTCGGTCAGCGGCAAGATCACCTGGGTGGATTATTGGACCAATCGTAAACAGGCGGGAGGTCCACCAGAGGATCCGGGCAAGAATGTCACGCCTCGCTATGCGTGGCTGACGGAAAATGATTATGCCTACTCAGGAATCGGCTCCTATCAGTCCAGCACGAAACTGGGTCAAGGGACGTATCCCTACATGCCGTTTCCGTGGGGGAAGGCACGTCCGACGGAATTGCTGTCCAAAAATCAGAAAGCGAGCCAAGCCAACGTGGTGGATGAGTTCATGCTGCGGTGGTGCGATGTGCAGAAGACGCGCGAACTGCTCTGGCTGGCAGGATTGGTATCCCCTGATTTCACGGCGAATACCGCGGCTAAACAGTATGCGTCCTACATGACCGACCGTTCCAAGAAGGCGACGTGGAATGATGCGTGGGGGAATCCGCTGGTGGTCGCCTATGCCTTGTACCAACCGCCCAAGAACGGGACGGTTTTCAACAAGAACGATGAGACGACCTTTGTGATTCCAGCGATGGGGACCGCGGCGAAATACACCAACGATATGACATCGTATGGTTCGGTGGCGGTGACCGGGATCGGATCATTCTCGGCTTACATCAACCGCCAGGATCACATCCTGAACATCTGCCAAAAGCGCTACCAGACCACCCGTCAGCTCTATGTGACGGTGGCGGCGGCTGGTCTGACCATTCCGGAGATCGATGCGGACAAGTTGATCTCGGCCACCGAGACGGATTGGACCGGCACCAGCGGGATCTTGTACACGATCTGGAAACGTGTCGCCATCGGCAATCCGGACGGCGGCGTCAAACCGGTCTGCCAGCAAGGTGTATGGCAGGCTATCAGTGGCAGCAACACAACCAAAGCCTGGATCTACGATCCGACAAAGCCGGAGCAGGGTAAAGGCGAGTGGCGGTCCGTGTCCTGGGATTCGCCGCCTTGGTCGGGGGTCAACAAACAGAGTTACATGGATCCCACGACGAACGTGAAGTACCGCTGTTTCCTGTCCGCTCCCCAGGCCTTCCAGTAAAGGTGGTGTGATCGTGCCGTATTTTTCTTCCCGTCGTGGCTTCACCCTCATCGAATTGATGGTGGTCGTTTCCATCATCGCCATCCTGGCGGTATCGACCATGTCGGTGCTGAGCATGTTGCAGCGTAAGCAAAAAGCGTTGGTGACCCGCCAGACCATTGAAGTGCTGGGAACGGCTGCGACCGGATATCTGGCGAAGTTCGCTTCTTTGGGCACGGGTTTCGGCAAGGCCGGCGCCAAGGATTTCCGCACGGAACCGTACAAACATCTGTATCTGTATCCTTCCCGTACTTCTCTCGGGCCGCTGGTCGATCTGCCGCTGAAGAATCTGGTGACGGTCGATACCGGGGCCGGGACGGTGGATCTGGCGGAATCTCCGGCCAAGGCGACGCATGTGGTGGATGCCTGGGGATTCCAGTCGAACAATATCATCAATTGGTCGATCATCGAAGGCACGAATGGCGGTCGGACCTATCTCAAAGGCTTGGAGATCCGCAGCTGCGCCGGGACCCCGGGCAAGAAAGACGACGACATCATCTATCGTTTCATTCCTGCACTGGATAAGGACGTGACCAACGGGAATGGCGTTTCCATTGCGACCAGGGCTGATGCAGGAAAGTTCGTATGGGTTGATGCGCCCCAGGGGGATTGGACGGATCCCCTGGATACGAGTGTCAATAAACTTGATTCCTCGGAACTGCAGACGCAGTTGGGAAAACAGTGATCCGGTTGTGCTCGTTGTTGTAAGCCGGCGCCACGTGGCTGACGCCGGTTCCTGTTCAGCGTAGGGCTGGCAGGGCGGCGTTGGTCACGCCGATGGCGAGTTGCGCAACGCTGCCCATGAAGGCGAGGGCGGCGGGCAGTCCGGCATAGAGCACGCCGAGCGAGATGACGATCTTCACGGCGAAGCTGATGTGCAGGACGTTGATCTGCGGCACTGCCCGGGTGAGGACGCCTTCGATCACCGTGATGGCCATGACCGCGACCAGGACGGGGAAGCTGATGACCAGGGCGATGACCGACATGTCGGTGACGCCCTGGCTGACGAGTTGCAGATAGGCGGGCGTCAGTTGCCAACCGCCGGCGGGGATGATGTCGTAGCTGCGGGCGAGGGCGGCGATGAAGACATGGTGACCGTCTGCCGCCAGGAACAGGGCGATCATGGCGAGGTGGAACAGGTCGCCGATGGGGCCGATGACCGAATCCGTTTCCGGGTCGAAGTTTTCCGCCGCGGAATAACCCGCATGGCGGTTGATGAGGTCGCCGCCCAGGCGGATGCCCTGGAAATACAGGCCGACCAGGAAGCCGATCGCGAAGCCGACCATGACTTCGCGTATGATCAGCAGCAGGAACATCGCATCCAAGGGGATCGGCGCATGTCCGTTACCGGCGGCGGGGGCGATGATGGCGGTGATGGCCACGCCCAGCAGGGCGTTCACGGCCGGAGGGATGTGCAGATCGCCCAGCACCGGACCGACCGCGAACAGGGTGGTGATGCGGGCGAAGACCAGCATGGCCATCGGCAGATCGGTGAACCATGCGGTCAGGGCCGAGGGATCCATCAGAGGGCCCCGAATTGGGGCAGGCCCGCGATCAGTTCGGCGGTGTAGGTGACGAGGGTGCGCATCATCCAGGGACCGAGGATCACCAGGACCAGGACGATGGCGATGACCTTGGGGATGAAGCTGAGGGTCTGTTCCTGGATCGAGGTGATGGCCTGGAGCAGGCCGATGACCAGACCGACCACCAGGGCGGCGCCGAGCGGCGGCAGGGACAGCAGGGTGCTGATCCACAGCAAGTGACGCATCTGTTCGAGAAAGACGTCTTCAGCCATACGATGCCACCAGGCTTTGCATGAGCAGGGTCCAGCCGTCGACCAGGACGAAGAGCAGGATCTTGAAGGGCAGCGAGACGACCACCGGCGGCAGCATCATCATGCCCAAGGCCATGAGGATGGCGCTCACCACCAGATCGATGACCAGGAACGGCAGAAAGATGATGAAACCCATCTGGAAGGCGGTCTTGAGTTCCGAGGTGATGAAGGCCGGCACGAGGGTGGTGAAGGAGACGTCGGCGATGGAGGCGGGCCGCTCCTCCTTGGCGAGGCGGATGAACAGGGCGAGGTCGTTTTTGCGCGTCTGCTTGGCCATGAAGTCGCGCATCGCGTCCTTGGCCTGGTCGATCGCCTGGGTCTGGGTGATCTGCTCCTTCATGAATGGTTGCACGGCCCGGTCGTTGATGCGGTTGAGGGTCGGGGCCATGACGAACAGGGTCAGGAACAGGGCGAGGCCGACCATGACCTGATTGGGCGGCAGGGTCTGGGTGCCCAGGGCGCGGCGCAGGAAGCCCAGCACGATGATGATGCGCGTGAAGCTGGTCATCATCATGAGGAACGCGGGTGCGACCGCGAGCACGGTCAGCAGCAGCAGCAGCGAGACGGCGCTGCTCAGGCCCTGCTTGCCGTCCGGGCTGGCGACACTGACCACCATGCCGCCGAGGTTGGCGCTGACGCCTTTGCTGGCGATGGCCTGGACAAGCGAGGGATCGTGGCCGGTGGCGTCGGTCAGGGCGCTGGTGGTGACGACGGCCTGGGGGGTGGTGGCGAGCGGAGGGGGCGGCGTCGGATCCGCGGACCAGGCGAGGCAGCCCGACAGCAGCAGCAGGACGAGACGCTTCATGGCGTGGTCGTCCGTCCGGTGGCGCGGGCGAGGGCGGCGCGGAAAGCGGCGGCGGCATCCCCATCTGCCGGTGGCGCGGGGGATGCGACCGGGACCGGGGGCTGAGCCAGCGGCTGGCCGGCGGTCAGAGCCGCCGCTGGCAGCGAGGCGAGGTGGGTGATGCCGTGGTCGCCGTGCCCGAGCACGAGGATCTGATCGGCCACCCGCAACAGGCAGACGGTGCGCTTGGGGCCGAGGGCGAGTTGATCGACGACTTCCAGGTGCCGGCCGCGTGGCGTGCTCAACCGTTGCAGGCCGATGCGGCGTACCAGCAGGCCCAGGCCGACGGCGACGGCGCTGACCACCGCCAGCGAGATGACGATGCTGGCCAGGCCGCTGCCGGCAGGGCTGCGCTCACTGGTGCCGGGGGTGTTCGACCATTCCTGATCCGTGAACAGGGGTTTGGGGGTGCCGGTCGGAGCCACGGCCGCGGCAGGAGCGGGGTCGGCTCCCTGGGCGAGGGTCAGGCCGAGCAGGACCGTCGCCAACAGGCGTCCTGTTGCGGACAGCCACAGGCATGAGGCGGGACACGACATGGGGCGGGACAGAGCGGTTGGCATGACCTTCGTTGGCACGGGATATGCCAATTGGACGGACGTTCGGGCCGAGAGACAGACAGTCCGGGCACGTCAGCGGCTCAGGCGTATTCCTCCACTTCCGCCTTGGCATAGGCCGTGCTAAACTTCGGACGCATGCCCCCAGTCGATGAACAACGCATCCTGTTGACCCAGGCGACCCCCGGCATGGTCCTGTCCCGGCCGGTGTTGATGCCGAACCGGGCGGCCTTGTGCGCCGCCGGCATGGAACTGAGCGATGCCACGATCAATCATCTGCTGGTGCGGGGGATCAAACGCATCTGGGTGAAGGGGCATCCGTTGCCGAGTTATGGTGAGGATGATCTGCACATCATGCTGGATCGTCTGCATGTCCGTTTCAGCCGGGTGCAGAACAGCGGCTTCATGCTGAATCTGGAGCGGGTGGTCGAACAGGCGCTGGCGCGACGCTCATGAACCGCATTCCACCAGCCTTGGGTGCCCGGTTGCTGACCATGCCGGCGATGACCTTCCCCCGCACCCTGGAAAAAGTCGACCGCCTCATCGCCGAAGGCATGGCACCGACGCCGGTGGTCATTTCCGTGATCGCGTCGGACCCGATTTTTTCGGCGGTCTTATTGGGACAGGCGGGCATCGGAAACACCCCGGTCCTGCAATTGTCCCAGGCCGTGATGCGTCTGGGCCTGGGGACGGTGCAGGGTTTGGCCCGTAGCCTGATCCCGTTGCCACCGGCATTGCAGGTGGTGATGCGGGGCTACTGGGCGGAGGCGACGGCCTGCGGCGTGATGACGCGCGTGGTGGTGCAATACCGACCGGAATTATTCACCAATGTCGATGATGAATCCGCCTATTCCGCGGGTTTGATCCACAACCTGGGCATCATCGCGGCCCACATCCGTTTTCCGGAGGCCAGTGCGCGGGCGTCGGCCCGGCTGCTGGGAGGGGAAGGGCCGTTCCACGCGTTGCTGCGCGAGGAGGTCGGTCTGGATCCCGCGCTCATTGCGATCCAGGTGGCGACGAACTGGCAGCTGCCGGAGCGTTTGACGCTGGCCTGTTCCCATCATCGCCATCCCTTGCGGGCGACGCGGGATCCGGCGTGGTGCAGCGCGGTGCATCTGGCCCGGACCCTGGTGCGGGCCTGCGGCTATACCTCGACCGCTGATCCCTATATGGACCGCATGGACGAGGATGTGATGGCGGTGCTGCGTCTCATCCAGATGGATCTGCCGCGCCTCATCGACTATTTTCACGATGCGATGGAGGCGATGGACCTGTACGAGGTCAAGCAGACCTGACGTCGCTTCGGACCGTGATGTTCTCGTGCGCCAGCAGACGTTGCTTGATACCGGTGCCGGGAGTGAATCCGCCGAGGCCCGAGCCACCCAGGACGCGGTGACAGGGGATCAGGATGGGGACGGGATTCCGGCCGAGCGCCTGACCGACGGCCCGGGCGGCGCCGGGCTTTCCGATGAGGCGGGCCACGCTGCCGTAGGTTTCCCCCTGTCCGAAGGGGATGCGTGCGGTGCAGGCAAGGACGGAACGGGTGAATGGCGGCAGATGGCCGAGTGCGAGCGGCAGGTCGGGCGGCGGGCACCGTCCTTGGGCATAGGCCTTGAGGGCGTCGCAGGCCGCATCCAGCAGAGGCGTGCGGCGGTCATCGAGGCCCGCGCCGGCCGGGAGGACCGGTGCATCACCATCGCCGCTGAAGGCGACTGCCACCACGGCTTGATCATCCACCACCACCGTCATCAGGCCCAGGACGGGCAGCCGCAGACGACGATGGTGGAATTGCGCCATGGGATGGCTCAGGGGGTCTTGCCGATGGTGATGGCCAGCACCTTCCAGCCATCGGGCCAGCCGTTGCCGGTCACGCGCATGAGCAGCCCATGGTAGCCGGTGTCGAAGCCACGGGCCTGGCCACGCAGCAGGACGGTACCCAGGGGGCTTGAGAACGGCTTGAGCGTGATGGCGGTGGGCATGCGGCCCTTGGCGAGGGCATCACTGAACAACCGGGTTCCGGCCTGATCCCGGCCCAGGAGCAGCGCCAGGATCACCGCCACGTCTTCGGGATTGGCGTTGGCTTTTGTGAGGGCGACCTCGACGTCCTTGCGCAGGACGAGGCGCTGGATGTCCGTCGTTTTGGTGGGCGTCGCTGTATTCACCGGCGTGGGAGTGCCCCAGCCGCTGCCATCGTCGAGCGCTTCGAGGCCGGTGATGAGTTCTGTCGCCGTGCGCAGCAGCGCTGGGTCGAGGGGACGGTCGGCACCGAAGGTGAGGCTGCCGGGATCGACCAGGGCGGCGAGTTGCAGCGTCCCGGGCGGCAGGGTGGGGAGCCAGGCGTTGGACTGGACGGCGCTGATCCGGTCACCGTTGCAGGCGCGGACCTGGGCGGGCGTGGCCAGGGCGAAGTCGTCGATGGCGCGGCGTTCGGCGCTGCGGTGGACGATGAACCAGCCCAGACCGACGACGAGGAGCAGGAACACGGTCGTGCCGAGCAGCCATTGCCGCAGGTTGCGCGCCTCCTGTTCGCCTTCGCCGCTGAGCACGGCCGGGCCGCGTTTCTTGGAGTCGTCTCCCATCGCCGGCATGCGACGGGTGCTGCCCTGCTTGACGCGCACGGACTCCTTCTGCTCTTCGTCCTTGATCACCGAGGAGATCGACCCGGTGAGCGTGGCCGCCATGGCGCGCCGGGCTTCGATCTGCTGGACGGTGAGACGGGCGGTGCGGTTGCTGGACGGTTTGGTGGTCGGAGGCGTCGGAGCCGGCGCCGCGGCCGACATCACCACGATATCCGAATCGTCATCCTTGCCGTCCACGTCGATCGACATGGTCGCCTGGGGCGCTGGTGCGACGGGCGCAGCGGGTGCTGGCGTTTCGACCTTGTCCGCGATCCCGTCGGGGCGCAGGCGGAAGGCGTTCTTGCAGGAGGTGCAGCGCACCGGGCGGCCGACCAGGGCCGGCTTGGCCGGATAGGATGCGCCGCAATGGGGGCAGGCGAAGGTGGGATTCATCGTGGGAAAGCATCACCGATCCCATCCCGGCGATCAAGCCGGGACCGGGCGGGGCGTCGGGGGGTGTGACTGTGGTTCCGGTGGTTCATCCCCAGGATACCGCAGTCCTTATTCGCGGCTGACCTTGCCGGCGCAGAACGACCACAGCAGCTCTTTTTTGCCATGCCGGTCGAAGGCGATGACGAGGGCACGGTTGCCCGCCGGCCCCTTCATGGCGATGACCTCGCCCGCGCCGAAGGTGCTGTGGACGACGCGTTCGCCCGAGACGAACGGATCATCCGGCAGGGCCACCGGGGCGTCGAAGTACGCCGTCTTCTCCTTGCGGCTGGCGTCTTTGAGGTTGATCGCTGCGGTCACGCCCAACTGCATGGCGCGGGCCATGGCGGCGGCACCGGTCAATTCGGCGTTCTCCTCGGCCACGTCGCGGGCGAGTTCCTGTTTGGCGGTGCCGCGTACGTGCTCGCCGGTGGGCAGTTTCAGGCGGCCGGTGGCATCGCGGGATTCGAAGCAGTCCGAGGGGATCTCGGACAGGAACAGGCTGGGTTCGTTGCGGAAGGTCTGGCCGTACATCATGCGGCAGCGGGCGCGGCTGAGGTACAGCTCCTTCTTTGCGCGGGTGATGCCGACGTACATCAGGCGGCGTTCTTCTTCCAGGTCTGCGCATTCCCCCATGCGGGCGAGGGGGAACACGCCTTCCTCGCAGCCGGTGATGAAGACGTGGTCGAACTCCAGGCCCTTGGCTGCGTGCAGGGTCATGAGCGTGAGCAGCTCAAGGTTCTCGCCCTGTTCCGCCGCTGCGGCATCGGCGTCGGTGACGAGGGCGACGTGTTCCAGGAACCCCGGCAGACCGCCGTCGGGATGGATCTCATGGTACTGTTCGGCTGCGCTCACCACTTCACGCACGTTGGCGATGCGTTCCTCGGCCTCGCCGGGTTCGTCCGCATCGCGGTAATGCTTTTCGATGCCGGTCAGTTCGATGATGCCACGGGCACAGGCCGCCGGGCTGCCCAGGGGCAGGGCGCGCAGCATGCGCCAGGTGCGCGACAGTTCGCGCAGGGGCTTGGCGGCGCGACCCACGGCGACGCGCTCCAACCATTCATCGCGCATCAGCAGTTCATGGAAAGGCTGCTCGTGCTCATCGGCAAAGGTGAACAGATGGTTGAGCGTGGCGTCGCCCAGACCGCGTGCGGGCACATTGGCGATGCGCTCGAAACTGGTGCGGTCGAGCGGGTTCACCAGCAGTTTGAGATACGCCATCACGTCGCGGACTTCGGCGCGATCGAAGAAACGGGTGCCGCCGACGATGCGGTAGGGGATCTCGCGGCGGCGCAGGCCGTCTTCAAGCACGCGGGACTGGGCGTTGGTGCGGTAGAAAACCGCCATGTCCGTCAGTTTTTTGCCCTGCTTGCGCATGCGGTCCACGGCGGCGGCGATGGCCAGGCTTTCGTCCATCTCGTCATCGACCGCGAGCAACGAGAGCGGTTTGCCTTCGTCGTTGTCGGTGCGGATCACCTTGTCGATGCGGTTGGTATTGCGTTCGACCACGCCCTGGGCGGCGCGCAGCACGACTTTGGTCGAACGGTAGTTCTGTTCGAGCAGCACCTTCTTGCAGGGCGCGAAGTCCTGCTCGAAATTCATGATGTTGCTGATGTCCGCGCCGCGCCAGCCGTAGATGGCCTGATCGGGATCGCCGGTGGCGCAGATGTTGCGATGGTCGGACAGCAGGCGCAGCAGGCGGTACTGCACCGTGTTGGTGTCCTGGAACTCGTCGACCAGGATGTACGGGAAGCGCTGGACGTACTTCTTTCGCAGTTCCTCATCCGCCTCGAACATCCGCACCGGCTTCACCAGCAGGTCGTCGAAATCGACCATGCATTCCTCCTGGCAGATGCGGGCGTACAGTTCGTGGCACTTCTGCGCCCAGATGTCGAGATCGTCGTTGGCTTCGAACTTCTCGATGTTCTCCAACTGGTTCTTCCACTGGCTGATGCGCCAGGTGATCTTGCGCGGATCGATCACCTTGGGGTCGAGTTTCAGCTCCTTGAAGATGCGACGGAACAGGCGCTTCTGCCCGTCCTCATCCAGCACCGAGAACGGATGCTGGAATCCCAGGCGGGCCATCTCCAGCTTCATGATGCGCAGGCCGGCGGAGTGGAACGTGGTGATCCACGGCGTTTGCAGGCCGATGAGGCGCTCGATGCGCTCCTTCATCTCGCCGGCGGCCTTGTTGGTGAAGGTGATGGCGAGGACGCGGTCGGGGCGCACCCCGTGCTGGATGATGTTGGCGATGCGGTGGGTGATGACGCGGGTCTTGCCCGAGCCCGCACCCGCCACGACCAGCAGCGGCCCGTCGATGGCGGCGATGGCCTCGCGCTGGAACTCGTTCATCCCCTTGAAGACGTCGATCGCCATGACAGTCCCCGTCCGCTGGGTTATTCGACGTTCACCGGGATGTTCTCGCGTCCCAGATGCACATGGTCGATCAGGCGCACGCCATCGACGAACACGGCAGCCGCCAGCACGCTGCTGTCGTCGGCGTTTTCGACCTCGGTGAAGCCCTTCAGGCTCACCAGATCGCAGTAATCGACTTCGACATTGTCGTGGGTCAGCAGTTCGTCGTAGACGTATTCGCACAACTTCATGCCGTTGCGCTCGCCTTCGACAAAGGCGCGGTTCGCCAGCTCCAGCCCACGGGGCAGACTCAGGGCCTTGGCCCGGCCGGCGGCATCCAGCCGACGGTTGCGGCTCGACATGGCGAGGCCATCGGCTTCGCGCACCGTGGGGGCGATGCTGATCTCGACCGGGATGTCGAGGTCGCGTACGAACTTGCTGATGATGAACGCCTGCTGCATGTCCTTCTCGCCGAACACGGCCACGTCGGGCTGGACGATGTTGAGCAGCTTGGTGACGACGGTGGCGACGCCGCGGAAATGACCGGGACGGGCGATGGCGCACAGCTTGTCGGTGAGGGGGCCGACCACCTCGACGAACGAGGCGTAGCCGTCCGGGAACATCTCTTCGGTGGTGGGCAGGAACACGGCGGCGACGCCGGCCTCGGTCAGCAGGGCGCAGTCGGCTTCGACCGTCTGGGGGTATTTGGCGAGGTCCTCGGGGTTGTCGAACTGGGTCGGGTTGACGTAGATCGACACCACCACCAGGTCGCAGGACTTCCGGGCGTGCTTCACCAGGCTGATATGACCGGCGTGCAGGGCACCCATGGTGGGGACGAAACCGATGCGCTTGCCGGCGTGGCGCTGGGCCCGGACGAAGGTACGCATGTCGGCGATGGTCTGGCAACGGTCCATGGGGTCTCCAAGGGGCGGCGATTGAGGGAGGCGGGGGGACGATGCTTGAAGCGCCGGGGGCAAGTCAACGTGTGGTGTCCTGCGGCAGCCCTCCGGCGTGGAGTTGGCGGACTTCCAGAACGTCACCGGCTTGATCGAGGGGGCCAGACGAGTATTCCCCTTGGACACCGGGGGTTGCATGGCGTTTCTCACCATCCGCATCGCCGAACGGGACGGCCACGAGCGCGTCGCCCTGACCGTCGAACGCACCGTCATCGGTCGGGCGAGCGCCTGCACCATCCCGATCAAACTGACCAGCATATCCCGGGAACACTGCGTCATCGCGCGCTCTGGTGACGGTTGGACGGTCGAGGATCTCGGCAGCGCCAACGGCACCCTGGTCGGTGGCGAGCGCCTGACGGGTCCCCGGAACCTGAGTGAACGGGACGTCATCCGCATCGGCAAGGCGCGGCTGACCTTCCATGTGGGCGATCTGGCCAGGATCGGGCACAGGATCGAACGCGATCCGCTCGACCCACCCCAGGCGATGCGCTGTGGCGGCTGCCAGACCTGGCTTTCGACCGCCCATCACCTGCCTGACGATTCCCTTGTCTGTCCGCGTTGCCAGCATGCCAACGCTGTTCCGGAGGATGCATGACCGACCCCGTTCCCGAGCCTGGTGATGCCACCAAGCCGTCCGCCGCTTCGACCCAGGACGCGGTGGCTCCCACGTCGCCGGCGCCCAAGAAGCCGGGCGTGCTGCGCAAAGCCGCCTTCATCATCCTGGGCGTGGTGATCCTGGCGTTCGCCGTGGTGCTGCCCTGGTGGATCGACCGCATGGTGCTGAATGGCATCAAGTCGGGATTGGCGAATCGCGGCCTGGAACTGGACGCGAAAAGCGACCTGTCGTTTTCGCTCATCCGCACCCGCCTGAGCGGCGCGAACCTGATCGTGCGGGAACAGGGCAAGCCCGATGCCGCGCCGGTGTTCACCGCCGATCGTCTCGAAGCCAAGCTCGCCCTGCTCGACAGCATCAGCAGCGGGGACGCCATCATCGATGAGCTGGCGTTGGAAGGCGCCGCCGGCGATCTCCGCCGCCGTAAGGACGGCACCTCGCCGGTCGATACCACGGAGGGAAGCGGTTCCGGCGGCGGCACCGATTGGGTCGGCATGGCCAAGAAGGGCATGGAATACCTGAAAAAGCAGCAGGAAGAGCAGAAAAAGAAAGAAGACGGCAAGACCGAACCGGTTCCGCCCAAGGAAAAGAAGGCGAAGCCCGCTTACGACTGGACCGGCGCCAACCGCTACGAGCCCAGCCCGGTGCCCGGCAAACCCATGCACATCCCGCGGGTGCTGGTGCGCAAGCTTTCCGTCACGGGCAAGGCCCTTGCCCTGCCTGACAAGACCCCGTTCGACGTGGCGGGTTTCTCGCTCAAGGGCACCAACGTCGCCAACAAACTGGTGGGCGAAGAGGTGATGGATCTGAACGGCGACGCCACCACCGTCGGGGCGGGACCGCTGACCCTGAAGCTCAAACGTGCCGCGACGGGTAATGGTGCGCTGGACCTCAGCGCCGCCTCCGTGCCGTTGGCGGCCATCGCCGACCGCAATGTCTCAGGCGATGCCCTGGCTCATTACGGTCCTACGGGCACTGCCGCCGTGACGGTATCGACCGAATGGCTTCCGGATTGGACCTTCGTGGGTCTGGTCAACAGCAGCATCCAGAAGCTGACGCTCAATCCCGACCGGGAATCCGGCGATCGCGCGCGTCAGGTCGCCCAGGTGGTCAACAACCTCAAGGATCAGACCGTGGTCTGGCCGGTGAAGCTGGGCGGCACCCTGTTCGCCCCCACCATCACCGACAACGGGGTGGAGACCGTCATCAAGACCGCCGGCACCGACGCGGTGAAAAACGCGGCGTTGCAGAAGG
This sequence comes from Brasenia schreberi, assembly GCA_036023115.1. Taxonomy (NCBI): domain Eukaryota; kingdom Viridiplantae; phylum Streptophyta; class Magnoliopsida; order Nymphaeales; family Cabombaceae; genus Brasenia; species Brasenia schreberi. The sequence continues at coordinate 5,557 of JAYKKT010000026.1, read as the reverse complement.
GCGAGGAGGAGCTGAACAAGGCCGTGGGCGACAAGCTCAAGGACCAGCCCGCCGCCCAGGACGCGGTGAACAAGGCCAAGGATCTGCTGAAAGGCTGGGGGAAATAAGCCATGCTGCTCATCTTCAAAATGATCCGTGGCATCCTCAAGGCCATCACCTCGCAGGCGGAACCCTGGCAGGTCGGCCTTGCCGCCTTCTTTGGCACCCTGCTGGGTTTCATGCCCATCATGCCCAGTTCCTACGGCATCTGCCCGCTCGGCATCGCCGTGCTGGTCCTGGCCATCCTGGTCAATTGCCACTTCGGCACCGTGCTGCTCTTCCTGGCCCTGGGCAAGGCTGTCAGCTTCATCCTGGCCCCGGTGGCCCTGGCGCTGGGAAATGCCAGCGATGGTCTGGCCCGCTGGGCCTCCGATGTGCCGTTGCTGCACGCCAGCCTGTGGAGCCACACCGGCTACCTCGGTCTGACCCTGATGGGAGTGATCACGGCCCCGTTCGCCGGCTTCCTCATGGCACGTTTCACGGTCTGGTTCCGGGCCAAGCTCGCGGCCAAGCTGGCAGAACGCAAAGCCCTGGTGAAGACCGGCAAGGTCGTCGGCAACGCGTTCATCTTCAAAGTCCTGATGTGGTTCCTGGGCGTTGCCTGAACGAGGCCGGCGTCGAACGCTGGCGGCCATCTGGTCGCCAGCGTTTTTTTGTGCCGAAGCGCAACGGATGAATCATTTACAGGGGCTTCGCCAGGTAATCCTCAACCTTTGGCGCATTCTGCCGATACTGATGGTGTATGGCCGACGAACTCCCCATCGTCACCGGGCCAGGGCGTCTCATCCTGGACGCGAACCGGCAGAACGGTCGTGGCGGCAATCCGCGCACGCCGAAGCCCCGCTTTGTCCCGGGCAAGGCCGGTCAGGGGGAGAACCGTGATGACGAATCCGGTGAGGGCTACTTTCCTGAGGAACTGCCGACGGAACTGGTCCAGACGCTCGACCGCATGCGCACGGTTGGGGACCTGACCCCGCCGAGCGAGGAGACCACGCGCAAGATCCTGCGTGGGCAGTTGTATTATCAGCGTCTGCCGGCGCCGACGGTGGACCTGCAGTCCGAGCCACCAGGGGAACAGGCCGCTGAACCAGACGACCATCCTGCGGCAGGGACGAGCAGCGGGCGGGTGATGGAACCGGGGACGCCGTCCGGTGCCCGTTCAGATACCGACCCGCCTTTCGAACCGTCGACCTTGGCCTGAACCGACCTCCGCCATGAACGTGACGGCAGCCTGCGCTTGTGTTCCGACGCAGCGTGGGCCACTATCATGGCATGATTCTCGCCGGATTGTTCACGTGGTTCGCCAGACGCGAAGAATCACCACTGGTTTTGCCGATCGTTGATCGACAGGAACCGGTTCCATCGGCGCCGGTGGTCGTTGATCCGGCGCTGCATTCCCTGGCGCAGGCACATGCCGAACTCACCGGGCTAACCCAGCAGATCAGCGTCACGGCCACCGGCGCCCAGGCGACGGCAGGCATGGCTGGTTTCAGTGCCAGCCAGGGGGTCGGACAGGTCCAATCCCTGGCGGCATGTGCCGAAGAGATGAGCGCCAGCATTCGCAACGTGGCGGGCAGCAGCGCGACGATGGCCAGCCAGGTCGCTGAAACCGCTGCCATCGCGGGTGTCGTGGGCAAGGCGTCCGAGGAAGTGGCGCGGTTGGCGGATGGTATCGCCGCCATCGCCGGACAAACACGCTTGCTGGCTCTCAATGCGACCATCGAAGCGGCACGGGCCGGTGATGCAGGCCGAGGCTTCGCCGTCGTCGCCGATGAGGTGAAACAACTGGCCGTCGCCGTTTCGACCGCAGCAAAGGACATCCGCCGCACCGTCGAGGAATTGCGCCCGCACATGGTGCAGTTGGCCCAGGACAGTCATCGCGCCTTGGACGCAGCGAACGGCATTGCCGAAGCGACCAGACAGCAGGCGTTGACGGCCGAGGAGATGGCCCGCGGCATCCATGAAACCAGCGATGCCTTGTCGCTCGTCGGCCAAGGCATCGAACAATTGACCTCGCAGACCGACGCCATGCAGCGGGAGGCCACGGCCCTGAGTGACCTGACCGTGCGGATCCAGGCGTTGGATACGAACGCAGGGCTCGGAAACCCGGGTGTCCCCCATCCCGATCACCCCCCAGCAACCCCCTGAAGGAGAACGTCATGCCCATCATGGCCTGGAACAGCACCTTTGCGACCGGGATCGAATCCATCGATACCCAGCACCAGCAACTGGTCAAACTCGTCAATGAACTGTTTGACGCGATGACCCAGAACAAGGGCAAGGACGCGACAGCGAAAATCTTGAACGAACTGGTGTCGTACACCGTCAAGCATTTCGCCCATGAAGAACGTCTTTTCGCCCAGACAGCCTATCCGTATACGGTGGCGCACGTCGCCGAACACGAAAAGCTCAAGGCCCAAGTCGGCGATTTCGTCAAGAAATTCGCCGAAGGTCAGGCGACGGTCAGTGCCGAACTGATGAACTTCCTGCGCAATTGGCTGACGACCCACATCATGCAAAGCGACAAGAAATACGCCCCGCATCTGAAGTCCAAAGGCGTGACCTGAAACCAGGGGCGACGGACAGCCTGGGCCAGGATGGGGAAGGCTGCGTCCCGCAAAGAGGGACGCAGCCATGAGACCGTCACGTGGTACCGGCAGGTCATCTCGTCACGGTCGGGGTTGCGGGTCGGGTGATGGCCTCATCATGCGGCCATGCCCGGTTGGATGATCTTCTCGATGTCGGCGGTGGTCCTGTGGGGACTCTGGGGTTTTGTCGGGAAAATCGCTTCCGACGGCCTGAAGCCCCAGCACATGCTGGCGTACAGCCTCATCGGCTATGCCACCACCATCCCCATCCTGCTGCTGTGGATCGGGCGCGACGTGTTCAGCCCCGGCAATCCCCGTGCCGCCGGGTTGGCTCTGCTGACCGGTATCATCTCGGCGGCCGCCGGATGCTGCTATTACCTTGCCATCGCCAAAGGTGAGGTGTCCCGCATCGTCGTCATCACCTCCATCTATCCCGTCATCACCTGCCTGCTGTCGTTCTGGTTCCTGGGCGAGACCATCAGCCTCGCCAAACTGGCGGGCATCATTCTCTGTCTCGCGGGCGTGACATTGCTGATGGCCTGAATCCAGGAGGGGGTGCGGAATCACAGGCCATGCCGTCCATGGTCAGAGACGTTGGGACGGGATCGGGTGTGATTTCCTCTCGGAGATCAACGATATTGTCAACTTGATCACTCTTGTTGCGGTTGGCGATGTGGCGTATCCTGAGGGCATGCCTTCACCGATGCGACCGGCCAATCCCGATCCATATCGTCCTGTCTGGGATATGAGCGATCTTTTCCACGTCTTGCGTGAAGGACTCGCTCAAGCCGGGTACCCGGCCGCTTGGTGCAGGATTGACGCGGCTCCTTGCCTTCAACCGGTTGGCGGCGTACAGACCTTCATCCCGTCCGATCCCATCCCCAAGCAACCGTAAACGGGAATCGCCCATGATGACAAACGGTCTGACTCCGGGTTGGTTTGAAACCGTATTCAACTCCATCCCCATGGGTGTCATCGTTCTGACTGCAGATGGCGCGATCATCGAAGTTAATCCGGCCGCCTGCAGCATTCTGGGCCTGACCATCGATCAGTTGAAAAGCCTGACCTCCTACGATCCCTGGTGGCAGGCGGTCGATGGTGATGGGAAACCTCTGTCCGGAGCCCAGCACCCATCGATGGTCGCTGTGCGGACCGGTCAACCGGTTCGCGACCAGATCATGGGGATCAACGATCCCCGTCGGATCGGCAAGCGTTGGATCAGGATCAGTGCCACGCCTGAATTCCTGCCTGGCTGCGCGACGCCGCACCGCGTCTGCGTGGTGTTTGAAGACATCACCGCCAGTCACGAGGCCGAAGTCGCCCGTGGCGAGGCCGAGGGGCGCTTCAAGGCCTTGTTTGAGCGCAGCCCGATCGGGGTGGCCTACCACCGCATGGTCTACGATGGCGATGGCTGTCCCGTGGATTATCTGTTCCTCGATGCCAACGAGAACTATCTCAAGCTGACCGGTGTCGATCCGCGTGGAAAACTCGTCACGCAGGCCTTCCCCGGCATTGAAAAGGATCCCTTCGACTGGATCGGCAAGTTCGGCCATGTGGCCACCACCGGTGAGACCATGCGCTTCCAGCAGCACCTGCTGGCGAATGACCGTTGGTATGACTGCGTCGCCTATCAGACCGGCCCGGATATGTTCGCCGCCGCGTTCCTGGAGATCACCGAGCAGAAGCAGGCCGAGGCTGCCCTGCGCGCCAGCGAGGAGAACCTGCGCGTCACGTTCGCCTCCATTGGCGATGCCGTGATCGCCACCGATGCCCAAGGTCGGGTGACGCGTATGAACGTGGTCGCCGAACGGTTGACCGGCTGGTCGCTGGCGGAGGCCCAGGGACAATATCTCCCCAAGGTGTTCCGCATCATCAACGCCGACAGCCGTCAGCCGGTGGACAATCCGGTGGAGCGCGTGCTCGCCACCGGCGAAATCGTCGGCCTGGCCAACCATACGGTGCTGATCGCACGAGACGGGTCGGAACGGCAGATCGCAGATTCAGGCGCCCCGATCCGGACCGACTCCAACGGCATTATCGGTGTCGTCCTGGTGTTCCGCGATGTGACCGGGGAATACGCCCTGCAGGAGCAACTCCGGCAGAGCCAGAAGATGGACGCCATCGGTCAGCTTGCCGGCGGTGTGGCGCACGACTTCAACAACATGCTGGCGGGAATCCTGGGCGGAGCCGAGTTGCTGCAACGGCATCTGCATGCTGATGAACCTGGTGCCAAACATCATCTGGACATGATTCTGCAGTCGGCCGAGCGTGCCGCCGGCCTGACGCGGAAGCTGCTGTCCTTCGCCCGCCGCCAGCCGACCGAACGTGTTCCGATGGATGTTCATCAAGCGGTCGAAGCAGCGACAGGTCTGCTGGCCCGGACCATCGATCGGCGTGTCCGCATCGAACTCGATCTGGCTGCCACCGATGCGAACGTCCTCGGCGATGTGGCGCTGCTGGAAAACGTATTCCTGAATCTGGGCATCAATGCCTCCCATGCCATGCCGGCCGGCGGAGTGCTGGCGTTTCATTCCCAAGTCGTGGAACTGGATCAGGCCGCGTGTATCGCCCTCGGACTTGCGGCTGATCCGGGGCGCTTTCTGGCGATCGACGTGCGCGATACCGGTTGTGGCATACCACCCGAACACCTGCAGCGAATCTTCGAACCGTTCTTTACCACCAAACCTCAGGGCCAGGGCACCGGGCTGGGGCTGTCGGCAGCCCTGGGCAGCATCCAGCAGCACCAGGGGACGATAACCGTGTCGAGCGTGGTCGGGACCGGGTCCTGTTTCCGCGTCCTGCTGCCGCTCTCCCGGCACCAACCATTGCCTGCCTCGGAACCCGAACGGAATGAGCCCGTCCATCGGACCGGTCTGATTCTCCTGGTCGACGATGAACCGGCCTTGCGCCAACTGGGAACCGCCCTTCTG